>JAMPIV010012665.1:0-267500 GCA_024509875.1 Oreohelix idahoensis
TTTGTCATAGAAACTAAGAAAATAAATTTGTATTTTTTAAATGTTGTCCTTGTTTCGTTTTATTGGTCATTTTTGTTTGTTTGTTAGTAAAATGAAGAATTTCAGCTTGGCACAGTAACAGTCTTGAGAAGAAGACGATGGCGATGGATAGGACACACACTGAGGAAACCCGTTGATAGCATTACAAGTCAGTCCTTGTTCTGGAACCCCCAGGGCAAGAGAAGCAGAGGTAGACTAAGAAGCACATGGAGAAGAGAGCTGGAAACAGAAGTGAAAATGATGAGGAGAACGTGGAAAGAACTTGAGATGATGGCACGTGACAGGAGGACTTGGCATGTGTTTGTTGAAGGCCTATGCTCCTCTGGGAGTGGAGGGTTATGATGATGACAGTAACAGTAATAAATCATTAAATTATATTTTATGTTCATTTTGTTTTCTGCCGTTCATTTTCTTCTTTTAATAATGCAAAGTAATTTTAGTTTAGCTCGGAAACTAAAAACAAAGTGTGTTTTTAGATCTTTTTATTTTATTTTATAGGGAATTTTTGGGTTTGTTTGGGTCATAAATGCCATTTTTATAGATAATTTTCTAGAAAATTTGAGGTCATTAAAACCCTATCCCTGGTTATCAGCAAGCACTTACACTTCTTTAGGGGCGATTAGTTCCTGACATACAGGACACTTGAAAACTACAAATAATCTGTTAAATACATGCAATGTGTAAGAAGGTAAGATACGATAACATTGAAGGCTTTAAAGCGAAGCCAGGCAGGGAGAGGAGAGACATGCGGATAACGCTGGCGGTATTACGTGGACAGTACAAGACGCGTCATAGATAAGGCCGCAATAACGATGACAATGTAGTAACCTCATCATAGCAAGTTTACTAGATTCAACCACATAGATCACTATATTCAACCACATAGACCACACGCAGTTTCCCGCTGCCTCCGTAACAAACGTGGCTGGCTTCTTATTGTATGATAACTTGACAACTACATCCCATTTTTTGTAACCCTCTGCCCCACAACAAAATGGCGTCGTCGGCAGGATCCAAAATGTCACATTCTTCCCACCCCCACCATAGCTGAGGGTCAGAACCTGTAGAGTAAGAATTGTGATCTGGGAGTAATTATGGTCACAGGAGAGCTGAAGAGGCTCTATAGAAAGTGGTAAGAGGTTTTATAGTAGTATAATATTTTCAACTTCCACCTACCAACTAAAAAGCATACTTCACTGTCCCGGTGGTAATATGGTATAGATAGAAATATGCTAAAGTGGTACATTCGACCTTTCAGGGGGAAGAATCAGACAATAGACACTTGGTACACCCACACTTAACCACTGTGATCCAGAGTAGCAAAAACTATTGGTGGAGGTAAGGTGTTGATCAGAAGCACTAGCAGATGTGACAAATTTGCTGTGTCTCCCTTGTCTTATAGCTATCACGAACTTCCAACTCAAACATTAACGAAGAAATGTGTAGTTCACATAAGTCCATCAAATACATGTGTAAATATGTCAACATAAGAAATGACCATGCATCGTTTGTTTTGGCTAAAGACAGTGATTAAATCCAAATTTATCACAAAACAAAAGTTCATGAAAGGAAGTTAGCCTTTTTCCATTTACAGATGCTAAACAATTGTCAACTAGCCGTCTACTTAGAAAATATGCTGAAGGTTTACTTCCATGGAGACAGAGTTGCCGAGAAGCTGCTGGAACCTTACGAGACAAATCAATCTTTTTGTTTTACATTTTCCCACCAGAATAGCCACGCAAAAGTAAACCATCATGAATTTCTCACTATGCGTGGGGCAAGGAGAAGTTCATCCTGCTAAAGGAAGAAGCAGCAGTGCCATAAAGCCATGGGATCCATAATAACAGAACACCTCGCTGATCTACATCTAGCACCCGTACAACACAGAATGGTGCTAGCTCCATTTGCAACTATATCAGATCCAATTAACAACAGCCTTAGCTGTCCGAAACAGTTCTATGCACAAAGACACCAGATATTTCACATTGCTCAGGCTTTTTTGGATGTGACACTCACATGATGCCCACGGGAATGCGTCGGTATTCGAGTCACCCGCTGTGATGAGGAATTCGATGCGTGATCACATTTGGTTCACTTTGTATATGTCATTTTATATTAAAGATGTGCGTGTGTTTTTTTTTTTTTTTTTTTTTTTTGGGGGGGGGGGGGTGGGGGGGGGGGGGGGGGGGGGCGGGGCCTTACATAGGTTTGTTAATGAGACAAAGAAATAATATGGCCACTGATTCCTCTTGCATGTCGTAAAAGGCGACTAACATGAGATTATGCATGAGTTAGGCAACCTTATCGAGTATAACAACTTAATAAAGAAGCCAAAAGTTAGCTCTTTAGCCAATGCTTCCTCATAGGAGCCTGTTGCATGGCGTTTTTACAGCCTGCTTCCTATCTCCATGTTTGATACTTTATCTCTCGTGATGACACTTTCATCCGTTCTCAGACATCTTATCTCACGTACTGTCAATGTCATGGTATGATTGCGCTACGACCATATTTTAGAGCCATAAAAACTGAATAACAAAAGAATTAGTTTGCATGTTACTATTTGTCAGTTGTCGCTTTATCTCCCTGGAGATGAGTAGACATCTGGGCAGTGTGGTCACTTGGCAAGTCACTGTATTAGCATTTTGATATGTTGTTCTATCACGAAATACACTCGTCCTTTTTCTCGTCTTCACTCCTCTCCAGCAACATTACTTTGCCATTCCTTTTACGTGGTAATTCTTCCAGTATTCATTGTTTTTGCTTACAAGGTGTTCTTATCACATTTCGTCCCAACTCTCTCCCACCCTTCCCTCCTGGTTATTTTCTCTTTTGTTATCAGCGATGCGTATTGAAGAAGCGAACGTGTCACATTGATTTTCATTTATCACCAGCTCTAGGCGGAGTAAGATTCTACACTGAGCACCTCCCTATTCTTAACCTGGACTTTTGTCTTGGAAAGATACACGAAACCATGCTGTCGCATGATAAGATAGTAGTTTGCAAACATGACGTGCCCAAATACATGGTCGATGGCAATTTTAGTAAAGATTAAGACATCAGTGATAGATCTGGACGTGAATTCTAAGATTAAAATAGTGTAACCCCAGAGACATGCCTTTGTGCCTTACGTTCTAGGATCCTACTTCAATTGCACTCCGTTAGACACCTAACTCACCTGAAGGAGACGGAACCTTAAATTGCCTGAAAATATTCGGACGATTTCTGTGCAAGAAGTCTCTGTTCGCCCGACAAACTCGGGGTAATATGTTCATTTTATCATTAAATATTTGCATATTGAAATGTATAATTTTCTTGCGGATGTACAGTGGAATATATAGCTGGTAACCTCATCACTGCACATAATGTGACACATGAACCACCACTGCATGAGCTGGTGAATGCTTCATGCGGATTTCCACACAAGAAACTAACAGCGAAGGTGGTCCTAGGCTCCATAGAGAGCAGAGACAGGATGAAAATATCATGGTGTTCATATTTACTATACACGCACTTTAGTAAATTTCATTTGTATCTGTCGATAAAAAAAAAAAAAAAAAAAAAAAAAAAAAAATATATATATATATATATATATATATATATATATATATATATATATATATATATATATATATATATATATTATATATATATATATATATATCGTCATGTTCCGTTGTCCAAAAGCCCTTTCATCCGACTCACTGTGGTTAAAATTAACGCTCAGGGATGGTTAAAAGTCTGAGAACGATGAAGTGGTGGATGGAAGCCTGATGACAATGTCAGGATATCCAATATTTAAGAGAAACATTTGTCCCATTTCAGTTTGTGGTTCAAGTTCGTGGTACAAATTGCCAGAAGTCGACACGAGACACCAACATCAGACGGATTGTAGCAAGTTTAATTTGCTGGGGAGGTTATGATGTTATACCTAAAAGGAAAGAAATCTGTGTCTGTGTTAACCGTGTGAGGTCAAGCACAAGTAGACCCCTGACTATAATAGATGATGATGAAGTATTTGCAGGGAACCTAACGCTACCTCCCTAGATCTCACACGGTCACTATTTTGGCTCTAGTGTCTGGTGTATGATGTGCCTAGTGTCTAGGGGAGAAATGAAAATGATGGTACATCAACACAATACTCTTTAACTCACTATAAATAAATAAATAAGGCAGTGGTTAAAGTTTTCTCTTTAAAATTGAATATTTTCTTTTTACAATTTAATCTGCCTGTCCCGCCTTCTCTTTTGGACAGGTCTTTGAAAATGAGGAAAAGATAGTTTACATAAAAGGATTAACTAAAATGTGTGGACACTTTGTCCAATAAGTATAATGTCACTCTATCTCTCCTGTTGGTGTATTCACAGATTACAACTTTATTATCTAATAGTGTTTGTCATTTGTTAGGAGGGGCTGTAGTTTCATCACGCTCCATAACATCCTGGGTATGATTGAAAATACCAAAGTTTTTTGTAACTGAAGTGTCAGATATACCCAGATGCTAACACATCACCTGGGATTCTTTGTAGAAGGATAATTCAGTATGTCGTTGCAGAAAATTTAGATATATCAGCACACACAAGCTCTTCCAGCTATCTGCTGACGGAGACTTGTTGGCGTTACACTCACTCATCAGGTTTCCTGTCACCAGCTGGTAACACGAAATAAAACCTCTGCAATAAAGACACCCTGGCCTTCTTATATCTGATCACACTTTATTATTATTATTTACATACGGTGGTATGGGGTCAGCCTCGGGTGCATACAAGTGCACTCGCCCCTAATTTTATATGACTCACACCTCAGGTCCCTATGGTAGATACGCCACTGTACTTTTACATAGTTTTCCTCAATACAATAACGAGGAGTAACCACATCTCCTTTTGTATGATTTGCTCTTCTATTTTTAAATTATAAACGCTCCAGGCATGTGGAACAGTGTTCATGGAACACGGAGGCTTACTAACATATTCTAATACAATAATATTAAAACAAAAACATGACAATATACAACAGTTAAAAACAGTTCAATGTGAGGACTCAATAATGTCTGCTCCCGGCATGTCCTTCACTTTTCCCAATAGCAGTATCTAACTTTGGCAGTTGTAATAAACATATTAATACATAAAGCATTCTTACCACAATTTCAAAGAAATATGTAACAAATAATGCTGACTTGCAAAGAATGGCCTCAGTTTTTCTCTGCCCTGCCCAGACTGCGAATTAATTATTTATTTTACAAATTAACACAGCTGATCTCAGCGTATTTGATAGAAAAAGTTTTTGTCAACTGGCGATGAGCATTGAAAGCTTTTTGCTAATATCTATTAGTACTGGCCAATGGAAAGCTTGCGACTACCAGAATTCAAATGTAGTTTTTTTTTTTGAAAAACAAAAAAAATTCCAAACAAATTCTGTGTCTGGTAGTCGATTGGTCAGTCTGCGTTAGTTATGCCAATACAAAAAGATGTTTAGTTTTGGTTAACATTTTCCTACCGCTCCCCTTTTCCTCCTATACTCTTATTACCCAATCGGATTTGAATTTACTCAAATGCCTCTTTCTAAGCTGGCGTCCCCACTAACGTTATGAAAAAAAACAAGCAGGAACCACAGTCTGTCCGTTCTAGTGTTCTTAGACAGCTAGTATTATCTCAATAACTTGGCTAATAATTGGACTACCATATATTTTAAAACATATTTGGGCTCAGGAGATACTAAGCTATAATAGTATGTGATTTTTATGGTCAGTTTCATTATGGTTTAGATTTTCAATTTTGTCACTGTCAATCGTCAAATATAAATTTTACACAAGTCGGCCATCTTCCCCCTCTCATTTCTCGCTAGCATTTTTATTCAAATAACTAACTTGTTTGAGTGACGTCAGAAATACATTACTCGGCGAGAATTTAAACTGTCTGTGTGTATATATCATCGGGCCAATCCCACAGCGTGTCAAGCGAAGCGGGGTTTTGCGCGGCGGGTGTTAGAATTTGCGTTAATTATTACTGTTGTCTCGTGTTACACTACCAAAAAATGTCCGAATCACTACAATTAAAGCCGTTAAAGTTAAAGTATTACGTTAATTCAGACAGTAACTTGGCGGCACATTTCTGGAAGATCGTTAATTATAAGTCTTGCCGCAGTCTCTATCAGATCGGGCAAAATGTTAAAAATGTTTATTGTACGTCACAAGGAAAGCGAGTAGGTTTATACGGCGGGATCGTTTCTAAGCATTACCATGGCACAAAATTCAGCGCGAGGCTGGCGTGTGAGACGCTTATAGTCAGACACATACGGGCGGGGTTATTTATTAGCATAGGACTAAAATCTTACTGAAATTAGCGATTATCTCACAGATTTTACTACACGGATCTTGAATACGCTTGACTTGACAACCTAAGCATTTACCACGGTCTTATGCAAGAGACGTGCTGCTGCCATTATATTTGACTATTGGAAAGAAGTACAGTCCAAAGCACCTGTGTGAATCAACAGCGGCTGAAGCAGACGCCAACCGACCTCTCACTGGAAGCTAAGCAGCGTAGCAGCGCAACCAATGAACATGTCAAAATTTCTCATAATTTCCACCACATTTTAAATCATCCGACTATGATAAATATCATCGCTTCTTTTTTTTAAATAAAAAATAATATTTAGTTCATTTTTAACTATAAAGAATTATTAAACCTGTTTATCTGTAACTGTTAAGCTATAGTTGGTTTAATCACTTTTGAAAAAAGTGTATCTCAGCACCTGCATGACTCATTTTATTCTAAATGCATAACCAAATAGATCTGCTAGATTAATAGTTGCTGATTCACCTTCAGCTGGGTCTCAAATATACGAGCGAAAATGTATCCCCTCATAGAAGGGGCGGGATGATACTAAAGTACATGACAGCTTAGAAGATCTCAGTTGTTATTTTAGTTTTCTTTAAAATCATGTGATGCTCCCTTAAAATAGAAACAGCGTTTTCTATTTTTATCTCTGACAAGAGTAATCTTGAGCGAAGGTTGATACATTTGACGACCCTAATCATTATACTCTACGTTTGGCCATTGTTGGACCACTATTGCGAAGCAGTGTAGACAATCATGTCACGTGTTCTCGCTTTCTGTCTCTATCGATTTTACTATCCGCATGTAAATCTGTCCCAGGTTTGTGAACCTGTTAGGTTATCAAATTTAAATTTATTGTAGTTGTTATGTTGATCAGAATCGAAATCATTGCACTCTGGGCAAACCCATAGGTGCTCTGTCTCCCTCAGAAAATGTCGAAGTATGAACGCTGATTGTTCCTTTAGCGCGATGGTTGTATACACGCTGAATGCATCGTCTAACACGTCCATCCCTGCTAGTCATACATTTGATGCAAATTCCAACACTCTTATCCTTGTTGATTCATTGACCCCAATGAAGCTGTCTAACAGGTTACACTTAATTGTTCTTAGTAGCTCTCCCTTTTTTCTCATATCCATTATTCCGACTATAGGTGATCTCAAAATTTGTTGTTGACCGACACGAAAGACAAAGATTGCGAAATACCGATATACTCTTCATTGTTTTTGGTCAGTTAAATTATATGCACTAAAGTATGTGTTTTATTGGCTAGCGTTTGCTAAATGCACGCAAACAGCTGGGATGTCTTACACATCACTTCAGAACAATATAGGCCTACATCGAGATTGAAATGTCGGTTAATTACAAGATGTTGTTAGGGCCTGTAATTAAGACCTGCTTAAGTATTTATATTGAACAGTCTTGAAATGAGATTAATTTCCCTTGCGTGTATTGCACAATATAAATTCAAGCGAGTTAGTAAACTTATTTAACGGTGCGTGTAAGACACTGAGACATTGATCAACGTTTTGTCTGTTTAAATAGGTCTGAGAGCAAAGATTCTAGGAAACGAGCAATGTGGAGGGTGTATTTTGTGTGTGCTCTTTTGTCTTTTAAGGTCTGTTGAACTGAATGTATTCAGCAACTGAAACTAGTTAACTTTACGGTTTGTGTTGGATATCGTGGCTTACCGAAGAAGATTGTTGTATTTACGAAGAAAAGTTGAACGGGTTTGTAATGATTGTTTGATATATTTTTTTCATTTAAAGGTAAAGATAGTCCCATACCGGACACAGCGATAGGGGAGTGAAGTGTTAGAGATATCACAATACTATGTCCAGCATCGAGTGGTGGGGTGACTAGTTCCTTTCCTCGCTGCCTTTTCCTTCCCTAACTCAAAGAGCAGAGTCAGGTACCCATTTATAGCAGGGTAGACTCGAGCGTGTTGGTACCGTTATTCGAAGCCAGCACCTTTGCCACGAGAGACCAGCTCTCTAACCACTCTGTCCATCGGACGTTCTTTAAT
This sequence comes from Oreohelix idahoensis, assembly GCA_024509875.1. Taxonomy (NCBI): domain Eukaryota; kingdom Metazoa; phylum Mollusca; class Gastropoda; order Stylommatophora; family Oreohelicidae; genus Oreohelix; species Oreohelix idahoensis. The sequence continues at coordinate 8,401 of JAMPIV010012665.1, forward strand.
ATCTTCTTCTTCTTCAGGTGCCTGCTCTGGAACAGACATTGGCGAGAGCTTTTTTTCCAAAGATTGCAAGATAACATAACTACCTTTGTTTGGGACCTATTGCCATTCATATATGTCGATAGAAACTAGTCTTTCAAAATTACATGCTTGGGGTGAAACTGATTAGTTGAGCATCTCAATAGGTGCTGCATTTCACGCTTTCAGCATTTATTAAATTTCTAAAGCTCTCAACGATACCATAGATGTTTTGTGAGATAAGATTAAATTATGTTCCATGGAACCCATGACCTTTGAAGTGGCTATACCCAATGCAGCTTTATATCACTCGGTAGGCTGATGTTTGTCTGCAAAAAGGGAGACGATCGACTATCAAGACAAATATGGGAAACCAAGAGACAGAGAGCCAGACCTCCAGGACCACTAAGAGTTCCCTGGGAGGACAACATTATACAATCTCTGAAGGACCAAGGACTAGACTGGAATTAGGTCAGAAGGAAGACAGTCGATGGGATAGTATGGCGCTTTCTCTGGCAAACCTACACCCCAGGTTAGATGAGGAACGACTATGTAAATAAATAAGTAGGTTAATGGCTCTAATAAAGGCAGTAGTTAGATCAAGGTCATCTGACATCTTAAAACAGTTTTTCATGGAGAGAAGTAGGTTGTTGCCAAAAGCTACTCCGTTCAGTGCTGTATACTGCGCAGGACTGCAGCAGATGTTCGGCTATTATGGAACTGATGCCACATGTGCAGAGATCTGGTGTACCAATCGTGTACTTGTGATATAGATGGTACCTCAATCTGTCATGACCAGATTCTTACAACAAGCTGAAAAATTTAAGGGACTCGCAGGACACCCCATATGCCAGAGAATTAATAAGCTAGGAAGAGGCAGGCTCAAGCGAACTAACTTTGTGGCCCAGGCAAAAGAAAAAAAAATTAACAAAGATACCATGCAAGCAAACTCAATCGCAAAGAAAATAACTAGAAACAAACTTCAATACTTTCTTAAGACTGATTCATGTTAATGGAACTGTCTTCTTACGCAGTTGTCTATTACTACCAAAGATAGCAGAGCGGACCTGAGTTAACTACCATGCAAGCAAACTCAATCGCAAAGAAATAACTAGCGAGACCAATGACACCACTATGAGATTTTCTACAATGAAGGCGTAACTGTGGCAGATGCTGATCAATAATTGTATCAGTGCCAGAGGAACAGACGTCGGTGATCCCTATCTTAGCATACTGAACAGAAGGTGTCTCAATCTTTTTTATGTAGAGCTGGTGATGAAATCCTTTTTCTATTGACGCCTGTTTCTTGTGGCAGAATGGTTAGAGTGCCTGCTACTCGAGACAAGAGGGTCAGGTTGTAAAACAATTTTACTTGTGTATATATTCTACTCTTGACATGTCTCTTGCCTGCTCGTACGTTACGATTGTTTAAGTTTAAGATAGTTTTCCCCAGACAAGAAATAGACTCTATAAAAACTTTTGCTCAAGATCTAATATCCATAGAGAGCATTGAAAGAAAAGTAGCAATTGTTACAAATGCCCAACCATGGCATCATAAGAAAGTTATAAAGATTTCATTAGGTAGAAAAATGTAGTGTAATAGCCCCCTTTAATCATAACTGACAATGGAATGTACCCTTTGAGTTGATGACCCTCAACCTTTTTTGCCTGGTGTTCATTTCTGCGTGTTCTTGTCTTTTCTGTTTGTTGTGAGAGCTTCTTTTCGCCCAATCTGAAGGGGCGCCGTAGGGAGCATCACCGCTTGGTGTGATCGGCAGCTTCATCCTCCTAGGTTGATGGACTTATGTCAAATGCCTTCATGACTCTCTTGTACATATCTTTGATCCTGCCAGGTTGATGGATTTATGTCAAATGCCTTCATGACTCTCTTGTACATATCTTTGATCCTGCCATGTTGACGGACTTATGTCAAATGCCTTCATGACTCTCTTGTACATATCTTTGATCCTGCCAGGTTGATGGATTTATGTCAAATGCCTTCATGACTCTCTTGTACATATCTTTGATCCTGCCAGGTTGATGGATTTATGTCAAATGCCTTCATGACTCTCTTGTACATATCTTTGATCCTGCCAGGTTGATGGATTTATGTCAAATGCCTTCATGACTCTCTTGTACATATCTTTCATCCTGCCAGGTTGATGGATTTATGTCAAATGCCTTCATGACTCTCTTGTACATATCTTTGATCCTGCCAGGTTGATGGATTTATGTCAAATGCCTTCATGACTCTCTTGTACATATCTTTGATCCTGTCAGGTTGATGGATTTATGTCAAATGCCTTCATGACTCTCTTGTACATATCTTTGATCCTGCCAGGTTGATAGATTTATGTCAAATGCCTTCATGACTCTCTTGTACATATCTTTGATCCTGCCAGGTTGATAGATTTATGTCAAATGCCTTCATGACTCTCTTATACATATCTTTGATCCTGCCAGGTTGATGGATTTATGTCAAATGCCTTCATGACTCTCTTGTACATATCTTTGATCCTGCCAGGTTGATGGATTTATGTCAAATGCCTTCATGACTCTCTTGTACATATCTTTGATCCTGCCAGGTTGATGGATTTATGTCAAATGCCTTCATGACTCTCTTGTACATATCTTTGATCCTGCCAGGTTGACGGACTTATGTCAAATGCCTTCATGACTCTCTTGTACATATCTTTGAAACTCAGCTGCGGTCGCCTGACTGTTCTTTTGCTGTCTGCCAGTTGTCCGTAGATAATATCTTTGGGGATGCGAACATCTTCCATACGGTAGTCGTGGTCATGCCAGCATAGTCTCCGCTGTCTAAGCAGTGTATACATGCTTTTGACAATGTAGAAAAAATTTAGAAAAATGTAAGCCTGGGGTTAAGAAAAATGGAACAATAGCGAAAAATAAAAATATAGACTTGTGACTGAAAACAACAAAAAATTGTCGATAAAAGAACAGTTTAATAAGTACAACATTAACCAAACGAATTAGATTATCATTTCATCTGGTTGTTGAATCAGCGCCGTTTGTTAATGCGGCAAATACAAACACTTGCTGGCGACAGTCGCCTCTACGCTGACACAGCTCATTCCGTGAGAACACCCACACTGACCAAGAGCTGGACCCTCAGGGATGCACTCATCGCCCAATCTCAAGCTAGTTTTGCAAACGCCTCTGAAACCACTTTTCCTGGAGAATCAAGAACGTTTGAGACTAGGTCAGGAAAAACTTTAAATACTAAGTTCTCATTGAGTCAGTATCATTGACTACGGTAAGCCTCTTAAATGTCATAACACCGTTATCTTCTACCTTATTTATATTTGTTATGTCCTCATAACATTTTTCTCGCTGCTTGAGGAGCATGGAGCCACAAATACCGGTAAGAGTTTCACATTCTGTCCAAAGTTCCACAGGGAACGAAAAGAATTTATGATGATCTGATCCAGGGCGTGCTCAAAGTATGTGGCATCCGGGGCGAATCCTTCCTTGGCATCCCCCCCCCCCCCCTCATAAAACAGATAGTAAAATATATTTTGTTTGCAAATCGATTTTTAAACAGTACTGTGGTGTTTTAATAGTATCCGATGTCACCCCTTCCTGACTGTCACCCCGGGCAGACTGCCCCCTCTCATCCCCCCCTTTCAGTACGCCACTGATCGGAACAGATAATCTACAATTTGATTTAATTGGTTCAAGTTGCTATCTTTCACTAGAATCACACACTATTTTTTTTTAATATAAATTGAGAATTAGTATCTTATTTCTGATAAACTGTAGGGGCAAATGACAGAAGAGGGATAAATAACTTCTGGCTTATTTCAGTTTTGCAATGCAGTGTTGCGGCATCATCTTAAATTCTCTAGTAACTGCTTAACTAGTAGTGTGTCGGAAGTAAAATAAAAAAGACAACAACCTTTTTTACGAATGTCCAAAATTAAACCAGTGAGCTGTTGCGTGAACGTAGAGTGCTATATTTTTTTTTTTTAATATGTGAAATGTGATGTCTAAGAGATGCAGCTTATACTATTTTAAGAAATCTAATAAGACATAATCAAAGAAAAAAGCGGGAAACAATACAAGAAAAGAGCAAATTTACTAGTGAATTGGCCCGAGACACAATGAAAGCTAAGGCTATAGTAATTGTAGATCAGAATCGACATCATATCACTCCAGGCAAACCCATATGTGCCCAGTCTCCCTCCGCAAATGTTGAAGGGCATGGATGCTATTTGTTCCTGTAGCGCGTTGGTTATATACACGCCGGATACATCCTCTCATACGTCCATACCTGCTGGTCTTACGTATGATGCCTAACTCCAACAGTCTCATCCCTTGTTGGTTCACATATTGCAGTGTCGTTCTCTAACAGGCAATCATCAATTGTCCTTAGCATTTTTTCCCTACCTATATATAGTATCCCCAAATGGGTGCTCTCGAAGCAAGTCTGTCAGCTCTTCCATTACTGCGTACCCATGCATGACCAGGACAGTAGATCCACACCAGTTCTGTAGACTCGAAGCTTCTATGGATATTTTCCATTCATACTGTAGCCATCAATTTCAAACCTACAGAACCATGGACTGAGAGTTGCCATAATAAAATACCAAGGACCAGTATAACAGTACACAAAAGCTTACAGGAAATGTAAGCATCAAATGGCCTTATTAATGAGAAAATTAGAGAATTGCTTAGAAACAGTCACGAAATATGTTCGTTATTTTTACAGGTCTGCAATCCTCTCCGGCATTATTACTCTACCATTTCTTTTACTAGCTAATTCTTCCAGTATTCGTTGTTTTTGCTTTCATCATTCAAGGTTTTCGTATCATATCTTGTCACTCCCTTACTATTACCTTTCCGCTTGACCTGTTTCTGAAACAATATAGACTCCTATTTGTGCAGAGGGAAGTTGTTTGTGTACTAAAGTATGTAACTGCTTCCAGCCAATAGAAATCGTGGCCATAAGTAGCGAGACGTGTTGATTGAACAAGCTTTTGATACTGGGACATCGGTAGCAGATAATTGCCACAAACCATGTTTTTCAGGGTTTCCAATATGGATGAAAGACGGTATTTGGAGATAAGCCGCCAGTTCGCAATCATGACGTGCCCAAATTCACGGCCAATTTCAATGGGATGTCGGAATTTGACAATCTTGTTAAAGATTAAGACACGGGCAGTGATGTAATGCTTCGGGTAGATTGACTTTGTTATGAACATCAACTTCAAGAATGCAACATGTTGGAAGATCTTATCAGTGATAGATTTGAGAGATAGTGAGTTTGTAAGCATGACACGTATCAACGGAAGTGGCAAGACTGCATTTGGCCATGGAGTTTGAAAATACAATTTAAAGGCAATTTTGTATGTTGACATGTAATAATGTTCTACATGAGGATAGTGGGGGACCCCTACCAAAATCAGACACTTATTTGCAATTGGATTGGCATTTGAGATGCTAAGATAGACTGCTTTTGGTTGAACTTCACCTCTAAGAAGCAACCTGGGTGTATGGGCTAAAATGTTGCATGAATTCTGCAGTGTTGTAGCACTACTTCACTGACTTCCAATTGTATTAGGAAGAAATCATAGACAGCAAGGAATACGGAATACTAGGACACAAATATAGGACGGGCCATAGGACTGCATTTGAATTCTAAGATTAGAAGGAAGAGACACATTCTTAAGAATGACACCTGTTCTAAATATAAATAAATTGTTTTTATTGGTGTGTCCGAAACAAAAGCGTCAGCTTATTTGTAACTGAGCATGCGATTGGCTAAGCAATTAGAGCTCTTGCCTCTCACAATGCAGTTACCAAGTTCCGGGATCAACAACTGGTAATGCCCCGCTCTAGTCACCCTGCTGTAAATGAGTAATTGACTCTGCTCTTGAATTAGGGAAGGCAAATTCAGCGAGGAAGGGAACTGCTCACTCACCTCATAAAAAGTTGGACCTAGTAATGTGTAGTCTTTAACACTTCACTCCCTATGGGAGTATCTGCTGTAGGGGCTACTTTTTTATTTGTAATTAACTCTCATTTCTAATTAGTACTAACCCAGCAAACAGGTTGTCGTAAGCACAGCATTCTCCAGCCTCGCAGTCCGTCAGTCCATCATTACAAGGACTATTTAACTCACCGTTGGTCCAACAAACCATACAGGTCAACAGAACACACATAAGATACACCTTCGCCATTGCTCCTTGAATCTATAAGAATAGACGTGTTTAAACAGGTAAAAGATTATAATATCCTCAGTGTCATCTAACCTAAAACGTTAAATACTTTTCTAAACAGCTTTTATTTTGACTATAGGTCACACGCTATAAAAAATGAAATAAGATTTCAAAGATAAAATGGCTGAAGGTCCTTATCTAAATTTTATTGTAACAGAATAAACAAAACAAAACTAGTACATACATAGTTCGACTGTTATTTAATATTAACAAAAAAGGAACGGCGTGACAAAGAGTATATAATCATAAAAAGGGGGGGGGTGGGGGCTGGGAGGGGGGGGGGGGGGCGGGGGGGAGGGGGGGGGAAGTAATTATTCCTCACAGATGTGCGACTGACATAAAAGGTAAAGGATCCAGTTACACGCCCATTAAGGCATATTGGGAATATGGTGTAAGGCCTGTTACCTCGTGTTTATTGGTAGTTGTAAATGTTATCGGTAACACATGTTGTTATGTCGTGCATTGGCATGTATAACATTCAAATGTAAATGCAGTCAGACCAACTTGAAATAAGTACGCTCAGTCCATCGTGCAATTAACACGATTTTTAATTGACGATATTCACAACACTGAGTACTTCACACATTGAGAAATGATGCTCCATAATAAATAGATTATCTCCGGCGGTAAACATTGATGAACTATACAGCTGGGCCGTTAGAGGTCAAACTGTCTGCAAATAGTCCAAAACGACATTGTCATGAATGTTAATATGTATTACACAAGTAAGTACTACCTGTTGTCTGCCGTCTTGCCACACATAACTCAGACACACATTCTTGAAGTAGAGTCAGTACATAATCTGACAATAAATTAATAGAATGTAGAACCCCAGTAAGGAGGTCCTAAACACACACTGTCCACTAGGACGAACACATCGAAAGCAAATAACCCCCGAACGTTAACCGTTCGTTTTCCGCTGCAGACATTGCCTACGTCATACACTAATTTAAATATAGGTAACATTTTAACAAATGGCTCGCTTTCAACAATGATGATGTTAATTGTACCTCTCAGTTGCGCACAGCGATGCCTTAGCAAGCCTGCGTGCAAAATGAGTGGTAACAAGGCCCATATTTTCTTGACCGTCGGCACACTAGGGGTGATGTGGTCAGCATCACGCCGGCCGCCTTAACCTTCCCAGAGTTGCTCTGGTACCCATTTGGGGCTGGGTCAACCAAGGAGCTGTTTGTGGCCTAAAAAATCCCACCTCATCTGGGGATCGAAGCGACTGATATGCTAAGCCGAAAATAGTACTTTCCTCTAGCGGCTAAGTTACCGGGATCCGGGACCGAAATCTGGTACCGTCATGCTCCAGTCTACCAAGCTGTAAATCGGTACCTGACTCTGCTCTTGAGTTAGGGAAGGTAGAAAGGCAGCGAGGAAGGGCTCTGGTCACCCCAACTCATAAAAATGCTGGACCTAGTATGGTGAAGTCCTTAACACTTCACTCCCGTACGGCATAATCTACTATTCTATTACCTACACCCTAACAGATAAATATTTCCATCGTTTGCTACACAGAAATAATCACCTGTTATAAATATACATACAGGTTTTTCTAGCAGTCCGTAACAAAATGTCAGACTGTAACAGTTATTTTAGGAACAGCTGCTGATAGCAGGGATTAAATCTAATTGCATGTTACTGTCTACGTCAGTGTTGTTGTGAGACACATTCCAGCTGTTGTGTGCATTCGCAGACAGCACACCTACCAGCTACCCATAGTAACGTTTGCATAACACGTAATCTGTGTGACACAGTAGAATGGGGCTTTCAGTACTTCCTATCTTCAGCTTGTTGAATAGGAATAGATGATATCCCAATCTGTTGTGGTCCGTGCGGAGTTTGAAGATTTTCACTTGTTCTCTTCTCTTCAGTACCCATTCATGCCCATCTAGAAGAAGCGAGAGTTGAGAGAGCGTTGTTCACATAAGACGTCACGTAGTCAGGGGGAGGGGGTCTAAAAGTTTGTAAAAAGTGTGGCGATTGCGGGGAGGGGGTTGACAAAATATGTCACACAAAATTACCAGCGAGGCTCGCTTGTTTCACAAATGATGTTTGTAACATCCACCGTCATCATTTACTCATTTAACCGCAATAGTTAACTTTTGGCGGACGACTTATCTTAATATTTATCTTATCTTATACGACTTATCTTATTATCTGTTAAGTCCTTTTTCGCGTGGGAGTTAAGTGTTTGGGATTCTCACGTGCGGGTCTAGTTTTTTTTTATAGACACGCACATCAAAAGTTATGAGATGGGTAATTATTTCCGTGCCTTCGTGCACTATATTTGAACAAAATAGCGAACCTTGGTATGTTTTCTTTCAAAAGAAAAAGTTTAAATAGACACGATAAGTGAATCACGAAGTTGGGAGACAAATAGGTGAGCTGAGACAAATAGGTGAGCTGAGACAAATAGGTGAGCTGAGACAAATAGGTGAGCTGATCTCACATGTCAATCCTTTAGTTCGCGCTTCAGTGAAAATGTACTGAGTTGAAACGAGAAAAACTATAAGCTCTCGAAAAACAGTATCTGGCAGGGCTTCGTCACGGTTGGTTATGGCGTGCCGCTAGTGTGTCCGGGGCTTTTTGCTGAGCATTGTATGAATGGTAACACATTGTACCTTCATTGAAGATATCCTATATATTATTCAAATCTTCGTAATGAAAAAACTAGGAATATAAGAACTCGTCACCGTAAAGCTTCCGCCGTCCTTGAGATGACGGCGGTTAGTGAGTCCGGTCAAATTCGATATGGATTATTTGTATCAACGTGCATATGTCTGCCATTACAACCTTGATGATTTACTGTCTATGACGTCGATGTTCCTGTCTTCAATAAACTGTGATTGATGTGCTACATGGTTCCAGCTTACTTGTCTTACCAGTTGGTCCATCTTATGACCCTGATATTACTGTTGTGTTGGTTGCATCACGTTAAACAAATCTAACGGACCCTAGACATTTGCTCAAATATAAAACAACTGTCGGCCACTACCAGTAAGCCCGACATTTCTGACATCAACATTGTCAGCTGTGCCAGTCAGCAGCACCAACACACAGCACCCCAAACAACATCGGTAACAAACATCCACCGTCATCATTTACTCATTTACCGCAATAGTTAACTTTTCGCGGACGACTATCTTAATATTTTAATCTCACCTGAAATATCAGATAATTGTTATAACCTTAACTGTTTAAGTTTTTTTTTTAAATTATACATTTCTATTTAAAACGATGTTGGTCTGGAAGCAAATGGATTTATAGATGGTTCAATGGAGAAGCATCTGACTTTGCAATGACAACGAAGAGCAATCATTAATTTATACCAACTTCAGTTTTTAAACCCTTGAATTGCTGTAAACAGTACATGAGAGAAACATTACACCGCGTGATGTGAGATACATGAGAAGAGCTGGCAATAACACCACACGAGATAGAATAACAAAAGTGCCGACTAGAATGGTGCAAGGAACAACACCATATCTCAGCTACTGTGACATAATTTGGGTCGATCTCTTGTCCGCTCCGGCAGGATTTAGTTACCTTTATGTGGCGTGCGAATGAATGTGTGCACTGTTCAATGGTCGGCACATTTTCTTCCTCTACCTTCCGACATGTAATTGCTATTTTCGAGTCATTGTTTGCACTTCTTCCTATAAAAATTCATCATGTCTGTTTACCTGTTCATCCCTGCTGAAAGAATAGGCGGATTATGCAATCTTGACCGACAGTGGTGTTGGTAAAATTCTTGAGTACCAGACATTGGTCGCCGGATTCACACGGAAGTGGCCAAGCGAGTTTGCTTATCGCTGATATGGCTAGTGTAACCTTCTAATTACTGTTGTGACAAGTCACAGCCCAGATGGTAAAAAAGAGGGTCGGTGTTTGCACAAGTACGGGGAGATAAATTATCCGTCTTTGGACACATTACAGACATGCACCTGAAAGACGGAATGTTGTAATAACTTCCGGACAGAATTGTTACGGAGACATTATTTATGATAACGTAGAGAGTTATTGTTGCAATCATTACCGCGAATCGACGGATATAACAATTCCGTATGTGGAAAGTGACCTTTTAAATAACACGCAGAATTTTCTTATGAGGAATTTTTTTGAATAAACGCCATCATAACACGCATGATTGAAACTATTGGTCTGCATTCGAGATGTAAATGTAACAACATTTCTGATTGGAGCTTGGTCTTATAGTAAACAACAACGTGTATGGGACGAAATTTGTAATATAACCTGATACTTTCATCGGTTGAAACACTGTGAAAATTCAACTCGTCAAGAGACCAGACAGACAGCCAGAGTAAAGAATAGGCTCAGAATTCCATTTATCGGGTCAGACCTTGTTTGTGCATCTTGGGGTCTTATATCCTCGGAAAACTCTATATTTATTAACACGGAAAACCGGAATCCTAGGAATCTGAACACGAAATCAGAGTGGGAGCTTATTGCAAAATAACATACCAGAACACGTGCAAGAGGCATCTTAAACAAGCTACCTTAACTATTTCTCTGAGCCAGAAGTCTGTGATCCCAAAAGACAATTTGGGTAGGTGGTACCAACTGGGGGTACGATCTCTGGAATAAGTGATAGTATAAGTGGCCTGAAGTCGACGCTAGACACCATCATCATACTGGTCTTAAAGACGCTGGACTAGCTTTTGATTACTCCCTGATATTTCTTGGAACGTGTCACAACTTTCAGACTTGACCAGTGACGATTGAACCAATCATCTATCTGCAAAGAACTAAACATCAGCTGGAGCAGAAACAATCAAACCTATTGGCAGCTAAGTACAAACATAAAAGCTGCCAAATGAACTGTCAGACTTACTTACTTACTTAGTCGTTCCCCTTCTACTGTGAGGTGTAGAGGTTTAGAAGAGAGAGCGCCAGACCATTCTATCAGCTGTCTTCTTTCTGGCCTGGTTCCATTCTAGTCCTCGGTCCTTCAAAGATTGTCTAATGTTGTCCTCCCAGCGGACTCTGGGTCGTCCTGGAGGTCTGGATCCCTGGCTCTTTGTTTCCCATGTTTGTCGTGGTAGCCGATCTTCTCCCATTCTGCAGACATGGCCAAACCATCTTAGTTGGGACTGTTCTATTTGGGTCTACAGCGGATGGGATTTTAGGCCTTGACGGATCGTCTGGTTGCGGACCATGTCTCTTCTTGTTACTTCAACCACTTTCCTCAGATACCTCATTTCTGAGGTTTGGATCTGGCTTTTGTGGATTGTAGTCATTGCCCACGACTCGCACCCATATGTCAAGACTGGGACATAGGTGGAGCGGTATACAGCCATCTTCGTTTTCTTACCAACCTCTTTCTTGCTGAGGAATCCAAGATTTATGGCCTGAAAAAGTCTCCCAGCCGCTGCTTTTCGAGTCAGACCATTTCTTCTAAATTCTTAAAATCACCCTGTGATGATTACCTTTATTTTAAAAGAATTATTCATTTTTTAAACTGTTAAGCATAATCGATTATTAAATTTGTTGTTTGTGTATATATACAAATTTAAAGTTGATTTAATCATTTTGAATGTGCGCAGTCGTATGTCTCAGTCATCTTAAATACACTTAAAACAGAGCTTCTAAATTAAGATTTCGCTGAATTAAATCAGCTGGGGGCTTGAACGAGCTAATTATAAGATACTCCATCTTCACAAAAATTGGCGGGTCAGGTACAGAGTTAACGTGCTCATACTCACTCAGCATTGTTCTTGACTTCTGAAATATCTTGTGAAATCTCCCTCGAGGTAGAAGCATCATTATCCTTCTATCTGCAACTCTGCCAAGAGTAATCTTGAGCGAAGATAGACACCTTTGAAGACCCACATTAGATACTCTAAGTTTTGGCCACTGTTGGACCACAACTGCAGAGCCAAGGGGAGGTAACCTGTGACAGCTACACTAATATTCTTCTTCTTCTTTGATCCTTAGCTGCCGACCGTCAAAGCAGTCAGTGGCCATTACGCCTGGTGGCGTCTTGTAGAGCAACAACAAATTGATTCCACTTTGCTCGGTCGGCGGCCATCCTTCGTACAGTGCCCCAACTCTGGTTCATTCTTTGCATCTCAGCCTCCACAGTCCTCCGCCAAGTTGTTTTTGGTTGGCCTCTCTTTCGTTTTCCTTCAGGGTTCCATAGCATAGCTGTTCTTGTGATGGCATCGGGGTCTCTTCTGAGGACATGGCCAACCCAGCTCCAGCGTCTGCCAGCTATGATGGTGTGCATGTCCTCTTGCTTTCTCCGAGTAAGCAGATCTTGGTTGGTGATGGTAATCGGCCAAAAGATTCGGAGAATCTTTATTAGGCATGTGGTGTGAAAAGAGGACAATTTCGACATTTCCTTCTCTGTAACTCTCCAGCATTCCGCGCCATAGAGAAGCACAGAAATCACACAGCTCTGATATAATCCTAATTTTGTGCTTGTGCTGTACTGAGAGGACTTCCAGATGTTGTTAGACTAAAAAAGGCTGTGCTTGCTTTGTTCATTCTGCTGTTGATGTCTCTGCTTGCTCCGCCGTCTGGTGTTACTATGCATCCTAGGTATGTGAAGGCATCTGTCTGTTCCAGTTGCTGATTCCTTACTGATATGGGCTCAGGGTTGCTCACATTGAGCGTCATGACCTCTGTCTTCTTTAGGTTGATGTTCAAGCCCACCTGCTGGCTATACTTATTAAGTCTATCCGTTTTTTCCTGGATGTGTTGATGTGAATGTGCTAGCAATGCAATGTCATCTGCATATTCCAGCTCTTCCAATGTAGAAAATGTAGTCCATCTTATTCCTCTTGGATTGCAAGAGAGGGCAATCCAAGAGGACACTAATATGTAGACACTAAAATGGTGTGGACATCTCCATAGAACGCAGCCACTCAGCTAACATCATTTGCCCTCAGCAGCAGAATATCTGGCTTCACGGTAATGGGACGCTTGAGATGAAAGGTAGATAATCAAAGAAATCCTGACAAACGTGATGATTTCACGTTGACGTGCGCCATGGCAACATGTATGTTCGTCGCACAAGAACGACAAAATGTTCTTCCCACGTGGCTTCACGGTACACGTAAAAAAAAAAACCAGAAACATTAAACTGTAATGGCGCTGTTTTTATATTTTTAAACGCGTGCAACTGATTCAAGATCTATCTATCTATCTATCTATCTATCTATCTATCTATCTATCTATCTATCTATCTATCTATCTATCTATCTATCTATCTATCTATCTATCTATCTATCTATCTATCTATCTATCTATCTATCTATCTATCTATCTATCTATCTTTCTATCCTGTCCATCCGAACACCCATCCATAAATTCATCCTGTCCTTCCATCCATACACCCATCTATCCATCCTGTCCATCTATCCATCCATCCTGCCCATCTATACTTCCATCCTGTCCATCCATCCACCTATCCATTAATTCATCCTGCCCATCCATGCATTCTGTCCATACATCCATATTGTCTATCAACTCATCCCGTTCATCCACCTTTCCATCCATCCTGTCCATCCATCCACCCATTAATTCATCCTGTCCATCCATCCTGTCCATCCGTCCATCTTGTTCATCCATCCATCATGTCTATCCATCCAATCCATTCATTCTTTCTATCCATCCATCCTATCCATCAATCAACGCATCCATAAATTCATCCTGTCCATCCATCCATCTTGTCCATGAATCCTTTCCATCCATCCATCCATCCATCCTGTCCGTAGTGTCAATCATTCAATTTGTCCATCCGCCCATGAAACCTGTCCATCAATAGATCCTTCCTGCCCATCCATCCGTCATGTCCATCTATGCATCCATTCATCATGTCTATCCATCCATCTATCCTTCCATAGTGTCCATCAATCAATTTGTCCATCAATCCATGAATCCTGTCCATCAATCCATATTGTCCATCCATCCATTCTGTTCATCCATCTATCCTTCCCAGCCATCCATCCATCCTTTCCATACTGTCCATCTATCCATACATGCTGTCCGTACTGTTTATCCATCAATCTGTCGATCTACCCATGAATCCTGTCAATCCATCTATTCATCTTGTCTTTCCATCCATCTATTTATCTTGTCTATCCTTCATTACACCCATTCATTCTGTCCGTCCATCCACTTATTCTTCGTGCCCATCCATTCACCCATCCATACATTCATCCTGTCCATCCATCCATCCATCTTTCCTGTCTGCGTGTCCATCCATTCATTCATTCGCTCTGTCCACCCATCCATCCATCCTGGTCATTCATGAATCCATCCATCCTGTCCGTACTGTCGAGTCATCAATCTTGTCCATCCATATATGAATCCTGTCCATCCATCTATCCATTCATTTTGTCTATATATTCATCTATCCATTCTGTCCATTCTTCTATTCATTCATCTTGTCCATCCTTTCATCCATCATATCAATTTATCCATCTTATCTGTTCATCCAGTCCATTCATCCATTCATCCACACATCCATCTTTTCCATCAATCCTGTCCATCCATACTTCCATCCTGTCTATTCATCCATCTATCCCGTCCAAACATTAAATCTATCCACCCTGTCGATCCATGTATCCATCAATCTTGTCCATCCATACATACATCCTGTCTATCCATCCATTATCACCATCTATCCATCCTGTTCATCTATCCATCCTGTCTATCTAATCTGTCCATTCATGCTGATCCATCCGTCCTGTCCATCAATTCATCGAGTCTATTAATCATGCTCATCAATCCATCCCGTCCATCCATCCATCTGATATGTCCATCCACCTTGTTCATAGCCCATCCTCTTCATCCATCCATCTTGTCCACCGATTCTGTTCATCCATCTTGTCAATCATCTGTTCATCCGTTCATCCACCAATAAATCCTGTTCATCCATACATCTGTACATCTATCCTGTTCATAGATGTATCCACCTATCCATCCTGATCATCCATCTATCCTGTCCATTAATCAATTCTGTCCATACATTCATCCATTTATCCACTCCATCGTGTCAATTCATTCATCCTGTTCAACTAATTATCCTTCCATCCAAATATCTTATCCATCCATTCATCAATCTATGCTTCATACCCATTCATCGGTTATGTTCATCCAGCCAACATGTCCATCCATCCATCTGTTCATAATCAATCCAGTGCACTCATTCCTCTATCTATCCATCACGTCGATTCATCCCTGATGTTCATTCAATCCTACTATTGACTTCCATCCATCCATCTATTCATCCTGTCCATCCATATATATATATATATATATATATATATATATATATATATATAATATATATATATATATATATATATATATATATATATATATATATATATATATATATATATATATATATATATATATATATATATTGTATAGCTCTTACTGTATGGCTCTTATTGTATGGCTCTTATGGTATGACCCTGAACCATGAAGATTACCAACCAGAACAAACAAGATCTTACAGACTTTTATAAATTGGTGCATATGCAGAATAGAAGAATTAAAATTGTAGAAGATTAATCACTAATGTGGAAATTATAACAAAAACCAGAAGATAATAGTGGAAAAAGAGATTAGGAGAAGACGCTGGCGATGCGTAGGACACACATTGATAGAAACTTGTTGATCGCATTACAATGTAGCCTTATTCGGGAATTCCCAGAACAAAAGAGGTGGAGACAGAAAAACACATGGCCGACAAGAACGGGAGTCAACAATTAAAAGAGATAATTAAGACATGAGAAGACCTAGAGCAGATGGCACAGGACAGGTGGACGTGGACTGAAGGGTTGGGCTCCTTTAGGAGCTGAGTGGGTAATGAAGAGGGTATATGTGACAAAATAACCTCGAACATCACATTTACCTGTACTATCCTATAGGTCATTCTGTGCTCTTCACTTTAAATTTTTCCACATGTTACAGTAATTGGTATTTTCTATTAATTTTCACACTCCCTTCCCTCAATTCTTGTTATGTCAGGACTTCAGCGACCATCTTTTGCTGATTAGGGTAACCAATCCTTCTCGTTTAAATCCATATTGACACCTGGGATCGGTAGATAGAAGTGTGGTTTACTAATGTGTAACACATTTTCCTGCCAGACTGTGCATAGGTGCGGCCGATTAATAGGTAAACAACCTTGGGATGACCGCAGTTCATTATCTTTTCAACTGGTAATAGTCATGTCTGACCAACTTGTTAATTGTTGGCTAAACAGGGTAACTGACATAATCCTTCATGGACAGACTTGTCGGAAGAATAATTAGCCGTCCTGAAAAAGAGTAAACATGATCGATATCAGACGGAAGCTTGTATACCGTTTATGGTGATTGTAAACAACGCATTTATTTGTGCGTTTGTTGCGCAGGAATTTTTCACGAGAGAAGGAGAAATATACGTATCTTGCATGCTATTGGCTTGGCATTTGAAATGTGAAAATGCAACATTTCTGATTAGAGCCTTGTCATATAGTAGCATATGGGCCGAATGTTGCTTTAAAATGTCGCGCCTTGTGAGTTTACCGCACTATGAAATTCAACTTTGCCAGACAATCCAGAGTAAAGAATAGGATCAGGATTCCACTTGAAAGGAGCGGACTATGTGTTTGAGCATCTTGTGGACATTTCTCAGGAACACTCTACTTTCATTAATTCGGAAAGCCTGGAATCCTAGGAACTTGAACACTAATAGTGGGATTCTATCGTAAAGTAATACCCCAGACCACGTGTAAGAGTTATCTAAATCAAGTTGCCTTGACTATTTCTCGAGCCAGAAGTTAGTCTTTTTACCAAAGAAGTTTGGGGTAAATTGTACATTTTATAATTCTATATTTTGCATTACTAACATGTGAAAATTGTTGGTAGATGTCCAAATCATACGAGGCTGGCAATCTCAGCATATAGAATGATGGTTTCATGAATCCCCCATGCAAATGTTGATGACTGCTTTATGGGGGGTTTCTCATAGAGAACCAAAAGTAGAGGTAGTCCCAAGTTCCATATGGAAGAGGGAGTGTATGATGATAGAACTGATGTACATTACATTATATAATTCTCTAAGAATGTCATGTCCTGTCATGTCCTGTCCCTGTCTGTCCAACAATATTTTTCTTGCAGTCTGGAAATTATATAAAAGTCGTGCGCTTTTAGCCTGTGCACAAACTGCACGACACTTAATGTAGCGCGCATCTTTTTTCCCACCAAAGTTGCAGTTGTATTTTAAATAATAAATAGAAAACACATTATAAAGTGTCAAAAATCTACAACATTTTTTATTGTCATTATTTCTAGTTTGTCGCTTTATTGTATCCCTTTGATAGAAAATAAATTACGTCCCTGAAAAAAAAAGCCAGCATTAACTATTTTCCATCAAAGTTACAGTGTTCAAAGTTACGTAAAGGTGGTACGCTTATGACCATTGCACGACCCTTGAAATTGCGCGCTTTTCTTGCTAATATTCTTCAGTACCGGTATGCACAATCGGCGTAAATGGAACCGTTTTAAACAGGTCAATAGATTCAAATACCTGGGAATGTTAATAAAATTGCGCAGATGATGCATCTCATTAGTGAAGCGACAGTGGGAGCACGACAGAGAGTTCTTCAGTCCTAACACATGAAAGTGGATCACGGACAATTAGTAAACAAGTAGAAAAAGCATCACGTTACAGCCAAGCGATACTGCCCTTCCTTTCATCTTGAGACGTCGTCAGTTTTCTGTGATTTTGGATTTTGCCATGGCAATCAACAAAGCGCAGGGACAATCGTTTGACCACGAAGGTGTATA
This sequence comes from Oreohelix idahoensis, assembly GCA_024509875.1. Taxonomy (NCBI): domain Eukaryota; kingdom Metazoa; phylum Mollusca; class Gastropoda; order Stylommatophora; family Oreohelicidae; genus Oreohelix; species Oreohelix idahoensis. Next base: position 26,477 of record JAMPIV010012665.1, read on the forward strand.
CCTACCAGTACCACTCTGTGCTCATGGCCAGCTTTATGTGGCGCTCACAAGAGGAAGGAACCCAACCAGTCTTAAAGTATATATCCAGGACACAGTCTACCAAGGCAAGATTTTAAAAGATATACGAACATTTACGAGAAATGTTGTCATAAAAGAACTATTAGTTAATTAGTCAATTCACTGTCCATTAGATCAGTATCACTTCTCCCCATGTAAAAACCCGTCAAGTTTGACGGGTTTCGAACTAGTTCTTATTATATTAACCTTTTCAACCAGTGCATATGTAAATGTTAACAATGTTCAATATAAATGCAATGGATGTTTTCCGCTCACTGGGATTAATATTAATGCATAGAGTGGGTAAAGTTCTGAGGCAGATTCGATGGTGGAATGAAAGGGGAGTGGGGGGGGGGGGGGGGGGGGGGACCTGATTTTTGTATCAGGAAACCCAATACTCAAGAGGATATTTGTTTCTCTCTTATTTCATGATACTAGTTGGTTGTACCAATTGGTGGTGCTATCTGTGGAACAAGTGAGTGGTATAAGTAGCCTGCAGATAAATCTAGACACCTAAAGCAGACGGGTCTTAACAGACGCTGGACCATCTTTGTAATTACTCCATGATACTGTCACATATTGCCTCTTGTTTGCTCTGCAATGGCCAAAACCTAGAGTATCTAATGTCGGTCTTCAAAGGTACCTACCTTGGCATATGATTACTCTTGGCAGATAGAAGGATGATGATGCTTCAATCTCGAGTGAGTATTCACAAGATATTTTAGAAGTCAAGAACAATGATGAATGTGTCGTAGTAATGTTAACTTTTATCAGCCCGACAGCTTTTGTGAAGAAGTATTTATAATTTAATTTAGCTTCTACAAGCCCCCAACTGAATTAACAGTGAAATTCGTATTGTTATTTGGCTCTCTAGATGTAAATAAAGATATATTAAAGATGCTGATTCATCTGTGTACACTTCTTTTTAATAACTAAATCAACTATGAATTTGTAAAATACAACATATAACAAATTTGGTAATTTCCTATCTTTCGTACCTTTTTGCTCCGCAGTGAATATATGTAGTCAAGTGTTGTTTCGTAGCGCTTAGGGTTAGGATTAGGGTTAGAATTAGGGTTAGTATTATGGTTAACACTAACCCTAACACAAACCCTAATCCTAACCCTAATCCTAACCCCAATTCTAACCCTAATTCTAACCCTAATCCTAACCCTAAGCGCTACGAAACAACACTTGACTATACATATTCACTGCGGAGCAAAAAGGTACGAAAGATAGGAAATTACCACAAATTTAATGATCAATTACTTTGGAACAGGTGTAAATACATATGAACTGGTGATTACTAAAAAGAATAGGTTTCGTCATTGAAACTGATATCGGCTTTAGGAAGCTTAGTTGTGGAATATAGATCAATAGGTTCTGTCGTGTTGGCTTGCTAAAAATGCCACTTAGATTCCAAACTTCTGAAGTATTGATGCTGCTGTTTCCGTCAATTCGTCTCTGTGGCGACGGCACGTGTCCTGGTCAAGGCAGGTATCTTTACAACCCGTTGAATGTTGGTTTCAAGTATCGATCTCAAGCTTTGTACCATAGAACAGCAGTACAGCAGCTATTGTAAAATCGAACCTCAAATAGTCTAGTAAACTCGAACCTCAAATAGTCTAGTAAACTCGAACGATAAACTTTAGGGGGAAATAAAGAATACATTCCGCTGCTAAGTCTTGATTTTCCTGATATTAATCAGGCAACTTTCCCGCTGTCCGTCAACCGATTATGGTCTCTGGACATTTACTCTCCCTGAGCGTATATCATATAACTCATGAGATATGATGAAAATCCTCATTCTTTAAGTTAATTGTCTGGGAAAATTTTGACTGGGCAGCGGCAATCGGCTTGTTCCTGGTTGGAAATGTTTAAATATACATACACTTGTTGCAGATGAAAGTATATATATATATATATATATATATATATATATATATATATATATATATATATATATATATATATATATATATATATATATACACACACACACAAACATGATGCCTTAATCTTCCACTCCTTGCTCCACTTGGAGTCTGGGGTTACCTCTGCTTTTGGTTCCCTGTGAGAACCCGCATGAAGCAATCACCAGCGCTTTGCTATGGTTGTTCATTAATACATCATTTTCACGTGCTGAGGTTGCTAGCCTCTTAAGGACCTGAATAACCAGCAGCAAGTTCAAACATGTCAAATTCAAAGTATAAAATTATGTTAAGAATTACACCTCCAAACTAGTTGGGAAGTAGACCCGCATGAAGCAATCACTAGCGCTTTGCTAAGGTTGTTCATTAATACATCATTTTCACGTGCTAAGGTTGCCAGCCTCTTAATGATCTGAATAACAATCAGCAAGTTCAAACATGTGAAATTCAAGGTATAAAAATATGTTAAAACTTACCCCAAACTAGTAGGGAATTAGATTTCTTTCTCACTAGAATAATCTTGGCAGCTTGACAATGATGCCTCGAACACACGTCAGGGGTATTATTTCTAGTTATAATCCCTCTGTGAATTTGTGAGTAAGTCCTGTAGGAGTCCGGTTTCTGTATTAAAAGGTGAAATTTCCTTATTGTATTAGTTAAAAGGTGCTCCAATACTTGTTTTTCGTTCCTATAAGTTTAGAATCATATTTTCTACTCTTTCCTGGCTTGAGTCCGAGCTGTCTGCTTTGGCGATTCTGGAATGCAGTGTTGTATGTCTAAAATGTTCTACGTTATATTGCAGTTTTCCTGCCCACGCTCACACCTGGAGTTTCCGTCAAAACTTCCAATCAACGTGAATGTATATTAGCCTCTAAACTGCTAAGCCAAAATCATTCGAAAGTGCATGTTATTATAACTTTTCTGATGGGCTTTTCTGCATCACTCATGCTTTATAAAATTCAAACGGGCACTCTCCGTATATGGAAATCGGCCTAAAAGTCTTATCAGAAATTTCATTGTACAAGATGGTAATGAAATATGGTACGTGCATGAGTGAACGCGGGCCTACTGCTCATTGCCATATGAGGCTGTTCGATCATCGACCACCATTGCCAGCGCTAACATCGTCCGAATCGGGAAAAAAATGTAAATTTTGTTTTCAATCGCGATCTCTAGCGGAACCTCTGGGGGCCTCTCCTTTGGAACCTCAGTTGAGAAACCGTGCGTTAGACCCTCTTCAATGCGGTGAAGGCAGCTGATCTGGTCTGTTATGAAAGAGAAGTAGAACGTACTAGAACATTCACAAGGAAAAGCACTTTGCAGCAGTCAGAAGATTAGATACACACGTGCTAGTTTTGCCCACCCTTGAGATCACTATAACATTACTTGACATCACAAATCTCAGAAATGTCAAAATTGTTTCTTAGTGTTTAGGGAGATGATTCAGGATAATACCGAAACAAATAACAACAACAAAAAACAAAGCTTTGGCGAAATAACCTCGATCGTCATATTTGTCTGTGCCATCATGAAATTCATTCTGTGCTCTTTCCTTTCTTTTTTCCCACCTCTGACGGTATTTGTTATTTTCAATTCATTGTTTACACCCTCTTCCTTCAATTCAAGATTTCTTGTCATGTCTGGGCTTGATAGGCGTTAAACAACACAAACCAAGTCTTCCTGTCCTGTGCCATCAGCTTCAGATCCTTCCATATTCACTTCATTACTTTTTTGTCTGCCTGCTTTTCTCTTCTCCGCGAGCTCTTCAGTCTTCCACTACCTTTCTTACCCCGGGAAATCCAGAAAGAAGTCTGCCTTGTAATGCTATTAACATGTTTCTCTAGTGTGTGTCCTATCCATCACCAGCATCTCCTTCTCATCTTTTGTTCCACTGGGCTTGTCTTGTTCGTGTCATCAGTTTCACATAGAATTCTGATCTTGTGATACCATGACAACCCTTCTATTCTACTCAAGCAACTCTTGTATGCAAGTCCGTATGTTCTTGGTAGTTGTTTTTCTTTTCCTCTATGTTTCAGAGCCGTCTAATAGGACTGACTTGACCTGATCAGGTTTCCAACACCACGCACAGCCTTAGATTAGAGAGAGCAGTAGTATTAGTTTTTCTTTATCTGCCCAGAGACCGACGGAACAAAAATAAGGGAAATATCCTAAGTTCAAGGTCTTTAAACGATATCAGTTATATCTAGAATCTGACGTACAAGGAATTTCCCACTGTATTTAAACGTAAATGTATCATGGTAAGTGTTATTTCTGATTCAGACAACAAACTTCAAGTGTGAGGCATCGATGATGTCATGTGATGGCCTTGAATGGTTGATGAGAACCATTAGAAACGTGCTTTGAGGCTTGGGGAAATGTAGGACAATTCAGAACACTAACGGCCATTTCGTTTTTGAAATTGGAGATTTAAACCACATCCACATATATATACAAGAGCAATCTAATACATTTATTAGAAGGTAAAGTTAAACAAAGCAGCAAGGGCGGGAACTGGTCACCCCATCTCATTAAGCTAAGGTCTAGTATAATGAAGTCTCTAACACATAACTCCACTTCGGGAGTGTCTATGTGACTACCTTTATACAGAAACCCGCATGAGCGCAGGAATGCATATGTGCATGATTTATGCCAGTTGCAGTGGCGGCTCCATTAACAACGAATTATGTTAGGGTCTATGTGATTGAAACAATAAAGCAAATATATATATATATGGGCTAAGGATTGCCCACATTGAGTGTCATGACTTCTGTCTTCTTTACACTGATGTTCAGTGCATATATATTATTTTATTTTTTGTTTACAGGAAACATTTTCCGTTTTCTTCTTCTTTCTGCTTACGTCCCTCTTTTTCACTCCAAATAGCGTAAGGGCCACCACTGTAGCGTCCCCCAGGGAGGAAGTATGCATCAAGCTTCTGTGGCGATTTGCTTTACATAGTGAGGTTGTCAATTCTATGTAACAACCTCACCTTCGTCGCCTCAACGACATGCCTGGTAGGAACAATGACTATATACTTTCTTTATCAAAACTAATGCTTCTTAACATTTTACTGGTCCCGTATCCATTTACCGCATCTTAAGAAGCATCGCACCCATTTACATTATCTTAAGAAGCATCGCACCCCTTTAAAGCATTTTAATAAGCCTTGCACACCCTTACAGAATCTTAAGAAGTCTCGCAGCCATTTACAGCATCTTTAAAAGCCTCTCACTCCTTTTGTCATCTAGCTCAATGATTCCCAACCTTTGGTCCGCGGACCACTTATGGTCCGTGGTGCATTATCAGGTGGTCCGCTGCTGTGTTATTGATTTGGTATTAAGTGCTTTGATTTTGCTTTGATCCTCCCTACTTTTTTAGTGCTGTAAAAACGAAACACAGAAATTGCTTTACCATCCGTGAAGCCTAATATTGAAAATCTAGAGAGCGAAATGCAAACACAAGACTTCCATTGAAAATTTTGTAATTTTAACCATTGAATTGTATGAATATATAGTATTTTACCAATATGTATGTAACCAGTATTTATGTAACCAATAAATTGTATGTATAATTTATTTTCAATTACTATTACCTTACAATTTCCTTCTCATCTGGCTAATAATTAACAACTTGTGTAATTGAATATATTCATCTGTAGTGAAGTGAATCCGTATGACAACACGCTCAAATTCCCTGCTTAAAACGTACTAGCTAACTTATTTACAATCTATAAATAACTACAGTATTTGAAATTTGTCTGAGGGTCTAGTCAAATTTACCGCCAACATCTAAGAGTATTTGAATTTCTCTAAGAAAACAAATTAAAAGTTACCCCCCCCCCCCCCCCTTTCTCTCTCTCTCACACACCCATCCCAATATTTATCGAAGGACGAAGTAAAATTTAACAACCAATCAAATCGTTACCTCTTCTTTGCAAGGACAAGAAAATTTTTGGTTGAAGTGGAAATAATGCCTATTTTGGATTTTTGACCGAACTTAAATAATTTATTTCTCAATAACTAAAGATAATTAAAATAAAAGGGATATCTTAAATTATAGCGCTGATAATGCTTAACATATACACATAGAGATTCCCTCATAGAAAATTATCTTAACTTAGAAAAATTTAATTTAGTAATATTTTCACATCAGGTTAAGATCAAATTTAATTACAAAAAAATTAACCCCATTTGATTGCAAAGGAATAACTAAAGGAAAACTATATAGAACGATAGAGAATAATTGGCCGTTTAGTTATGAATTTTGATAATTAAAATCGGTTCACAAATAACTATGATATAAAATAAACAAATTCGGTCAGATTAGACAAACACGCTTAAAACTGCTCAAATTCTATAGCCTAGGAAATAGTTAATTTTTTTTGACTCGTCATCTGATTGGTTGGGGGTAGTGTGATAAAAATTAACAACTGCTTGTAAAGTCCGCCATTGACGAAAAAGCTTCCATACCAAGCTGACATTATTGAAAGAGACAGAAGGACAAGCCTTTGCCGTCTGTACTGAGTGCTATAGCCCTTTACTGTCGGGCAGCTTGTGTGTGTGAAGATTCTTTACTTGAGGGTAAGACAGATAATTTTATTGGCATAATTTATTAGTCCTGTAGGTAACAGGCTATTGTGTGCCATATTTTTTTCGATACTGCCGAAAGGGATGTGATGTCACGACGACCTAAGTAGGAATGTGCCTATAGCAGGCTTATTCGGATAGATATTATGTAAAATGTTTGCCAATTGGCTTTACACATTTGCGACTGTAAGTGCAGTATTAATAAATTGATATTGTCTTTTGGAATGACACACTGTTCAAGTAACATGTGAGAACATATATGGAATGTTTGAGTGGAGTAATCAACAGGTCACAAGCAATATTGTATCCACCATGACTATTGTATGGAATACAAACAAAAAGGAGGGACATAAACATAGAATAAATACTGAAGAAGACTGATTACACCAAGCTGAGTGTAGACAAAGGAATTTAAGGTCTGGTGCGACTTGTTAGCACAAGTGGCTGACCTAGGTAGGTATTAATACAGTTAGAGGTGAAATTGATAGAGGCAGATGTTACATAGAAGGGATTGTCCTTCTTATTTCAGGTTGTATTACAAAGTACCTCGTTGCTGCAGTAGCCTGAAAGGAAGAACATGCTGAGTGAGTGCTCATGCTACAATTTGAAGCTAGCTCCTTTTCTTCAGTCAGGAGTCAGGACGTTGGTGTACAGGCCTAAGATTGACAGAACAGCTGCAATAACTCTTTCACAGATAAGTCCTTTATACAGGCACTGATACTTCATCCTAAAACATAATTTCACCACTAAAAGAAAACCACCTGGGAGTGATGAAAATAACAGACCTTACAGTATATAAGTAATGATAATATCAAGAACTGTGGGTATATTCATTCCAGTGACTTTTTGTTGTACACAAATGGACAGAGTTTCCAAAAATATTTATTTTTGCATGTAAATAACCTTTTCTTGATTTTTTGAGAATTCCTGTCCCACAAGATTGAGGTACAGGAATAATAAATTGTAAATATATATATTTTCATACAGTCTTGATTAAATTTCATTAAAGTTAAAGTTCTGTTTTGAAATTCATAACTGTGATAATATATTACCCTAGACACTTTGCCAAATAACAACACACAGTTAACATACTCTTGGTGAGATCTCAAGAGGTAGCAGATAGGGATCCAGAGAACTTCATCATCATCATTCCTTACTCTGGGAACTTACATAGCTGGACCTCACCTTGATTGTCTATACACCCTTGCTCTTTTCAGAGAAGGGGGTATTTCTCATAAGACCAGTCTCTTATCCTGGTATCTTCTGATACATCTATTTGTCCAGGATATCCTCTAATTAATAACATCAAAACCTCTTATCTCATATTGGGGTCCTGTCCGGGATAATTTTTCCACCATACCCTGGGACTTTTAATGTGGGGAATAAGAGATAAATAAATATAAAATACAATTAAACAACTTGTGGTGAAATTGGATGAGCTGTCATTGCCTATAGTTAATTAAGTTAGTAATATTTGCTAAGTTGTTAATAATTTGTGTACAAGTGAGAGAATGGCAGACTTGGCAAAATTTAGATCTGCTGCAGTGCAGGCGGCAAAAGACTTTGGCCTGTGTGGGGACGCGATGATTCAGTATGTAACTACTGAATGTGATAAATTTATTGATAGGGAAGAAAGGAGGTTAGCTGAAGAAATAAGATTACAATCAGAAAATGAAGCTAAAAGAGTACAGTTAGAAGCAGATAAAGAAGAGAAAAGATTAAAATTAGAAGCAGATAAAGAAGTTAGGAAATTAGAAGCTGATAGGGAGGCTGAGGTTAAAAGGTTACAATTGGAGGCTGATAGGGAGGTTAGGCAAATGGAGGCAGAGGAAAAACGTTTGCAAAGAGAACATGAGTTGAGGCTGAAAGAAATGGAACTTCAAGAACATGTTACCGATTATGGAAGCAGCCCAACTACCTCTGATACTAGGGCCAGTCAGGGAGCCTCTAACTCAGCCATAAATTTTCATTTAGATCCTTTTGTAGAGAAAGACGATGACATCGAGTCATACCTAAATAGATATGAAAGGCTAGCTACTAACTATGGGCTAGAGAAAGAAAAATGGAGTTTAAAACTATCACAAGGGTTGAGGGGAACTTCCTATGAAGTTTTCTCTAAATTAAGCAGAGAGGATCAGGAAAACTATGACCTCCTAAAACAAGCATTGTTAGTCAGATATGAGAAGAACGCTGAATTTTGTAGAAAGAAATTTAGAAATAGTAAGCTGCTGTCTGGAGAAACCTACCACCAGTTCTCTGCACGACTAGAAATTTACTTGGAGAAATGGACTGCTCTGCGGAAAACACAAGACTTAAAGGAAATGATTATGATGGAGCTGTTAAGAGAGTCCATGGATCCAGACTTGAGAAAATTTCTCATGGAACAAGGTGCAGAGAGGCTGGGGGAGATTCTCAATGTTGCTGAGAGATATCAGGCAGCCCAGTCAGAAGTGGCTGGAGTTAAAAAGAAGCAAGCAGAGAGTAATAAAACCCCACAAAACCAGAATAAGTTTGATAATAGGGATCAACACCATAGATTTAAACAAAGTTATGATAGGCCAAGATTTGATCCTGGAGAAAGAAACCCTCATGTAAATGAAAAGAAACCCTACAGTCCAGAAGGAAAATGGTGTAAAATTTGCAAGTTAAATAATCATTACATAAAAGACTGTATGAAGAAAAACACTCCATATTTCGCTGCATGCCTTAAAACAGGAAACAAGGGAAAGAAGGAACTGTCTACAGGACAGCAAGAACCTCATCATCCCCCTGTATGTGAAGAAGTAGTATGTAATGGGGTCACTATCAAGTGCATTTATGATACTGGCTTCATATAGGGAAAAGGTTACGGAGAGATCACATGTTGTATCAGACGGTGGACATGAGAAAATTGGTACCACATGTCAAATAGCATCAGTGAAATTCTATTGGCCAGGCGTAGCTGCAGACATTGCAAAATTTGTTGAGGCCTGTGACCAATGTAACAAGGGAAAGCCCACACGATGGGAAAATAATCAGGATCTAGATAAGCATTGTGGCAAACCTAGACCTGAAAATAAAAATAAATATGATAAGGTAGACACGGTGGATAGGAAAACCCCTTTTCACACACAGTCTTCAAATAAACCAGTTAGAATGGCCACTATGCGTATTGTACAAAAAGTGACCTCAACCCAGTCCCACCCGACAATCCCTTGGTCGGAATTTCTGGAACTGGACGAAAATAGAAGAGAGGGCAGTCCTCTCAATTTGAAACTGAAACTGCGGGGAAACCCCAGGAGAAAAATTGGTAGCGGACGGTTGGTGTGTGATAGCAAATTAAGGAGAGAAAAGTCACCACCACAATACTTCCAATTACATGAGCATTTCCGGAATAGCACTGGTACCATGGATAATGAGTCAGCCACATTAAAAGTCCATTGGTAGCCCTATTGAGGACATGGACAGATGAGAAGGCAGAAGAGACTGTAACCTCATCATATCAGTATGTGAACGAGTTGACCACTCGGTTAAACACTGGTTGGAAACTAGCAAATGATAATCTGAGAAAAGCCAGAAAGAAGCATGCTGAGTATTATAACAGGAAAGCGAAGGATAGGGAGCTTGCTGTGGGGGAGAAGGTGCTTCTTCTATTACCCGGAGGCAGCAACAAACTTCAGATAGGATGGCAAGGTCCATACACAGTTTTAGAAAAGGTATCTAGAACTAATTACAAGATAGACAAAAAGGGAAAGGAAAAAGTCTATCATGTGCACCTCCTCAAGAAATATCATGATAGAAGAGTTTTGGAAGGTGCACATTTATTGACCTTGGCCATAGCCACTGAAATGAAACATGAACCTCTCACCTCTTATGAATACCCCCTGAAACCATGCGAAACTCGTGCACAGGTAAAAGTTAGCAATCATCTGACAAAAGAGCAGGGGGAGAAGATTCAGAAGGTTCTGGAGAATCATACAGACGTGTTAACTGACAAACCGGGGCACATTAACTTGTTGGAGTATGATATGAAATTACTAGACCCAAAACCCATCTGTATGAGAGCCTATACTATCCCATTCGCTAAAGAGCAAGCTTTAAAAGGAGAGATAGAATATTTATTACAAGAAGGAATTATTTCTCACAGTGAATCTCCTTATAGCTCCAATTTGATATTGTTGAGAAAACCCTCCGGAGAACATAGGCTGTGCATAGATTACAGGAAACTGAATGCTGTCACAGAAAGTTAGGTGGATCCATTACCTGATACTAATCAACTGTTTGCCAGGTTGAATAAAGCAAAATATTTTTCCAAGGTGGATCTCAGTAAGGGATATTATCAGATTCCAGTGAAGCCTGAGATTCGACCTTATCTGGCCTTTAGCACCTCGGAAGGGCACTATGAGTTCAATATGTTGCCTTTTGGATTAAAAATTGCTCCAAGTGAGTTTTCTAGAATGATGAGAAAACTATTGGATCCCCTGAAAAATCCATGTATTACCAATTTCATGGATGACATTCTCATTGCCACGGAAACGTTTGAGGAACATATAGACTCCCTAAATATGTTATTTGACAGACTCAGGGAGGCAAATCTGACTGCTAGACCCAATAAATGTTGTATTGGCTGCAAGGAATTGGAGTTCCTGGGACACACTGTACATCAGAGGAGCATAACCCCTGATCCTAAGAACTTAGAAAAACTACAGAGAGCACCTTGACCACAAACTAAGAAGGATGTGAGATCCTTTGTCTCACTGTGTGGATTCTATCAAAAATATATCCAGAATTTTAACTCTGTGTGTGCTCCTCTGACAGACCTAACTCGTAAAAGAAAGCCAGATAAAATAGAATGGTCGGCAGAATGTGAGCTGGCATATAATGAGCTGAAACAAACACTCACCAGTAAGCCCATATTGAAACTCCCTGATTTGAGTCAGGAATTTGTGGTGAGAACGGACGCTAGTAATGTGGGATTGGGAGCCACGTTGTTACAAAGGTCCTTATCTCCAGACGGAGAATTGAACCCCGTTGCTTATGCCAGCCGCAAATTGAACAGGGCGGAACAAAATTACTCAACTGTAGAAAAAGAATGTTTGGCCTTAATTCCAGATCTATTTGTATGGTAGGCATTTCGTGGTCCAAAGCGATCATCAGCCCCTGGTTTTCCTTGCTCGGGCAAAGCATGGTAATGCACGATTGTTAAGGGGGTCTCTTCTCATACAACCTTACTCGTTTACAATTGAGTACATTCCTGGTTCGCAGAAAGTTGGGACAGATTTCTTGAGTAGGCACCCACCTGCAGGAATCCAGGATCACACTAAGGCATAGGGAGTCAATTTGAACGTGATTGTATACATATATGAAAGCTGCACTAGTGGTTCACGCTTTTCTAACGGGGGAGATATGTAGTGAAGTGAATCCGTATGACAACACGCTCAAATTCCCCGCTTAAAATGTACTGGCTAACTTATTTACAATCTATAAATAACTACAGTATTTGAAATTTGTCTGAGGGTCTAGTCAAATTTACCGCCAACATTTAACTAAGAGTATTTGAATTTTTCTAAGAAAACAAGTTAAAAGTTACCCCCCCCCCCCCTCTCTCACACACCCATCCCAATATTTATCGAAGGACGTAGTAAAATTTAACAACCAATCAAATCGTTACCTCTTTTTTGCAAGGAAAAGAAAATTTTTATTTGAAGTGGAAATAATGCCTATTTTGGGTTTTTGACCGAACTTAAATAATTTATTTCTCGATACCTAAAGATAATTAAAATAACAAGGATATCTCAAATTATAGCGCTGATAATGCTTAACATATACAGATAAAGATTTTCCTCATAGAAAATTATCTTAACTTAGAAAAATTTAATTTAGTAATATTTTCACATCAGGTTAAGATCAAATTTAATTACAAAAAAATTAACCCCATTTGATTGCAAAGGACACCCGTGTGTTACCGGGGCCCGAAAGGGGAGCAAAGAATAGTAACACTGTCCCCTGCCAAGCATGTCGTAGAAGGCGACTAAGGAGGGTTGGGCATGGGGCCGGTTACCCCATCCTGTAAAAAAAATTTAAACCACAAAAAACTTCAACAAATGTGGACAAGTCAAATAAAGAAAATAAAACACAGCCATCCAAGACAGGGGAAGGTCCTCTCGCGGGGAGGCGTATGATGCAACACAGAGAAAGCCGAAAGGAGTCTGTGTTGCTGACTAACCTTCTTTCTTCTAGGAGAACTTCCAGATTTGGCACCTGGAATGTTCGGACATTGAACGAACAAGGGAAAGTGGCACAAGTAGCAGCAGAAATGAGGGAATACAAAATCGAGGTTCTGGGAATGTGTGAAACAAAGTGGAAGGGGGTAGACAGGAAGAAACTCATCACAGGTGAATTGGTGCTGTCCTCAGGACACGAAGACGAAAGTTCACACCACAGTGAAGGGGTAGCTCTTATGTTATCTAAAGAAGCACAGAAAGCACTCATTGAATGGGAAGCTGTGGGACCCAGAATAATAACAGCTATTTTCAAAACAGCTAAAAAGAAAATTCATGTCAATGTCATCCAATGTTATGCACCAACTAATGACAAAGAAGAGTCTGTGAAAGAAGCATTTTATACTAAACTACAGGAAATTATGGATAAAGTAAAAAGAAGAGACATCACAATTTTGATGGGTGACATGAATGCAAAGATAGGTACAGTCAATACTGGATTTGAAGAAGTCATGGGAAAACATGGGCTAGGAGTAATGAATGAAAATGGAGAACTATTCGCAAACTTCTGTGCTTCAAATCAACTGGCTATAGGAGGAAGCATGTTTCCACATAAGAGAATACACAAGGCAACATGGATATCACCAGACCATAGAACAGAAAATCAGATCGATCATATATGCATAAAGAAGAAGTTTAGATCATCATTGCAGGATGTAAAGGTATATAGAGGAGCAGATGTGGCATCAGATCACCATCTTCTGATAGCCAAAGTAAAAATGAAACTCAAGAGATATGCAACAATGCAAAATTATAGACAACAGTTTAATGTAGGACAGCTAAGAAATCAAGAAACAAGAGACAAATTTGCGGTCACAGTATCCAACAAATTCCAAGTGCTCCAACAGTTGGAAGATGTAGAGAATACAGAAGACTATTGGCAGCAGGTCAAAACGGTATGGAAGGAGACATGTGAAGAAATACTGGGGAAAAGGGAAAGACAACAAAAAGCATGGATAACAACAGAAACCATCAATAAGATAAAAGATAGAAAAAACAAGAAAGCAGAGTTAAACACAAGCAAAACCAGAAGTTCCAAAGCCATGGCTCAAGAAGTGTACACAGAAGTAAACAAAGAAGTAAAAAGAAGTATCAAAAGAGACAAGAGGAAGTATATTGAGGAGTTGGCAAGAGAGGCAGAAGATGCTGCAGCCAAAGGAAATATGAGAGAACTGTATAGCAGCACAAAGAAGCTAACAGGGAAATACAAGCAAACAAGTTGCCTCATAAAAGATAAGAATGGGAAACTGCTCAGCAATATACAAGAGCAAATGAAGAGGTGGACAGAATATTTTGGGGACCTTCTCAATAGACCAGCTCCACAAAACCCGCCGGACATCCAGCCAGCAGAAGAAGAGCTACAAATTAACGGTGAAAGACCAACGAAGGAAGAAATAAAGAAAGCCATAAAGCTTCTAAGAGATGGAAAAGCGTCTGGACCTGATGGCATTCCAGCAGAGGCCATCAAAGCAGATATCGACACGGTTACAGAGATGTTATATAAATTAATTGGTAAAGTCTGGGAAAAAGAAGAGATACCAGCAGAATGGAAGGAAGGATATCTGGTTAAGTTGCCTAAGAAGGGAAATCTACAAGAGTGCACAAATTATAGAGGAATAATGTTACTATCAGTGCCAGGAAAGGTATTGAACAGGATTATCCTTGAGAGATTAAAGGAGTCCATAGACAAGAAATTGAGAGATGAACAAGCAGGTTTTCGACAAAACAGATCATGTACAGACCAGATAGCCACTTTGAGAATAATAGTTGAACAAAGTCTGGAATGGAATTCACCACTATACATCGGATTTGTGGACTACGAAAAAGCATTTGACAGTGTGGACAGAGAATCACTTTGGAAATTGATGAGGCATTATGGAGTTCCCCTGAAAATCATTAATTTAATAAAGAAAACCTATGAAGACATGACGTGCAGAGTTCTTCATGAAGGACAGCTTACAGAACCATTTGGGATAAGAACAGGAGTGCGACAGGGATGCCTCTTGTCTCCATTTCTTTTCTTGCTGGCAATAGATTGGGTTATGAGATCATCGACAACACACAACAGAAATGGAATCCAGTGGACTCTGACTAAGCAGTTGGATGATCTGGATTTTGCTGATGATTTGGCTCTCCTGTCCCATAACCGTAATCAGATGCAGGACAAATTAACAATACTCGATGAGAGGTCACAGCAATTGGGTCTGAAAATACACAGGGAAAAGACAAAAATAATGCGAATAAATGCAGGTAATGAAAACAGGGTTGAACTTGAAGAAACGCCAATACAAGATGTAGAATCATACACATATCTTGGCAGTAATATAGACAAAGTTGGAGGGACAGACAGCGATATCAAAATAAGAATACAAAAAGCAAGAGGAGCTTTCATTGCATTGGGAAATATATGGAGATCAAGAGAAATAGGATCCAACACGAAAATAAGAATCTTCAACTCAAATGTGAAGTCAGTCCTATTGTATGGCTCGGAGACATGGAGAACAACAAAGACAACAACCAAAAAGCTACAGACTTTCATAAATGGGTGCTTGCGTAGAATAGAGGGATTAAAATGGTATGACAAGGTTACCAATGTGGAACTGATGACAAGAACTGGACAAGTGCCAGTGGGACAAGAGATGAGAGGAAGACGATGGCGATGGATAGGACACACACTGAGGAAGCCTGTTGATAGCATTACAAGGCAGTCCTTGTTCTGGAACCCCCAGGGCAAGAGAGGCAGAGGAAGACCAAGAAGTACATGGAGAAGAGAGTTGGAAACAGAGGTGAAAATGATGAGGAGAACATGGAAAGAACTTGAGATGATGGCACGTGACAGGAGGACTTGGCATGTGTTTGTTGAAGGCCTATGCTCCTTTGGGAGTGGAGGGTTATGAATGAATGAATGATTGCAAAGGAATAACTAAAGGAAAACTATATAGAACGATAGAGAATAATTGGCCGTTTAGTTATCACTTTTGATAATTAAAATCGGTTCACAAATAACTATGATATAAAATAAACAAATTCGGTCAGATTAGATAAACACGCTTAAAACTGCTCAAATTCTATAGCCTAGGAAATAGTTAATTTTTTTTTGACTCGTCATCTGATTGGCTGGTGGTAGTGTGATAAAAATTAACAACTACTTGTAAAGTCCGCCATTGACGAAAAAGCTTCCATACCAAGCTGACATTATTGAAAGAGACAGAAGGACAAGCCTTTGCCGTCTGTACTGAGTGCTATAGTCCTTTACTGTCGGGCAGCTTGTGTGTGAAGATTCTTTACTTGAGGGTAAGACAGATAATTTTATTGGCATAATTTATTAGTCCTGTAGGTAACAGGCTATTGTGTGCCATATTTTTTTCGATACTGCCGAAAGGGATGTGATGTCACGACGACCTAAGTAGGAATGTGCCTATAGCAGGCTTATTCGGAATGATATTGTGTAAAATGTTTGCCAATTGGCTTTACACATTTGCGACTGTAAGTGCAGTATTAATAAATTGATATTGTCTTTTAGAATGACACACTGTTCAAGTAACGTGTGAGAACATATAGGTAGGTATTAATACAGTTAGAGGTGAAATTGATAGAGGCAGATGTTACATAGAAGGGATTGTCCTTCTTATTTCAGGTTGTATTACACAGTACCTCGTTGCTGCAGTAGCCTGAAAGGAAGAACATGTTGGAGTGAGTGCTCATGCTACAATATGAAGCTAACTGCTTTTCTTCAGTTAGGAGTCAGGACGTTGGTGTACAGGCCTAAGATTGACAGAACAGCTGCAATAACTCTTTCACAGATAAGTCCTTTATACAGGCACTGATACCTCATCCTAAAACATAATTTCACCACTAAAAGAAAACCACCTGGGAGTGATGAAAATAACAGACCTTACAGTATAGAAGTAATGATAATATCAAGAACTGTGGGTATATTCATTCCAGTGACTTTTTGTTGTACACAAATGGACAGAGTTTCCAAAAATATTTATTTTTGCATGTAAATAACCTTTTCTTGATTTTTTGAGAATTCCTGTCCCACAAGATTGAGATACAGGAATAATAAATTGTAAATATATCTATTTTCATACAGTCTTGATTAAATTTCATTAAAGTTAAAGTTATGTTTTGAAATTCATAACTGTGATAATATATTACCCTAGACACTTTGCCAAATAACAACACACAGTTAACATACTCTTGGTGAGATCTCAAGAGGTAGCAGATAGGGACCCAGAGAACTTCATCATCATCATTCCTTACTCTGGGAACTTACATAGCTGGACCTCACCTTGATTGTCTATACACCCTTGCTCTTTTCAGAGAAGGGGGTATTTCTCATTAGACCAGTCTCTTATCCTGGTATCTTCTGATACATCTATTTGTCCAGGATATCCTCTAATTAATAACTTCAAAACCTCTTATCACATCATCTATTGAATAAAAACAGTTAAATGTTTATCGCATTGCGATATTACATGTAAGCTGGCGGTACGCAACTTATATGTAGTTTAAAAAAGTGGTCATTAGATGTAAATAGGTTGGAAACCACTGATCAAGCTCGCAAAATAAGCCAGAAATGCGATAAAGTGATACAAGTGTGTTTGTTTGCATAAAATGAAGAAAAGTACCTTATTTATATATTTGGTCTAATTAAACGTGGGAAATTGGTCGTCAAATGCGCATAATTTAGAAATGCATTTACAAGAAGAAAAAAAAGTGTTTTTGTACAGTTGTAGACACAGTGAAAATAATTCTTCGGAATATGAACCTCGTCAATATTCAAAACATTTTTAGAAAGGCTTATAATTTAAGTTCACTACTTTATAACTAAACAATTGCATAAATAAATTTAGTTTTATAATGAATGTTACAATCTGTAAAAATTAAGCATTCTACATTTGAAAACAATCATGAGTTTACTATATTAATGAGGATTCTGCAGTTACTTCTTTACAAACATACTTGAGAAAATTTTATTTTAAAATTATGACAAAGGTTTGGTATTGAATTCACATTGTCAGTGTTCCAGTGTTTACAAATACAAATTGAGTTCTGTGTTATATAATGTTCTCCCATTCTGCAGACCATTATATATTACACAGAACTCAATTTGTAGAACAGTCCCAACTAAGATGGTTTGACCATGTCTGCAGAATAGAGAAGGTCGGCTACCACGACAAGCATGGGAAACAAAGAGCCAGGGATCCAGACCCCCAGGGCGACCCAAAGTCCGCTGGGAGGACAACATTAGACAATCTTTGAAGGACCGAGGACTAGAATGGGACCAGGCCAGGAGGAAGACAGCCGATAGGATAGTCTGGCGCTCTCTCTTACAAACCTCTACACCTCATGGTAGAAGGGGAACGACTAAGTAAGTAAGTATGTTATATAATGTTTATCATGATTATCCTTGTTCTGGCATTCCCGGGTAAGAAAGGTAGAGGAAGACCAAAGAACACGTGGAAGAGAGAACTGTAGAAGGATGAAGACGAGATGGAAAGACCTTGAGCTGATGGGACGGAACAGGAAGACTTAGGATACGTTTGTTGACGGGTTATGCTTCTTTGGCAGTTGAAATGGGAAAAATAAGAATGATTATTCGCCTTCTAAAATATCTTACATGTATCGCACCCCCAAAAAGTTGGGTCCGGCACCCCCTCTGAGAAAGTGGGTGGGAGCAGGCTGTGTTAGCACAGTACCCCCTGGTTAATAATTATTTTAGAAATATGCGTTTTGCCTCGTTTTGCAATGCGCGTCCAGCTCAGCGTAGACACAAGGTCCGTCGGTTATATAATGACACATGTCCAAATATGAAAGACTTAGTGGTCCGGTGCATATCACTGCATGATTAAGAAGCATTAGTTTAAACACATACCACCGGAACTCATCGGGATTGATATTGCAACATTGCATGGTCGCATCATCAAGGCATTGTGATGCTGGGGTGCCTGTGGATTTCCCACCCACCCCGGGTAGAAGCCAGAAGTGTACTGTGCCAGCTCTAGGGAAGATAAAGAGGGTGTTTTTGCGTCTCCCCGAGATACATAACCAAGGTAGGGGTCACAGGGCTCTTTCCCCGCCACCAAATTACCTGCTTGTTATGCCGAGTTCTCCGAAGCTCTAGGTGTTTGACCAAAAGTTGACAGCAATAGCATCGTCACGTCCTTTGTGCCTTTAGAATGGGTTCCGGTCTTCAGGAAGTAGTGCATACTCGTTCCCACTCCTAAGACTTGTTTAGTATCCATCTTGCTCCTTCCCACCCACAGAGGTGTAGTGTACCGGTTTTATTATCGAGGTTTGCTCCACTAGATCCGCTGTGTTTAGCATGGGTGTTCGCACTACCTCGAGAAGGGTGTGGCTCTACACCATTCACAACAATCTTAGGGCATGAGAAGTTTTGCTGGGACAAGAGACTGACATCGCAATGGTCGCTCCTTTCATGAAAAATGAATTCACTATGCCTAAGATGAAGCAACGGGGAGAATCCACTACCCCCAACATCAACACGTCATACCCCCTTGTCTGTAAAACAGATTTGGCCCCTACACAGGGTCACAGGAGTCTACTATTATAGAGCAATGTTTCAGGGATATGCTTGGAGGACTCCTCTTGGATGAGAGTAGATGAATACGCCTGATAGCAGAAAATGGTGCCATTATCCCATACATAGGTCATACATGGTGGGTGTGCCATAATGAAAAATTGTGGAGTTTATGTCGTCAGAGAGGAACAAGGGTCAAGAAAGCAGCAAAGAACACCAAGGATCATGGGTACTAATGTCCTTGTGAAAGTCCCAAACATACATGACATAATAAGATGGGATCCTTTGGGGGGATCAAATTGTGACTCAGAAAGCGGACGCTATGAGAGTATTGGTTTCAGGGAGTAGCCAATTATCATACCGGCTCAATCAATCGTGGCCATATCAGTCAAGTATAGAAGAGGAGGCAAGTCAGAATGAACCTTACTCTGTGAGCCTAATAGAGACCCAGAGCACAATGGGCTGATTATACGTCATACATTGACTGTTCTCAAAAGAGGGATCTTTGATATCCAGACCATAAATTTGGGTGATAACAACTTGTGTTTAGCTCCTGGAACACAAGTAAGAGTACTGACAGACAACGGGGTGGACTACACCACATATTTCAGAGTTGTAGATGCTCAAGAGGTGGAAATGTCAAGCCCGCCATCCACGAATCCAAAGGAAGAGATATACCTGTGACAGCGCCATCTTGAGGTCTGTCGTTCTCGCCGCTGGCCCCATCTGGGCAGTCATATTGTCTCTGTGGTTTAGTGCCTTTTCACCCCATTATCTTCGAGAAGAAGATTTGTTGCAAGGCCATAACAAAGCCTACATATTAGTTGTGTTTTTGCTCTAGAAATAGTTGTGTAAATTTTTGTTTTCCTGCATTCTGGAGCAATAATCGCGTGTGTTATCTGTGTGGCGCAGATTAATACGCGTAGCGCGCAGTAAATTGAGTGGTTAGGCCAGGGCTTATAAAAGGGATAGCAAGCGGCGAAACTGGTCTATGTTTGAGAGAGCCGCCCAGTGAGAACAGACGAAGAAGACACACAGAGCCAAGCTGTAAATGCCTTGAGCACGTGAGTTAATTTAAATTAGCATTAGTTTTCTAGGATTCTGAAATTATATCGATGTGGCTATTTTAATGTTTAATGAGATAAATAGGTAGATAGATAGATGTGAAAGTTTAAGAGCGATTATTTCATTCTTCAGAAAGGCAGATATAGTGTGAGGCTATTTCACTGGAAATTTAGATAAGATTAACGATCGCAAGATAGCAGCCTCGTGGTGATAAAAGGCGGCGATAGCGAGTCTGAGTAAACACGCTCACGCTGTGTATTTAGTTCCAGTTTTTGGTTAAAGCCAAGAATATTATTCTTTAATGTAAGAGTAATTTTATTTTATCCTTTAATGTAAAAGTAATTAAGTGTATTTCACGATTATTGATTATTCCACTGTTTATCTTTAGTGGTTACTTAGAAGGGAGAATAGTCATTTAGATTTCTGGTGTGTAAGGCAAGTTGAGACAGGTGTTTCTCTGTTTGCTCCTGGTGGAGCATGGAAACACCAATGCGGCTAGTGTCCACCACAAGTCAACAGAAGCATTTTTATGCTATTACAGTGGTTGTTCCTGTAATAATGTGTTTCATGTGAAGAGTTCCCAATCTCGTCAGGGGTCATATACGACACGCTTGTGGCCAGGCGCACCAGTCGTCACTTACGACATGTTCAGAGTGCGGGAACGAGTATTGATGTGGGTCGGTTGAGAGGTAGTAGTTAATTCCCATTATTGAGATTATTTGTTGTACATGTATTGAAGAATATTATTTTATGTCCAGTTGATTATTATTGTTATGTGAACATGGTTTGTGAGAGCACGTGGGCGTACTTGGAGATGTATATTTCTCTTCTCCGCTCCTGAGGGAGCATGGGGCCACCGGTGTGGTTTGTCTCAGCATGAAGCATTCAGATGCTCTTGCAGTAGTGGTTTCGGTAGCAACCTATGTTACCCGGTGCGATTGCCAGCCTCATGCACAACACCATACTAGTCGCATTGGACGACACGCATGAGTGTGTGAGATAGTTGATGATATCAGGTGGGCGCATGTTTTCTGTATGGTAAGTGTTATTATCCATGCTATTGATGTTCACTTAGACATTGTTTTATTTATTGTTTTTCAGACAGTCTATGAACACTGACTGGGTGTTTGTTTGATTGTTTGTTTGGTGTTCGGTTCTGTTCGGTAGAATTAAATGTTGATCTGCATAAGGCTTTGGGTTGCTTGAATTGTTAAGTCTGCTGCTGAGAGGGTTGCAAGCAACCAATAATTGCAACCCCTGTCAAACGATCCTTTATAAATTTTCTTAGTGCACGGGTCTTTGGTGTGAGGTACACCTAGCCCCTGTCACATACCCAACTGGCCTTATAGGATTTGAGGGCGGTGAAGCAGAGGGGCAGGAAGTATGGGCTTTGTTGACGCGCTATGCTGATCTCTTTGCCACAGATGAGACAGACATCACACCATCCCATTGACAGAAGACACCCCAATTAAGCAACCTTCCTTACTTAGTCGTTCATATTCTATCGTGAAGTGTAGAGATCTGGAAGAGAGAGCGCCATACTATCCTATTGGCTGTCTTCCTCCTGTCCTGGTTCCATTCTGGCCCTCTGTCCTTCAGAGATTGTCTAATGTTGTCCTCCCAGCGGACTCTGGGTCGTCCTGAAGGTCTGGGTCCCTGGCTCTTAACCTACCATACCTGCCGTGGTAGCCGATTTTCTCCCATTCTGCAGACATGGCCAAATCATCTTAGTTGGGACAGTTCTACGTGGGTCTGCAGGGGTTAGGTTTTTAGGCCTTGACGTATCGTCTGATTGCAGACCATGTCTCTCCTTGTTACTTCAATCACCCTTCTCAGATACCTCATTTCTGAGGTTTGGATCTGACTTTGTAGGTTGTAGTCCTTGCCCTTGAATCACATCCATACGTCAAGACTGGGACACAGGTGCAACGGTATACAGCCATCTTCGTTTTCTTGCCAACTTCTAATTTGCTGAGGAATCCTCGATTTATGGCCTTAAAGATTATCCCAGCTGCTGCTCTTCAGGTAGCCAAATCTTCTTTGATGCCTCCGTTCCAGTCTATGACAGCTCCGAGGTATTTAAAGTGGTTGACCTGCTCCAGGACCTATTCTCCCAGCTTAATCTGATGTCTTCTTTCGTCTCGTGATATCACTATGGTTTTTGTTTTGGAGCTGCAGATGACCATCCCTCTCTTCTCCAGCTCTTTCTTCCAGACTTGCAGGTTGGATTGGAGATGTGCCTCTGATTTAGCAATCAGTGCACCATCATCAGCAAATGCCAGCTCTGAAATTCAAACCTGTCTTATCTTCCAGTACCCCACTGAATACTTTCCTGTCCTCTCCTTACATGTTTTTGACATCATCCATGAGAAGTATGAACAGATATGGTGATAGGATATCACCTTGTCTTACACCAGTGGGGGTCCTGAACTCTTGTGACTTATTGTTTGCCGTCCGCACATAATTTCTGCATGACTTTTATAGCACGTATCAGAGGTGTTGGAATGCTCTTCCTTGCCAAGCAGTCCCAAACGTTGCTCCAGGGACCTTGTCAAGTGCCTTTTCCAGATCAAAGAAACAAAGTACTCAAGGGCCTTGTAACTCAGCTGTCTGAGTGTGAAGATCATGTCTTGAGTACTTCGGTTTGCTCGGAAGCCACATTGAACCTCATCCATTTGTGGCTTAGCTAGGCGTCTGAGTCTCTGCTCCAGGATTCTAGAGAAGATTTTACCAGGGACGTTGAGAAGGGATATGCCTCTATGATTTCCACATTGGTGGCCAATGTGGGGAAAATAGACTTCTTATTGCATGGAAAGGTCCGTATGCAATAGTCTCTCGGATTTCCGATGTTGACTATGTGGTCGATATTGATGGAAAGCATAAAACTTTCCACATAAACATGCTTTCGGAATTTCACGAACGTCCGGACTATTTGCTGCCTATTTTCCAGGCAACGGATGATGCTCCTGCACCTCACGGTCATTATTCATCCCTGTCTGTCATTCAGGATGAGGAAGCTACCTTCTCTGATGTCAACCTTCCCCTTCCAGTGGTTCCATTACATTCTACGGAATCTTGGAAAAACGTTTCTGTTTCTCCTAATCTTTCTGGTGACGAACATCGACAAGTCTCGTCGATGTTACAAACATTTCAGGATGTTCTCACTGACATTCCTGGACACACAGATGTCATAGAACATGACATAATTCTTACCGACAGTAATCCAATTAGGGTTAGGCCGTATCCTATTCCTATACACTTTCAGTCGCAAGTGGAAAAGGAATTGGATGAAATGATTCAATTAAATATAATTGAACCATCGACTTCACCATATTCTTCTTCCATGGTTATTGTCCGGAAGAAGGATAAGAACATACGAATTTGCGTTGATTATCGCAAATTGAATCAGGTCACAAAGTTCGACGCTGAACCGATGCCTTTGTTAGAAGATCTACTGATTAGACTTTCTAATTCTAGATTCTTCACTAAACTTGACTTGTCTAAAGGTTATTGGCAAGTGCCTTTAGCAGAGCATGCCAAACCTCTTACTGCTTTTTCTACACCTAGGGGTCTATTTCAATGGAATGTTATGCCTTTTGGTCTCATGAACGCCCCTGCCACTTTCGTTCGCATGATGCGTCGAATTCTGTCACATCGTTCGGATGTCATCGCATACTTAGATGACATCTGTCTCTTCAGTGATACCTGGGAAGATCACTATTTAGGGTTATATGACTTACTGTCCACTCTACGTGAGAATAATTTGACAGCAAAACCTTCTAAAGCTTTTGTTGGTTTTGGTGAAATCTCTTTCCTGGGTCATCGTGTTGGTCATGGTCTCTTGAAGACAGAAGACCACAATACTTCCAAAATACTGAACATCTCTGTTCCTAAAACGAAGAAACAAGTTAGGAGTCTCTTAGGTTTAATTCAATTTTATGGAGAGATTTATTCCAAATTTATCTTCGATCATGGCACCTCTCTCCAACATTGTTGAAGAAAGGTTCGCCTAATCTGGTCCGTTGGTCTGAAGAATGCCAATCTTCACTAGACCAAATCAAGAATATATATTTTCTTCTCCTCCCATCTTAAGATTACCTACTCTTGATAGGACTTTTGTTCTTCGGAGTGATGCTTCATCCACTGGGATTGGAGCAGCACTGATGCAAGAATATGCAAATACTCTGCATCCTGTTATGTACATTTCTAGAAAAACTAAATGCGGCAGAGAGGAACTACTCGGTTTTAGACCGTGAGTTGTTAGCGATGGTTTGGTCAATTCTAAAGCTACAAAGATTCCTCCTGGGCGCACATTTCATTCTAGAGACTGATCAGAAAGCTCTTACAGCTATTCAGACTAAGAATTTGAAGAGTTCGAGATCCACTCGATATGCTATAGCTCTTCAACCTTTTCACTTCACGGTACGAGCTATCCGTGGTGCGGATAATGTGATGGCTGACATTTTGTCTAGATGCCCACATGACTCCAACTAATACTTCTGTCCTATATTTCTATATATTACAGAGTCATAACACACCTATATTTCTACAATAGATTAGCACATCTGTACTTACTTTATATGTACACACTATCGTGCTTTGTTGTCATCTTCTTCTGTTCGTTTTTTAAAATGATAGAGGAGGACTGAGTAGTTAATATAAGGGCCGTTAGTTTACTAAACAGCCACAATTATTAATAATGTATTGTACCTTATGAAGCATATTAGTTATTAATTAGCATTATATTGCTTGTACTTTCTCAGAATGTCATTGTTGAGCTGAGGACTTACCTTACGAGTTCTAGATTGTGTACTTACCCTCGGAATACCAGAGCATATGTCCTGGATCGTCATGTAGTTTAACTTTACTATGTACTTATGTCATTACATGTCAAAGAATGTACTATTTAAATTTTCCTATCAGATTTGTACATCCATTTTTAAAGACAATATTAGAGTATGCTGTTTAATGATGATTATAGTAACTTGCATACGTATATTGTGTTTACATGCTAACGTGATGTGTGTTGGTGACACCTCCCCGATGTGAATATTTTTTGAGACATATTTATTTTTCTGTTGAGGTATATCCTCACCAGACACTCTATAATTAGCCTATTGTTTGGCAATTTAATTAATTATCAGCGCATAATTCGTGCGTTTTGAGCCGCTTATCGCTTGCTCTTTGATATTGAAAAAAAAAATATGTTCCACATTTTTTTTTTATCGGGAGGAGGTGGTGATATGTTGCGTGATAAATTCTCGCAACATCGTTTTATTTCAATATCTGTTTTATAACGCAAGGGCAACAACTGCTTGAAATCTATAGTCACTTTTCTCGGTAAGCATTTGTCTTCTCGCGTTAGTATCGAATGCAGTTAACTTTTGAGCTGTGGTCATTTTTGCGCTGGACTGCGCATGACTTGTCTTGTTGTTTGGTCGATCGGTTTCCGCCCACCACTAGTGGGAGTGAGCGATTTGGAATGGCGAAAGAGATGCCTCGTTGAAGAGGGGATCTCCGCTTTTTTTTTGTTCTGTCAGGGATGTGTAGTCCTCTTATGGATATTTCGTTTATTCGGGATAATACCTCTAGTGTATTTCCCACATGTCGGGAGGCGTGATATTTCTGTGTATTTCATGAAAGCAAGGTAAATTAACTTTTTCATTAACTCTATCGATTTTGGGTCGTGAGCGATTTCGATTCATAGCCTGTCTCCGAAAGTCGTCGTCACGAGATGTTCTTTCCCAGCTCACATGTCGCTGCATTGTACTGCATCGGTTGATGCAGGTTCCAAGGACCATTACTTGCTACTTTGTTAAATGAACTAGGTTTAGAAAACCTTTATTATCTAGAGGATATTCTTGAGGACATTATTTATACTTCGGCAGACGTGTCTGTCTTGCTGAAGTCAAACTAAGGAGAGTGAACTGATCTCATACATCTGGTTATCTCCTGGCTGTTATAGAAAAGGATGGAGTTGTTCACCTGACTACATTTACAGCACTTTGAAATATAACATGCATCTGACTCATCATTGTAATGCTGTCTACCGTTTATTGCTGTATTGAATGTTGCTGTGATAATGACTGTTTGATGTGCCTACACATTTGCGTAACCATTTTGTCACTGTGGCGTCCACAATAAATAATGAAGAAAAACGTCAACGGCTGTTTCAAGACTCATTGACTTTATACGTCGTGAGTTTACTGACGTCCTATGTGGATTGCCCTGTTATTGTTGCATGAACATTGTTTTGACTGAACACATCTACACACTACACAAAACCAGACATGCGGATGCCATCCATCATCATATGGCATCATGCATCACGGTTGTCACCCTTTTTTAAAATGGGTGTTATGGTGGCAATCTCCCAAATATTTTGGTATGGTCTTGTTGCGCTAAGCTGCCTGTAGGACCCTCAGGAGTAATAGGTCGCCTGCAGCTCCCATGTACTTAATTATTTTTGGTGTTATACCATCATGCCCTGCTGCTTTGCCCATCTTGATTTTCTCCAGTTCTGCCTTTAGCTTTTCCATCTTGATGCCATCTTCGCCACCATTGGTTTCCTCTTCTGTGCTAGTGGTTATCATTTCTGATACTTTACCTTGCTAACCATCAAGGAGTTCTGAGAAATATTATTTCCATCTTTCTGTTACTTCCTTTGGGACAGTAAGCAGTTTGCTTTGCTTGTCCTTTATAAATTTCAGAGGGCACTGTTTGTCCTTTCTCATGTTCGTTACGTTCTTGTATATCGTGTAATCATATTTTAAGGCAAACAGGGGATTGGCTTGTTGTGCCTTTGCCTGATGGAGGGGCTGCCTTCTTATGGCTTCCATGCATGCCGCCCTCCTCCTTTTTCAACAGGGCTTGGGACCGGCCTTGGCAGAGTTGTTAAGCAACCTTACAAGAGAATCTCACTTGCATTCTACAAGGACTATTTGACAAACAGGTAATCAAGGAGAGTTGCAGTTAGTGAGCCTCCATAATGCTGCGAACAGAACGCCAGACGGCTGCATAGACAATTCAGAAAACAGCTGCTGAGAGGAGGGAAAGAGGTAAATACCTGCCCGGACCTGCACCATTACGATGGGGGAAAGAGCGCGGAAAAGAATGCACTACGCGACAAGGGCCAAGATACAAGATGTATGGTCCAATGAAGAATTCAGCGTAACATCGGTTCTTGACGCTAACGGTAGTCCATATATGATAAGGCGAGCGGACCAGGAAGAGCCGAGGACGAGAATCGCCGCCCATTAGTTACGAAGAAGTGTGAAAGAAGCAGAGCTTGGCAAACGAGATCCATCACTGGGTCTTCCCAAAGCACCGGCCAGCTCGAAAACACCCAACGAGCATCAAGACGACAAAGCAGACAACCAGCTGGGCCGGTATATCCTGCATGACTGAGCCCCAAGCATCGCCGCTCAGAAAGGATCAAGCGCTGGGCCAACGGCGGAGAGTAGGTTATGGGGACCACAACAAGTTCAGGAGGGAGATGTGTGATGGCCACAATAATGACTGATTTGATATTTGTGTTTTCTCCTTCACGCGTCCATTTTGAAGTTTACATCGACTCAGTTCTGTCAAAGCTCGGAATATGACTACCATTTATGGTAACGAGCACTAAGGTAGTCTTCTGTGAATCCAACTTAACCGATCCCATGTAAGGTAACAAGACAATTAAGTAGTCCAACGCGAGTCCACGACACCAGGCATGCAGCCGTAAGACGCCTCATATCACTGCGCCTTGAGTTATTCTGTCATTGTAGTGTACAAAGAGACCGGTTAAGAGAGATTAGGTTTGATTTGCTGAGAGTCGCTGTAGACGTAAGACTCGAAGAAAGCCACACTGAGTTGGTAGAAGAGCCAGCAGAGACATGGGGACACAGGAGTTTATAATTTTAAGTAGACTGTTTTTTAGTTATGTTACCTTAAGTTTTCTGAAGTTTTAAAATTAGTTTTAGCGTGGCCCGGTTCTAAGGTTTGATAGATTCGCTAGTTTTGTGTTAGCGAAGAGATTTCGACTGGCAATTTAGAACTCATTTTAGGGTTATAAATTAACCAATGGAATGTGGATAGACTTTAGTCATCGTCTTGATAAATAAATTTCACTACTGTATGAATATAGTAGGAGCGTATTTCATATACGGAACTGGATAGAAATAATGTCAATTACTGAAATGGAGAAAGATTAACTTTACGACAAGATGGCGGCCGGAAGCCGGCATGAAATACATGGTAGGTGGAAAAGCCAAACGGTGTTAAGCTATTTATTATTTGGATGAGACCAGGCTGACAGATTATCGCAACTGTGGGCTGATTGTAATATTTGCTAGCTTTTTAGTACTAGATCAATATAATTTTCTTCATTAACGAAAAGATAGTTTAGTTTAAGGTGACTCACGATAACACTGGACAACAAATTTTGACTTTTTGTGTGTATCTGAGATTAAACCAAGTTACCTTTATGTTGTTTGGGCTGCTGAATATGAAAATGGCAGTTAAAACACCAGATTAGCTCTAGTTTTTTTAAATATCTGTAAAACAAGTTTTACACATTTGCATATACATACCATATGATAATAATGCTCATAGCGGAAATGATTCACAGCGACGCCTTTTTGCCTGTCGCTTGTAATGAGTTTCTGGAGCAGCTCTCACAAGGGTCCAACAATAGTCTGCTAGCATTGCTGCATTCCATTTCCCTTGGTACCTTTTTTCGATGGTAGTAATGTCCTGATGAAATCGTTCCCCATGCTCGTCACTGACAGCACCGCAGTTAGCAGGGAAGAAATCCAGATGAGTGTGTAAAAAGTGTAATTTCAAAGACATGTTGCACCCTAGTCTCTCGTAGCGCTGCAATGGGTTTCTACAAGCTCCTGGTAATTGTCAGCCTTATTGTTTCCTAGAAAGTTTGTGGCCACTTGCTAGAAAGCATTCCAAGCTAACTTGTCATCACCTGTGACGATATCATCAAAACGCTGATCTCTGAAGAGCTGACGTATCTGTGAACCGAAAAATACACCTTCCTTGATTTTGGCCTCACTAAGTCCTGGAAATTTATCAGAAGGTATAAAAATCCTACCCCATTTCGATCCATGGCCTTTACAAAATTCGTCATTAGTCCAAGTTTGATGTGGAGAGGAGGGACCAAGATCTTGTGGTAAAATGTTACCATTATGGAACAGCACAGCTTTTAAGCTCAACTTGTACGAATCAATGAACAGCCTCCAATCGTCGTCTTTGTAGTTGATGTGCAGTGCTGCCATCAGACCCAGTATACCAACGCAAGCAATGAGATTATCTGTTATTTTGAAATATGGAAGCAGACCTTTTTGCCGAGCACGAAACACAGACACATGCACATTCTCTTCTAGAAGATTCCATTGCTGCAGTCTGGACCCCAACAGCTCTGCTTTATGTTTTGGCAATTCCAGATCTCTCACTAGATCATTCAATTCACTCTGGGTAATTGTATGTGGATGTACAGACTCTTCAATAGGCACGAAATCAGGATCTCTTGATGTAGATGCTTTCACGGGTGACAGATGTCCACTGGCCTTATTATCTTCTTCATCATCGAGAGTATAAGATTCTGGTGGGTCAGGAACAGGAAGTCCTTCCCCGTGAGGCACTGGCCGCATAGCAGAGGGAATATTCGGATAGGCCACAGGCCGCTTTTTCTTCTTAGAAATACCATGTCCAATTGGAGGAGTCATGCAGAAGTAACAATCATTAAGATGGTTTGTCGGTTCCCTCCACACCATTGGAACTGCAAAACGCATCGATCGTCATTTTCGGTTCAACCAGCAGCGCAGATTCGTTCCACAGGATTGACAACATATGTGTGGGCCCCAATACCGGTCCTGGTCACCGATCGCACAAATAAAATAAAAGCTGAAAGCTTTCTTTAACCCCCCCCCCCCCCCCCCCCCCCCCTTTTTCCTACACTTCCCCCCTCCCCTCCCCCCCCCTTCCCCCCCCCCACCGGTCCATTAGTTTTAAAAATAGCTACGCATTTTTTTATTGAGTTACTTTGAGGTTAGAATAGTTACATCTGGTTATGTACATAGTTTTCGTGTTAACTTTCCTATGCGAGATGTATTTAGTTTTAACTATTTAAATTTATAGTAAGCATGATGCCGCTCTTTTGTGCGGATGGAACTTTGTGACATAAGCGTTTCTCTGTTTGCTCCTTACGGAGCATGGAGTCACTACTGCGATTGGCGTGCACCGGAAGCCTGCACGAAGCATTTATATACTCTAGCAGCAGTGATTTCGATAGCCATCTCTGTTAAATGGTGAGATTGCCAGCCTCATGTACAACACCATACTAGTCGCATTGGACGACATGTCTGAGTGTGTGTGTAATAGTGGGATGTTTCATGTGGTGTGGAAGAACGGGCTGTTGGTTAGTAAAAGATGATGTTGCCCAATGTTTGATTGTTATGAATTTAACTAATCAGTGCTTTTATTTGTGTTTAATGTTAACACATGAGCACTGGCTGGGATTTTGTGTGTTCATTACTGTTATGATTAAAATTTATAACGATTGTGTCGATATCATTAGGTAGCTCGACAGGGCTCCTTGTTTGTTTATTTTATACGGAGTTATTTATTAATACAGGAAGTGACGTCATGCCTATATGGTGTATTTGGCAGACGTGAAACTAAGAATGCAGAAGGCAGAGATTGTCTGCAATGCCTTCTACCATTTTGTGTCATGGTGAGTGGACGCATGTGTTTGAGCTCCTGAATATATAATTATTGTACATCCCAATGTTGTTCCATCACTAGTACATCAAGATCTTCTGTGAGGTGTATCTAGTTATATTCATTTAAAGGGAGTATGGATTCTCAATGTCGAGTGGAAGAATATGATTAATAAATTGTGGAAGATGGAAAGGACAGCGTTCCAGACATGAACGGACTGCCTAAAGTTTTATCGACGACTGCATATATGTCATTTGTATAATGAACTGAATTGTATTTCAAGTTGGAGCATCGTGACGTTTAAATAAATATGTATACTGTCCACTTCGTCCATTATGGCTCAAATACGAGTGATTGATGTTGGCTGGTTTTGGTGTCTAGATGTTTGCTACCCTAGACGTGAACTTGGCCTACAGGAACCATCCTGTCACTAAATATTAACATTACCAAGTAAAAAGACACGTAACAATTACTTTTTTTGATTTGTCGGTTATCGTCGCTTAATGGGCTGTATCAATAAATATAACCCCTGCCTTATAATCAAGAGTTTTTTTTAGTGTACTGGTCTGGCGCAATTGTGAATTGGCCGCAAGTCCATTACACAGATAACATATCTCAACATCAAATCTTCGGCCACCCTATCAAATTAAGATTGCAGCTGCGAGTGAGATCCGGTCTAACTCACGACTATAAATGGTGGCAATTTTAGTTCTCGTTTGTAACGTCAATTTATTTACCATTTTTTTATATTTTAGTCTTTTTTGTTTTGTTTCTCGAAATAGAAAGTTCAAGTATTAGTCAAGTGTCAATTAAGGCTCGTTGTTTTGACATTTGTCACATGTGTAAAGGGGTCGTCCGCATATGACGTCACGCAATGAGGGGGAGGAGAGGTCCAAAATTTTATGGCGAAACGTGATGAGGGGGCGGGAGGGGGGGGGGGGGAATGGGTTTAAAGAAATGTGACGTTACACATAAAATACGAGTGAGGCTTCTTCTTTCATAAATGATGTCTGAACAAATAGATTTTGTAACCTAATTCCCCACGAAATTTATTATTATTTTAATATTATAATCGCAGCTGAAATGGCGCATAATTGTGATAATCTTTAATTGATTAAATTGATGTTTAATTTATATGTGTATATATATATGTATATATATATATACAGTATATATATATATATGTATATATATATATATATATATATATATATATATATATATATATATATATATATATATATATATATATATATATATTTTCTATAACCAGCGGCACTCGAGCTTTCCAGCTCTTTCGGCCCAATGACATGTCATTGCGAGGCTGGGGGGTCAGTGGACTTTCCTTCCAACCCGGTCAGGAGCTTCGCTCCTTCCCATCCACACGGGATTTATGTGCAGGAGCCGTTCAGATTATTCAGTCAAATATCCGGTCGTAAACATTTCTTCAAACGCCGACGGCCGGGTTTGAACCATGAACACCTGGTCGCCAGTACAACGTTGTAGCCATTACACCAGCGCGGCTCCCGATATATATATATATATATATATATATATATATATATATATATATATATATATATATATATATATATATATAGAGAGAGAGAGAGAGAGAGAGAGAGAGAGAGAGAGAGAGAGTACACACCTTAAAAGACAAAATGCCGACTAAATAAACTGTCCTGTTCATTAAAATTACATTAGGTTTTCAAACTTTATGTGGTGACGGAGTTAAGTTTCGGACACAAAATAAATAAGACTATTTATTTTGTAAATGAAAAACTAAATTAATTTAATCAACTTACGAAGATCTATATTTATTGATGGACCTTGGCTCATAATATCGAGTCCAACACTTTTCCCAAGCCACCGCGACGCCCCTGGGAGCCGCGACGCACAGTTTGAAAACCTCTGCATTATAGCATTGCATGTACGCAGAACACATTCCTCCAATATATTATAGTGATCTGGTACTTATAGTACACTACTGGTCCAGTCGAGGACTGTTCCTCATTTCACATAAGTTCCGAGTGGGAACACATTCAGACACCTTCCGACAGTCATCAAGACTGTAAACACATTTGATCAAGTTACTATATCAAACAATGCGACGTCACAGGAGAAGTACGCATAGTGACAAACTAATAGTGCCGTACTTACTAGCACCACAATCATCATCGTTCTTAGTTCTTACTAATATGCGGCGTGCAACAGCCTACGCCACAGTAAAAAACAATAAAATGAAACAATAGTAAGTTTACACCATCCCGACAACAGTCACGTGAGATCAAAGGCATTGAAGTTTAGCAAGTTGAAAGTATTAGAGCTAACGCAAACGTTACAATATTTTATTTATTTAGTGTTTATTTGTTACTTTTTTTTTCCCTTTGGTGGCCTAAAATGCGAAAAGATTTAGCTGGGTAGGACAAGTGTTAGGCCCTGTCTCGTTTAAGGATGCGACATAGAACAGGAAAGATGTTTGTAAAAGCCAGATTAATTACGCACTATTTATTTCTAAATTGGGGAAGAGAGGGCGCTAATTAAGAGATGTGTGACGTCATACAATGGCGGATCTGAGTTTTTATGACGAAGTGTGACAAAGAGGCAGGGGGAAGAGGACATGGGAGTGGCTAAAACTGTCAAAGATTGCATGAAATTATACGTGGACCATCATTTTACGATAGATACAAATGAGGAAATAAACATTTAAAAATAAAGAATAACTTTTTAAAGATCCTGTACGATTCACCAGACACTCACGGCTGTTTGTGCCCTAAACCAGAGCGCTCTTTTAGTTTCGGTGACCGGAATTCTGACACCGGGTATTTTTTTTTTTTTTTTTTCCTTAACCAGCAGCACTTGGGCTTTCAGCCCTTCGGCCCAATGACATGTCATTGCGAGGCTGGGGAACCTGAGGACTTTCCTTCCGACCCGGTCAGGAGCTTCGCTCCTTCCCATCCACAGAGGGTTTATCACAGGAGCCGTTCAGGCTATTCAGTCAAATTTCCGGCCGTAAACATTTCTTCAAACGCCGACGCCCGGGTTTGAACCATGAACACCTGGTCGCCAGTACAACGCCGAAACCATTACACCAGCGCGGCTCCCTGACACCGGGTATAAAATGTTCGTGTGCACCGTAAAAGACTATTTAAGTTTTTGGCGGGGAATATCAGCTGTTGTGTGTGTAAAATCTGTAAAATATAAATCATTACACACTTGTTCTGGATAAACACAGCGCTAAAATTCTTTTGTGTACTATAACTTTGTTCTCTGCTCTATTTTTGATTGCATTTTTATTTGTTTGAAATTAGTTTTGACGGAGTTACAGACTCTTGAAAACAGCGTTATCATTTGAGGAAATTCATAAAATAAGTAATCTTTTTATTAATTTAATATCTAAAAAGGCCCATTCGTTTGAGTTTATAATTATAAACACTTCTCGAAGGGAAGCTAAAGATTATTTCCACATACTTTTTTTTTGGTTTCATATCTTGAGAATGTGTGGTAGTCAATTTTGTGAGTTTGGCATTACAAGAACAAGCATATTTTCACCATATTTTATAGCATTTAAATTACTGTAAACGCATTCCTGATACTCACAAATCTTAAATAAGGTTGTACAAAAATAACTTTTTGTAAAGCACCATCTGTTTTTGCATTTTCATTAATTTATAATGATATTTAGCTACGTATATAAGCGTCAGAAAACATGTAAATCTATAGATAGATTACTTCCACATACTTTGTTCTATCTTTCAAGTCTTGTTAATCTTGTATTTATAATATTAATTTTTTTTTTTAAATTGTGCGTGAGATAAGGACTGTTCCATTAGTGTTCTTTGGTAGACAATCCTGTGCACACGACGGCTGCCAAAGAATTCTAAGTAACTGTTTGTATATCTTCTTTCATTCACAGATGAAGCATTCTACATCCTGGTGTTAGACTTGATAGTCCCAAATATTCCTCTATCTTTATACATACACAAGTAAACTATACTACATAACAACGAAATGGAACATACTGTTTTGCATCATATGAATTGTGCCAGTGCACTGTGCAGAGCCTGTGGCAAGAGAGCATTAACTTCCAAAACAACACGTTCAATTCAGAAAGCACTGAACTGTTCTAATTACGTTAATGATCTGTTCTTTGTGTTTGGAATTAACGTATCAGATGATAAACCCACACAGCATTCGACTATATTTTGTAAGAAGTGTTACTTACGAATACAAAACTCAAAAAGGAGGCATAATGAGAAGTGTCTTGAAACAGCCAAGTTACTATCGGAAAACAGTCAGCACATCTGGAAAGACTAAAACCATAATTTAACTATAAGTGAATGTCAACTGTGCAATTATGTTGCAAAGACAACTTTTGGTGTTTTAAAAACAAAAAGCTGCTCTATCCCCTGTGATGTTCTTTCTGACCCCTCCATGTCTAGTCAGTCATTTAGCTGTAGTCAGTCAGTTAGTTTGTAGTCAGTCAATTAGCTGTAGTCAGGATAGCTCTGTACAGTAGGAGGTTGATGTGCCTGCCCACATTAGTGATGATATTGTTCAACTGGAGGTTGATGTGCCAGCTCACATTAAAGGCGATACCATTATTCATTTGGAGGTGGATAACACTACTCACCCTAGCATGCCAGTTTTTGTTGCCACATCTACACCTACCAAGTCAGTTATACATACGACAAGTACATCCACCTCGCCTGTCTTCAAAAGCGACATCACAGTACAACAGTTACTTGCTAAGCCACCTTCACAACCACTAACACAAAAGGAAGAACCCCTATTCACATCCATTGTTAGAAAAAAACTAGAAACAGCAAAAAGTAATATCATAAAATGCAAAACCAGAGGACAGCCTATTGTACTACAAAAACTAATTAAACATAGAAGAGAAACATCAGTCACCAGAACGCCAACAAAACGTAATCGATCTCAATTGCTCCACACTGTTAGAAAACATATTGCTGGAACATCAACTGATTCATTAGACCTGCAGCAGGCACATGAACTACAACGCTGTTCAGAAACGTCACGTCAGGAAATTTGCAGGAAAGCAGGCATTGAAAGTAGAGTTAGAATATCCATAGAATTAGCAATAGCCATGAAGGAAACAGTAGGTCTTACGTGGGCACAGGAGAGAAAACAGAGAAGATTGAAAATTGAAAGACGCGCCAGCGGTATTAAAAATATAACTTCACAATTAAAATTTATAATGGAAACTCATTTGTTACAAATTTCTCCATCTGTGAATGTACAGATTCATCCTATAAAAAAAAGCAAGTGTGAATGATAATTGAGCGAAATTTTGGGGCTAGAGCAAATTATGGCAGTTGTTGCTTGAGACTGACAGAATTAACAGAGTGTGGAAATCATTTAATAGATGTATTTATTAAATACACCTATTTATCTATTAAATTGAACATTTCGTTTTACTCATGACCATACTCATTTTTACATGACCATCGTGATGTATGATTGAGATAATTGTTAGCTCTCATGTTTTTGGGGACAATTGGGTGTGTTATTTTAAGGTAATAAATGTGGACTTGCAATTTAATGTTTCAATAATTAATGTTTGACGCATGAAACCAAAACAAAACTTTGATATCCATTTTCTGCAGGTTTTCTACTTTTGATTTCTGTAATTTGTTATGCATGTTGATTGTGACCGATTTAGTGAAAATTGCATTATAAACAAACCATAATAAAATATAAAAAAAACGTAAATTTTACACTATTTCAGACTATTATATCTTCTGTTCTAATTGTGATAAAATGTTTGTTCTTGTTCTAAAATTTACTCTAACATTTCTAGTCTAGGTTTACGCAAAATTAAAGCCGGTATTTATAATAATAAAGTAGCCTAGAAGCATTAATTAAGCCCTATCAAAAGTAAACATCGCCACATGTTTTTCCCATAAGGAAGTTGACCACGTGACCTCTGTCAAGTGGGCTATAAATAGCGCGGTCGGGGAAAAAAGGGGAAATAACTAAAAGATCGCTGGCAAACAGCCGTGCACTAAACTTTGAAATGTTGTTCACAAAAACATAGACTACTGCCCCTCAGGCTATCGTGTAAAGTGATTAATATTAAGGGGTAGTACAAATATGACGTCACGCTGTGAGGAGAAAAAGGGGGGTCTAAAATGTTGTGACGAAGTGTGACGATAGGGGGAAAAGGGGGGGGGGGGTGTTGCAAAAACTGCGACGTCACACAAAAATAGGAGTGAGGTTTCTTAACCTAATTTACTTACAGTCCGCTTTTATCCTCAGGAGTTAACAACTGCCTCATGGACGACTTATATTACTATTATAATTTCAGCTAAAATATCGGATAATTGTTGTAACCAGGGATCTAGAGTCGGTGTCGTGGAGTCGGTCGTTCAATTTAAATAAAAAAATTCAAATTAAATAAACATTATCATATTTTAATATACTTTTTGAGTTTTTGTTTTGTTAAAAAATAATGCCTCGTAATTTTTAATTTCATTCAATAGGCAAAAGAACAAATAAAATTCACATTAAAATGTAGCCCCAAGTCTGACCTTCAAAAATGTATTTCTCAATGTAGTCTCCGTTATTTGTTACAGTTGTTGTCCATCTTCTCACAAGGGCATGTATCCCCGCACGGTAAAAATGTGTGTTCTTTTTCCTAAACAACTGGCTCGGTGTCCTCAAAGTGATGTCCGCGAAGATCTTCTTTCAGTGGTCCAAACAGATGGAAGTAAAAAAAGTGCAAGATCGGGACTGTGAGGGGGGTGTGGTAATAATGTCCAGCCAAATTCTGCAATCGCATCAATGGTGTGTTTAGCGGTGTGTGGCATGGCATTATCGTGCAACAGTAGTGCTGTTCTCTGATCTTTTAATGGGTAAAGTCGACGAAAACGACCTCTAAGCTTCTTCAAAGTTTCAATGTAACGGTCTACATTCACCGTGTTTCCCTGTTCCAAGAAGTCGAGAAGAATCACACCCTTCTCATCCCGAAACACGGAGGCCATAACTTTCCCTAACAGATGGCGAACTTTTGAACTTCTTTCTTGTCGGCGATGTTGTGAGATGCCATTCCATTGACTGCCTCTTGGATTCTGGTTCAAAAAAATGAACCCAAGTCTCATCACCTGTCACAATATTCGATAAAAACTCTTCTCCTTCAGTTTCGTAAACGGTGCAGGAGGTTGATGGCTATGGTTTTCCATGTTTCTTTATGTCTGTCTGTCAACATTCTGGGTACCCACCGTGCACAAATCTTTGAATAACCCAGGTCTGTAATGATGTTCTGGACACTGCCTTTACTAATGGACAACATGGAAGAAAGTTCATCCAGTGTTACCCGACGGTCACCACGAATGATGCCATCAACTCGATGAATGTTGTGTAGAGTCACTGCGGTAGACGGACGGCCAGTCCGCTTTGCGTCAGCCATTGAGGATTGACCTACTTCAGCTTCATCACAACTATGTACCCAACGTCGGACAGTGCTAACATCCACTGTTGAATCTCCATAAACATTCTTCAAACGTTCGTGGATGCGAATTGGGGTCTCGCCTTCAGCATTGAGGAATTCTATGACATAACGTTGTTTTAACCATTCGTCTTTGGCAGCCATTTTTTAAACTGTTACAGTGGTGCCACCTGTTACTGAAACAGGTTGGTAATGCTACACAGTGCAGACGAGTGTTTGGGGAATCCTGCTAAATTTACAAATTGCACACAGATGCAGTATTTACATACATAAAAAATAGGAGGCATTACTTTTTGACCGTCCCTCGTATATGAATGAATTAATGAGTAGTTAGAAACGTAATCTACGAAAGACACGTAGTAATTTATTCACATATATACCATACTTATACACATAACTCCATATAAGTGCATATTTGTATGCCACGTGACTAGTAAAAATAACTGTAGTCGGAGATGGGAGTCACAGTCGAACCTTATTAAATTTCATTAGTCGGAAAATGTTTTGGCCGACTCTACAACCCTGATTATAACTTTTAACTGTTTTAAACTTTTTTTAAAAATTACACACTTCCTTATTGCTAATATGATGTAATACGCTCATTTCACCTAAACGATGTTAATATGGAAGATAATGGATTTATGAGTAGTATACAATGCGCAAAACAGGTCGAATTCCGGTGGCGCGCTGGTGGCGCGGATGGTGGCGCGTGACTTTTATATAGCAAAAACGCCTGGTGGCGCGTGACTTTTATATAGCAAAAAATGGTGGTGCGCGCGGCGCAAGATGGCGGACTTGAGCTAACAAGGGGGAGATAATTTGGGTCAAGATGGCGGACTTGAGCTAACAAGGGGAGGTTATTTGGGTCAAGATGGCGGATTTGAGTTAACAAGGGGGAGATAACAAGATGGCGGATTTGAGCTAACAAGGGGGAGATAACAAGATGGCGGATTTGAGCTAACAAGATGGCGGATTTGAGATAACAAGGGGAGATAACAAGAGGGCGGGATGACTTTTTATATAAGGAAATACTCATTACGCAGGTGGAGCAGCAGGCGGGATGACTTTTTATATAAGGAAATACTCATTGCGCAGGTGGAGCATCAGGCGGGGTGACTTTTTATATAAGGAAATACTCATTACGCAGGTGGAGCAGCAGGCGGGGTGACTTTTTATATAAGGAAATACTCATTGTGCAGGTGGAGCATCAGGCGGAGGGTGATGACTTTTTATATAAGGAAATACTCATTGTACAGATGGAGCAGCAGGGGTTGGTACATGACTTTTATATAAGGAATTGAGGAGGAGCAGCAGGTGGGATGACTTTTTATATAAGAAAATACTCATTGAGCAGGTGGAGCAGCAGGTGGGATGACTTTTTATATAGGAAAAATGTGCAGGGGCAAGATGGCGGGGTGACTTTTTATATAAGGAAATACTCAGTGTGCAGGTGGAGCATCAGGCGGAGGGTGATGACTTTTTATATAAGAAAATACTCAGTGTGCAGGTGGAGCATCAGGTGGGGTGACTTTTTATATAAGGAAAATGTGCAGGGGCAAGATGGCGGGATGACTTTTTATATAAGAAAATACTCATTGCGTAGGTGGAGCATCAGGCGGGATGACTTTTTATATAAGAAAATACTCAGTGTGCAGGTAGCACCAGGCGGGATGACTTTTTATATAAGGAAATACGCAGTGTGGAGGTGGAGCAGCAGGAGAAGTGGATAACTTTTTAATATAGTAATATGTGTTTATTGAGATAACAAGAAGACGATAATAGGAAGAGGATAATAGTTAGACTTTGAGATTTTTAGATAACAAGAAGACGTTATTTATAGACATATATTAATTCTGCAGGCGTGATACAGGGGTAAGATGGCGGGGTGACTTTTATATATAAGGAGAAAAATGGCGGCGCGCTGCAGGCGCAAGATGGCGGGATGACTTTTTATATAGGGAAAATGTACAAGGGCAAGAGGGCGGACTTGAGATAACAAGAAGGTGGTATATGGCGCAAGATGGCGGGGTGCTTTTTTTTATATAAGGAATTGAGGAGGAGGCGAGGAGGAGACCCATGAATTTTTTTAGATAGAGATATGTTTAGATAACGAGAAGACGTTATTTATAGACATATATTAATTCTGCAGGAGTGATGCAGGGGCAGGGATGATATTTTTGTGTGATGTGGTATGGTTTTGGGGGTGGAAGAGAGATATTTTAGATGTTGAGGGGAGATGTGGTGACGTTGTCAGGATGCATCTGTGTACATTTTTGGGGGTGTAGCAGGCGAGTGGACCAGCATTGAGAGGTGGGAGTGAAGAGACATTGGTGACGAGGTACGGGTGTAATGTAGCAGGTGGGGTTAGGTTAGGGGGGATATTTTTGTGTGATGTGGTATGGTTTTGGAGGTGGAAGAGAGATATTTTAGATGTTGAGGGGAGATGTGGTGACGTTGTCAGGATGCAGCTGTGTACATTTTTGGGGTGTAGCAGGCGAGTGGACCAGCATTGAGAGGTGGGAGTGAAGAGGCGTCGGTGACGAGGTACGGGTGTAATGTAGCAGGTGGGGTTAGGTTAGGGGGGATATTTTTGTGTGATGTGGTATAGTTTTGGAGGTGGAAGAGAGATATTTTAATCTGTAATGTAGCAGGTGGGGTTAGGTTAGGGCGGAGTAGTAGGGTGTGTGTTGTGGAATTGTTTTGTTATGTGTGTTGGTGTGTGTGTGTGTTTATATGTCTACATCCGCGTGACTTTTATATAACGAAAATGTGTTGGAGGAACGTGGAGGAGGAGAGGTCTTGGAATATAGTAATATATAAGTTCATTAATGGCGGGCGTGTTGTGTGATGATTATTTTACAAACAGTTATACGTACATATTACAGATAGGTAGCCGATATTACAACAGTTAGATGCTATTTAGTTATACATATATAGAAATATAAAAGAGAAAACACTAGATACATTTTATATATTTATTGACAAAGTTAGTTGATCTATGGGTGACATATAACCGCACTTCTTTTCGTATACCCCTTGGAGCTCTCAGAACACAGGTGGTTCGGTTTACTTGGCGAGTCTGTCAATGCACGTTTTGTCTTGTTCGTTCAACGAGGGGGTCAAATGGGAAGATTTCCCTTTTAGTCTTCTAAGTTTGTCACTGCTGGGTTGACTTTTGTCAAACTTTTTTTGGCGCAACGTGTGGTGCAAATCTGCCTCCCGCTCGCAGCATAACGAAAAAGAGACGTTGGATGGGCGGGTTTTTGCAGAGGTGTTTTAACGTGACACCAGGTACGGAAATCACATCTTTGAACATATCTACCCCTAGGTCCGCGTAAAAACTAACGTGTTGTTCTAACGCTGTGTGTGGCTAGTGATGAGAATATAAGACGCTGAGAGGTGAAGTTTGGTCGTAGACAACTACTCACTAGGAAATGCCCGTGAGGTGGTAGAAATACCCCCTCGACACGATAGAAATATGCCCTCGAGATGATATAAATATACCCTCGACACGACAGAAATATACCCTCGACACGACAGAAATATGTATGTGTAATGATAGAAAATATGACCTCGACACGACAGAAATATGCCCTCGACACGACAGAAATATGTATGTGTAATGATAGAAAATATGCCCTCGACACGACAGAAATATGCCCTCGACACGACAGAAATATGTATGTGTAATGATAGAAAATATGCCCTCGACACGATAGAAAGACGCCCTCGATACGACAGAAATATGTATGTGTAATGATAGAAAATATGACCTCGAGACGACAGAAATATACCCCCGAGATGATAGAAATGTGACCACTGGTTTTGGGAGAAAACTTTAGATATCACCCACCAAAGGATTTTCGCACGTGTAATAAAGGGGGGTCTCGATAAAATTTACTCTCTCAACCTTCACTCAGCTCTCCAAAGGTTTAAGTATTGCATCACTTCTTGGCATGTTCACCTAGTTAGTGGGAGCCGTCACCTACAAAGAGGTATGACCCCACCTGCAAGGGGTGGTCCTGGAAACAGTCTGTAGCAGTGCAGTCTGGCTGATCGAGTGCGGCTCGCAATGGGAAGGCAAAAGCGGTCCCTAAACAATGTCGGGTTGTAGTCGGTTGTGTCGATCGAGAGGTGGAGATATCACAGCTTAGAAGGGAGTTTTGAAGCGAGTTGAGGTTTTGTGTTTTCTTTTGTAGTGGTGTGGGTGAGGTCGGGAGGTTTTTTTGTGTGATGTATACGGTAGTGTGTTTGGTTGTAGGTATCTTAATT
Organism: Oreohelix idahoensis; assembly: GCA_024509875.1. Taxonomy (NCBI): domain Eukaryota; kingdom Metazoa; phylum Mollusca; class Gastropoda; order Stylommatophora; family Oreohelicidae; genus Oreohelix; species Oreohelix idahoensis. The sequence goes on from JAMPIV010012665.1 coordinate 69,379, forward strand.
GTGTGGTGTAGTTTGTGGGGCTGTCGAATCGTGGGGTGTGCTGGGGTATGGGTTTTTTGTGTGTCGGTATTTTAATTGTTGTATCTACAATATGTATAGATCAGAGTGAAGTTTTAGAAACCAGTACTAGTTCTACCATCGAACTTGCGTCCTGGTAGTGTGTGTGTTGTTTATTTTACATATAGACAGGTATACATATACAAGATGTTACAGCAGTTATACGCTAAATAGTCAAGCTAAAACACTAGTCTCAAACGCATTGTAGGTCGCTTGACACCTGCCCAGCCTTATTTGCTCACTAACAGCAACTTGCTTAATGAAAAGCTAATCGATTGTGTTATAGCGGCTTTAAGCTAGGTTGTGAAACGGTTTGAGACACGATTCGTGGTGACAGATGGTTACATACTCAGAAACCTAATCGATACTCAACGTGCTGTTGAACAAATATTCAGTGTTAGCTTTCTCGGTTTGATAGACTCGGTCACTATTTATTAGCTGTAATTCTTTAAATAGTCTTGTTAAGGTATTATCTCTATAATATTGCGTATGCGTAAGCAATAACAGGAGATTTTGTGTGTGTTTTATTAGGTATAGATACACTACGCAAAAGTGATCTCACCAGAACTTTGTTATCTATGTAGATGTGTCGTAGTCTAGTTACAAACAGCAAGGTGGTTTAGAAGTAACTTTATCATTTTTATTGGAAGAAAATTGTGTTTTTTATCGTTTACATGTTTTGTAACAAATTTGATTGCTCCAAAACTTTCACACAATTAGGTTACTACTTGACTTGAGAAGAAGGTCTTTTTATAAACACTCTTGAGTGAATTCCCATTTTTTCCTATCCGCTATAGAATAAAGAGGAAAATATATTTTTAAAAGTATTACCTGTTATAGAGGCAGATGAGTAAGGTTCGGTATGATGGAGGCGGTTTTGGTTTTGTGTTGTGTTGTGTGTGTGTAGTGGGTCACAGGGTAGTTTTCTTTATTATTTATATTATAGCATGAGTAATAAAATCTACTTACCCCAATGTTCAGTTAATGTTATGTAAATGAACCGTAAACACTCGCAGTCTCCAACATAAAAAATATTGGGAAAGACCACACTGAACAAAAACAAATAGACAATTTATTGAACACACCCGTAGAGATATATCTTGCAGGTAGACTAAAGTATGGCGGCAACTAAACACGTACTTAGCGTTACAATCTGTAACTGATTCATGGTCGAGACCAGTTTCATACATTTTAAGAAAAACCCAACAACCACGTGTTTGTACCCTCACTAGAAAGAAATCGGATCGATGACCCGTGCAAATCAGCGATCGTGAATTTCTGTTCACGTCACTACGGTAAAATACAAACCATCAATAGTAGAAAACTTATAAAAGAAATATTCCTACGTTCGTGTGTTCGAATCACCGCCAGCTTGCATCAATTTTTTTATTCAACCTATAGATAAATAGATCAACCGTCAAATACTTCTTTAAAAAACACTTTCCCTTGGTAAAAAAATAATACCCCTTCTCATAAAAATACTGCCCCTTGTCAAAAAAAATGTCGCCCTCTTCGTAATCAAAGTTCTTCCTATTGTCAAAAAAATGTCACCCCGTGACAAATAAATTTCTCCCCTTTACTTCCCCTTGGTAAATACTTACAGTTGCGGTCTTCAACACGCGCCCCAACGGTTTAAGCACTTCATCACTTCTTATCATGTTATAAATTATTCTATCCAGACACTTTCCTTTCTCTCACACGATCACCTTGTGATAAAAATATTTCTTACCCCTTACTTTCACATTGTCATCACTATCATCTCGGCTCAGACAGGACTATAAACATCTATTACCTACCCGATAAAAGCTACGACAAACGTTATCTACCAGTTGTAATAGCATATATAGTCTGTTGTAACGGAACATCGGATAATTTCTTGTTGCCCTAAGACGCCGCAAGGCGTAATGGCCACAGACTGCTTGGTCGGTCGACGGGTAAGGATGGAAGAAGAAGAAGAATAATAGTATGATGTAGAAAAATACCTACCACGGTCTTACATACTCTCTGTATGGATGTGTATGACATGAAAATCTATTTCTTTTATAAAAAATTTTAGTACAAATGTGTTTCTGCGAAAAACCGAAAGCTAACGGTTCGACGGTGAAACCGACTATCCGTGTTACGCCAAATTATCCGATGTTCCGTTACAACAGACTATATATGCTATTACAACTGGTAGATAACGTTTGTCGTAGCTTTTATCGGGTAGGTAATAGATGTTTATAGTCCTGTCTGAGCCGAGATGATAGTGATGACAATGTGAAAGTAAGGGGTAAGAAATATTTTTATCACAAGGTGATCGTGTGAGAGAAAGGAAAGTGTCTGGATAGAATAATTTATAACATGATAAGAAGTGATGAAGTGCTTAAACCGTTGGGGCGCGTGTTGAAGACCGCAACTGTAAGTATTTACCAAAGGGAAGTAAAGGGGAGAAATTTAATTGTCACGGGGTGACATTTTTTTGACAATAGGAAGAACTTTGATTACGAAGAGGGCGACATTTTTTTTGACAAGGGGCAGTATTTTTATGAGAAGGGGTATTATTTTTTACCAAGGGAAAGTGTTTTTTTAAAGAAGTATTTGACGGTTGATCTATTTATCTATAGGTTGAATAAAAAAATTGATGCAAGCTGGCGGTGATTCGAACACACGAACGTAGGAATATTTCTTTTATAAGTTTTCTACTATTGATGGTTTGTATTTTACCGTAGTGACGTGAACAGAAATTCACGATCGCTGATTTGCACGGGTCATCGATCCGATTTCTTTCTAGTGAGGGTACAAACACGTGGTTGTTGGGTTTTTCTTAAAATGTATGAAACTGGTCTCGACCATGAATCAGTTACAGATTGTAACGCTAAGTACGTGTTTAGTTGCCGCCATACTTTAGTCTACCTGCAAGATATATCTCTACGGGTGTGTTCAATAAATTGTCTATTTGTTTTTGTTCAGTGTGGTCTTTCCCAATATTTTTTATGTTGGAGACTGCGAGTGTTTACGGTTCATTTACATAACATTAACTGAACATTGGGGTAAGTAGATTTTATTACTCATGCTATAATATAAATAATAAAGAAAACTACCCCGTGACCCACTACACACACACAACACAACACAAAACCAAAACCAAAACCGCCTCCATCATACCGAACCTTACTCATCTGCCTCTATAACAGGTAATACTTTTAAAAATATATTTTCCTCTTTATTCTATAGCGGATAGGAAAAAATGGGAATTCACTCAAGAGTGTTTATAAAAAGACCTTCTTCTCAAGTCAAGTAGTAACCTAATTGTGTGAAAGTTTTGGAGCAATCAAATTTGTTACAAAACATGTAAACGATAAAAAACACAATTTTCTTCCAATAAAAATGATAAAGTTACTTCTAAACCACCTTGCTGTTTGTAACTAGACTACGACACATCTACATAGATAACAAAGTTCTGGTGAGATCACTTTTGCGTAGTGTATCTATACCTAATAAAACACACACAAAATCTCCTGTTATTGCTTACGCATACGCAATATTATAGAGATAATACCTTAACAAGACTATTTAAAGAATTACAGCTAATAAATAGTTAAAGCCTCTATCAAACCGAGAAAGCTAACACTGAATATTTGTTCAACAGCACGTTGAGTATCGATTAGGTTTCTGAGTATGTAACCATCTGTCACCACGAATCGTGTCTCAAACCGTTTCACAACCTAGCTTAAAGCCGCTATAACACAATCGATTAGCTTTTCATTAAGCAAGTTGCTGTTAGTGAGCAAATAAGGCTGGGCAGGTGTCAAGCGACCTACAATGCGTTTGAGACTAGTGTTTTAGCTTGACTATTTAGCGTATAACTGCTGTAACATCTTGTATATGTATACCTGTCTATATGTAAAATAAACAACACACACACTACCAGGACGCAAGTTCGATGGTAGAACTAGTACTGGTTTCTAAAACTTCACTCTGATCTATACATATTGTAGATACAACAATTAAAATACCGACACACAAAAAACCCATACCCCAGCACACCCCACGATTCGACAGCCCCACAAACTACACCACACAATTAAGATACCTACAACCAAACACACTACCGGTACAATACATCACACAAAAAACCTCCCGACCTCACCCACACCACTACAAAAGAAAACACAAAACCTCAACTCGCTTCAAAACTCCCTTCTAAGCTGTGATATCTCCACCTCTCGATCGACACAACCGACTACAACCCGACATTGTTTAGGGACCGCTTTTGCCTTCCCATTGCGAGCCGCACTCGATCAGCCAGACTGCACTGCTACAGACTGTTTCCAGGACCACCCCTTGCAGGTGGGGTCATACCTCTTTGTAGGTGACGGCTCCCACTAACTAGGTGAACATGCCAAGAAGTGATGCAATACTTAAACCTTTGGAGAGCTGAGTGAAGGTCGAGAGAGTAAATTTTATCGAGACCCCCCTTTATTACACGTGCGAAAATCCTTTGGTGGGTGATATCTAAAGTTTTCTCCCAAAACCAGTGGTCACATTTCTATCATCTCGGGGGTATATTTCTGTCGTCTCGAGGTCATATTTTCTATCATTACACATACATATTTCTGTCGTGTCGAGGGCGTCTTTCTATCGTGTCGAGGGCATCATATTTTTTCTATCATTACACATACATATTTCTGTCGTGTCGAGGGCATATTTCTGTCGTGTCGAGGGCATATTTTCTATCATTACACATACATATTTCTGTCGTGTCGAGGGCATATTTCTGTCGTGTCGAGGTCATATTTTCTATCATTACACATACATATTTCTGTCGTGTCGAGGGTATATTTCTGTCGTGTCGAGGGTATATTTATATCATCTCGAGGGCATATTTCTATCGTGTCGAGGGGGTATTTCTACCACCTCACGGGCATTTCCTAGTGAGTAGTTGTCTACGACCAAACTTCACCTCTCAGCGTCTTATATTCTCATCACTAGCCACACACAGCGTTAGAACAACACGTTAGTTTTTACGCGGACCTAGGGGTAGATATGTTCAAAGATGTGATTTCCGTACCTGGTGTCACGTTAAAACACCTCTGCAAAAAACCCGCCCATCCAACGTCTCTTTTTCGTTATGCTGCGAGCGGGAGGCAGATTTGCAACCACACGTTGCGCCAAAAAAAGTTTGACAAAAGTCAACCCAGCAGTGACAAACTTAGAAGACTAAAAGGGAAATCTTCCCATTTGACCCCCTCGTTGAACGAACAAGACAAAACGTGCATTGACAGACTCGCCAAGTAAACCGAACCACCTGTGTTCTGAGAGCTCCAAGGGGTATACGAAAAGAAGTGCGGTTATATGTCACCCATAGATCAACTAACTTTGTCAATAAATATATAAAATGTATCTAGTGTTTTCTCTTTTATATTTCTATATATGTATAACTAAATAGCATCTAACTGTTGTAATATCGGCTACCTATCTGTAATATGTACGTATAACTGTTTGTAAAATAATCATCACACAACACGCCCGCCATTAATGAACTTATATATTACTATATTCCAAGACCTCTCCTCCTCCACGTTCCTCCAACACATTTTCGTTATATAAAAGTCACGCGGATGTAGACATATAAACACACACACACCAACACACATAACAAAACAATTCCACAACACACACCCTACTACTCCGCCCTAACCTAACCCCACCTGCTACATTACAGATTAAAATATCTCTCTTCCACCTCCAAAAAAACTATACCACATCACACAAAAAATATCCCCCCTAACCTAACCCCACCTGCTACATTACACCCGTACCTCGTCACCGACGCCTCTTCACTCCCACCTCTCAATGCTGGTCCACTCGCCTGCTACACCCCAAAAATGTACACAGCTGCATCCTGACAACGTCACCACATCTCCCCTCAACATCTAAAATATCTCTCTTCCACCTCCAAAACCATACCACATCACACAAAAATATCCCCCCTAACCTAACCCCACCTGCTACATTACACCCGTACCTCGTCACCAATGTCTCTTCACTCCCACCTCTCAATGCTGGTCCACTCGCCTGCTACACCCCCAAAAATGTACACAGATGCATCCTGACAACGTCACCACATCTCCCCTCAACATCTAAAATATCTCTCTTCCACCCCCAAAACCATACCACATCACACAAAAATATCATCCCTGCCCCTGCATCACTCCTGCAGAATTAATATATGTCTATAAATAACGTCTTCTCGTTATCTAAACATATCTCTATATAAAAAATTCATGGGTCTCCTCCTCGCCTCCTCCTCAATTCCTTATATAAAAAAAGCACCCCGCCATCTTGCGCCATATACCACCTTCTTGTTATCTCAAGTCCGCCCTCTTGCCCTTGTACATTTTCCCTATATAAAAAGTCATCCCGCCATCTTGCGCCTGCAGCGCGCCGCCATTTTTTCTCCTTATATAAAAAGTCACCCCGCCATCTTACCCCTGTATCACGCCTGCAGAATTAATATATGTCTATAAATAACGTCTTCTTGTTATCTAAAAATCTCAAAGTCTAACTATTATCCTCTTCCTATTATCGTCTTCTTGTTATCTCAATAAACACATATTACTATATTAAAAAGTTATCCACTTCTCCTGCTGCTCCACCTCCACACTGCGTATTTCCTTATATAAAAAGTCATCCCGCCTGGTGCTACCTGCACACTGAGTATTTTCTTATATAAAAAGTCATCCCGCCTGATGCTCCACCTACGCAATGAGTATTTTCTTATATAAAAAGTCATCCCGCCATCTTGCCCCTGCACATTTTCCTTATATAAAAAGTCACCCCACCTGATGCTCCACCTGCACACTGAGTATTTTCTTATATAAAAAGTCATCACCCTCCGCCTGATGCTCCACCTGCACACTGAGTATTTCCTTATATAAAAAGTCACCCCGCCATCTTGCCCCTGCACATTTTTCCTATATAAAAAGTCATCCCGCCTGCTGCTCCACCTGCTCAATGAGTATTTTCTTATATAAAAAGTCATCCCGTGCACAATGTATTTCCTATATAAAAAGTCATGCTGCTGCTCCTCCTCAATTCCTTATATAAAAGTCATGTACCAACCCCTGCTGCTCCACCCTCCGCCTGTGCACAATGAGTATTTCCTTATATAAAAAGTCATCCCGCCTGATGCTCCACCTGCACAATGAGTATTTCCTTATATAAAAAGTCATCCCGCCTGCTGCTCCACCTGCGTAATGAGTATTTCCTTATATAAAAAGTCACCCCGCCTGCTGCTCCACCTGCGCAATGAGTATTTCCTTATATAAAAAGTCATCCCGCCTGCTGCTCCACCTGCGTAATGAGTATTTCCTTATATAAAAAGTCATCCCGCCCTCTTGTTATCTCCCCTTGTTATCTCAAATCCGCCATCTTGTTAGCTCAAATCCGCCATCTTGTTATCTCCCCCTTGTTAGCTCAAATCCGCCATCTTGTTATCTCCCCCTTGTTAACTCAAATCCGCCATCTTGACCCAAATAACCTCCCCTTGTTAGCTCAAGTCCGCCATCTTGACCCAAATTATCTCCCCCTTGTTAGCTCAAGTCCGCCATCTTGCGCCGCGCGCACCACCATTTTTTGCTATATAAAAGTCACGCGCCACCAGGCGTTTTTGCTATATAAAAGTCACGCGCCACCATCCGCGCCACCAGCGCGCCACCGGAATTCGACCTGTTTTGCGCATTGTATACTACTTTTATGGTTCGTTCGGTGCAGAAGTATCTTACATTCACGTCGGATACGGATAACGAAGATAAATTATTCATTGATAAGAACTTCAGTTATAAATCCTTGAATTTTTCTGAACTTTCTTTCAACTTTAACATTATTTCATGAAACTTGAAGTCAGAACTGAAGTTATTGATGTGTTTACTTTACGTTTAATTTATTTTTTATTGTTATAAATTAAATTAAGCAAAATGAGCGATATATTTTAATAAATTCAGCAGCATTTAACCAGCAAAGTAGTTATTGTAACAGCCTGATGAATTAAACACAATTTTACTTGAAAGATTGTTATTTTGTCTGCACGTTAATTAATTTATATTTAATTACATTCTTCTCAGTAGTAAAAAAAAGCAAAATGGGTGAAAAAAAAGTGGGGGGGGGGGGGGGGGCGGGGGGGGGTTAAGATATTTATGACGTCATATAAGAGGGGTCTGGGTTGTTGTGACGAAATGTGACAACAGGGGTAGGAGGGTTACAAAATAGCCAAAATTACGTAGCGTCATATGTGGGGTCCTAAGCGCTAACAACCTCACTCATCATGGTAAACAAGTTGGACAAGAAACCTCCCCTGCAAGATCATATTAATGCTTTCATGCAGGCCTCCTGCATGTGTGGTTCCATACTGTATAAGGGTAGAACAGAAAAAAAAAGTAGAAGACATTTTGCTAACTGTTGTGACATCAAGTTGTCATTAGCTTGACACTGACCTGGCAGATGCTACAGCTGGCCCCTTCACAAACCCTTGCTGTGTTGGTTTCCGTAGCTATTTGTTTGACATGATGTGGTTCTCACCCCCCCACGCTCAGCGTCATGTTATTACGACATGACAGAGGGAACAGTTTTAATCCTTTCTTTCTTGGTCTCCTCAGGGATGCCCGGAAAGTACCCGGGGCGAATGATCAAATGGCCTACTCTTATTAAACATGGATGGGCTACTTGATTCTGGACCATTCTTTCTTCTACCACTCTCTCAATCAAGCGTAATGCCTACTTTCATCTTTTAGTTGCATCAAGGTGTTTTTTAATTGCATTAAGTAGCAGAGTCATGTAACATAACAATGTCAGTTGATTAAAAACAAAACAGTAAAAATTAAATAATTTATATTGTACTGAAATACAAGTTAGATAATAATGGCGGCAGGGAATTAAACACAACATTTTGACACATTGGTTTAGTACCATTTTTTTGTTCCAGCTTTTCTCCCTCTGCTTTATTTTATTGTCTTCTCCTCACCCCTTTTCTTCCTTAGTTCGTTGCAGTATTTAAACCCTTTAATATCGATAGCCTCTTTCACTACCTGGTCCTAGATCTTTCTGATCAGTTATTCTTGTCATCATTCTATATAGTTTTCCAGCTCATTCTGTCCGTTCGTAACGCTCCCACAAATAGTAAAAAATTTCGCTCATCACTGTGGGTGTTTACTTTTTCCATCTGCTTGCATCGCTCATTTGGTGTATGTTTCTCATCATCGTATGTTTTTGTAGTACCTATTTGTAATTCTAGTCCTTGTCACCTCTTTGTAACTGTGGCTGACGAAGGGTAAAACCCGAAACGTCCCTTGTTTCATGTGAACCGTTAACTTGTAGAACTGATTCAATACCGTTTTATTGGTTTATATACTTATATTCCTTACCAGTTTTACAGCAGCCCCTTAATTTATTTACTTACACAAATAGTAACACTCGCCAAAGAAAAGTGAGCAAAGGATGGTGTGCATGCGACATGTGAACGGCGTGCATGTTCAGACTTTGTTTAACATCGGATGTAAAACAAATATTCTGGTCTTTTAATACGGGAATAACAAAAAATTGAAGAAAATGTTGATAACTATTTTCACTGGGAGCCGCTGTGGTGAAGTGGGATGTTATAAATATTTATAGGGGACTTAGTGTACTGACTGAGATCAGCTGTGAAGGTATCTATATCTATTAAGAGTAGTGTATTATAGATAACCTTACTTGCTACCACATATCTATATATCTCAGTCAGAATTATTCTGGAATAGTGTGATGACTACGTTATGTGTCTAGGGTATGTATATGATGAAGTGTAAGTCACAACAACAGACAGATAAACAATTTAATTTAATCCACTACTCTTGACAACACTGTGACACTCACATACATATAACACTCTATGAGAATATCTTAAGGAGTCACTGATAACTTTTCAAATAACAATATGTATTCATGGTTATCATAAAGGTATATGTGTCCTGATTCAAATACAAAGGAACCAGGAATCACAATCAATTTTAATTACAAGTATATGTACAGACTTTATCAATATGAATATTGTAGTGACATATATTATTAAAATATCCTATGTGTGTCAGTTGTGTAGTGGTAATATGAGGTAATACTGGTTTTGTTTTGTTCAAGCTCTGTTGGTATTTGTCATCATGACTTCAATAGTTTGTCTTTTGGGACTATTATTGGAGATGTTCTCAGTTCCTGATATTAAGACAATTAAATTCCCCTCTGAATGTTATTTTTACAAAGTCATTTCAAGATGAGGGGACATAATGTTGAGCTCAGCTGGCCAAATCAGCTTATCTTGCGTGATGGCGGCAGGGAAGGACTCCTCTGCTCGAATTCTCCTCTGGGCTCTGGAGACACCTCACTGATAGCTAAATGGACCAAGGAGTATGCTGTCCGACTCTGGATTCAGCAAAGCTCTGACCAGGTGCTGCTCAATACCATCAAGACCACGGTCCCTGTAAACAAGAAGGATGTACCTTCTACTTCATAACTAATTGATACTCTAGTTCTACACTGAGCACAATACAACACAAACATTGAGTTCAGAGCGTTAGGCCAACTGTCAGCTTCATCTGAAATACTTTATACCAGTATTTACCTCCTTAATGGTCACTACGCCTCTGCACTTCCAGCATTATTTCTGTCTAATTAATCATCCAGGTGTCAGTGTACTATTTGGCCATTCCATGCCGTTTTACTTCCCTCCGACACCCTCTGTTCAGGCTGGAGCATTATAGGCTTTATCTCCTGTTTGCCACTGAACTACACATATATATACAGGCATAAATTAACAATTTACATTCAATTTTCATTAAAAGATACTGAATGGTTCAAGCTTACCACAATTCATAGAATAAACACAGATACGTTGATTAGCAATGAATTCTGGCACATTTACTGGCACAAATTCCCATCTGCTTATGTTCCAGGCTTTTATTTAACACAAATATGAGCTGGCTTCAACGCACTGTTGCTTTATCAAGATTATTTGCACTAGTGGTCTCGAACTAACGCTCCTAAGTGAGTATATCAGCGAGTCTAGCCAATGAGGCCACGTTTCGACAAGTGTTTGAAAAAATGTTACCTTTTCACGTCTCCCCTAACAACGAAAGATAGTATTTATAGCCCGACCAATCGTGGTTAGTCTTTCATTTGTTGCGCTCCAATCAATTTGGAGTTTACATGGTAGGCTAATTCTGTAACGTAAGATTTTTTTCAAACACGTTATAAAAAAATTTTATGAGCAGAAATGATTCCATGCTGTCAGGCATCCCCACTATTTTATTTTGGTTATAATTTATTAATTCCTGGACTATTTGCGTAACGTTTTACATATTCTTTGTCAGCAAGCCCTAAGGAACCCAAATATCCAAATTTAAAAGAGCTACGTGGCTGCGTTCAAAATATGCAATTCCTTCTACCTCCTGTTTCGAAGATGTGCTGTCTGGGTACTGTAATGTTTTCAAACGTAAACCCATATAATGTTATCTTTCCTAATAAGCGTTTTTTATGATTTTAAAACCTAACTCTGGGATGGGTAATGTATTTTATCACTGTCCGTCTGAAAAAAAAGTTAGTGCTTGTAGTCTTACACGCGTGATGGCAGCATTTGTGTATCGCGCGAAGCGTGTTTAGTGTTCGGCTTTCTGCCTCTCCCTTCTCGCTATCCTTTTGTCCATCTGTCTTTTGATCTTGGTAACATAGTGTAGAAAAAGACATGAATGGAATTTAAAATTTAGGTCAACTTGCATATTTCAAGGTTTTTCTTAGAAAGGCAGCACATTTTATTGTGTGTTTGGGAAACGCGTGTATGTTGCAGAAGGCCTTTAATATCAACGTGAAACGTTACAATTTGCATACGCAGTAGAAAACAAGGGGATTTCGAGTACAGTCATTGTGACAGCACTGTTCTTTACCATTCTTCTTCCTTTATTTATTATATGTATTTATTAGGCTTTATATTTACTTGATAATTTATATATGTGGATTAGAATATTCCACGACAGCCGCGCTGGTGTAATGGCTTCGGCGTTGTACTGGCGACCAGGTGTTCATGGTTCAAACCCGGGCGTCAGCGTTTGAAGGAATGTTTCCGACCGGAAATTTGACTGAATAACCTAAACGGCTCCTGTGATAAACCCTCTGTGGATGGGAAGGAGCGAAGCTCCTGACCGGGTTGGAAGGAAAGTCCTCAGGTTCCCCAGCCTCGCAATGACATGTCATTGGGCCGAAGGGCTGAAAGCCCAAGTGCCACTGGTTTTAAAAAAAAAAAAAAAAACTATTTTCACAGACACCATCTAGGTGAACTTAATCTGAGGAAGAAACAATTGCAGCGAAATAGTTTAAATATGTATCTTCGTGTACAAGTGTTTAGAGATGTATAAATATCCACACTTAATGTCTATGGACGTTTATTTCCTTCAACGAGTAATTTTGTGAACCAAGAATAAAGAGACTTTAGATCTGAATAGAGAAATCATAACAAAACTTTCGAGTGAGCTAAAGATCTATTATAGTTTCGATTAAATATTATCTGAAGATCCCAGTGATGTTATGAACTATCCACCCGAGTTTCTTCATTTGCAAACTCCATCAAGTATCGCTCTTCATGCATTGCTTGTAAAAAAAGGGGGGGCCATCATCATGCTGATCCGCAATTTGAATCCGAAAAAAGGATGGTGCAATGGAACACGATTGATCTTTCGACAATGTCATTGCAATTTCTTTACTGCGGATGTTTTATCAGAATCATATGAAGAAGACATAACCAACAATCCGCGAATCGACTTGGCCTTTAGCGATGTGATTTTGCTATTGATCCCTAAGCGTCCGCAATTTCCAGTCATTCCAGCATTTGCAATAACCATCAACAAATCTCAGGAGCAATCTTTTGAACATGTTGGAATTCTCTTGATCGAGCCAGTTTTCTCTCACGGACAGCTGTACGTCTCATTGTATCGATCAAGAAATCACAACAATATTAAAGTACAAATTAAAACAACAGAAAATCAAGGTGCCCTTCTGATGGACAATCGGATGTTGACACCTATCATTATTTTCCCACAAATATTTGAATAAATAAAATTGCAGTTGAGTACTGGGGTCCTTTGAATTTAATTACCGTCATTTGACAGGCGTTTACTCTAGTACTGTATAATTCTCTAAAAGTGTCCAGTCCCGTCCCATACAAACTTTTTGTTGCAGTCTGGAAGTTGTATAAAGGTAGTGCGCTTCTGGCCTTTGCACTAAATGGCACGACGATTCATACAATTTTTTTCCAACCAATTTTGCATCGTATATTTTAAATAATAAATAGAAAAGATAGTAAGGTGTCATAAATCTACAGTATATTTTATTGTTATTATAGTATTTGTTTAACCGCTGGATTATTTCCCTTTGACAGAAAATAAATTACATCCGTGGAAAAAAAAAACAGTATTAACTTTTTCCGAACAATGTTGCAGTCTGGCACGTAAAAGTAGTACGCTTCTAGACATTGCACCAAGTTTCACGAATCCTGAAATAGCTCGTTTTTCTTGCTAATGTTCTTCGGTATGCACTTTCAACGTAAATGAAACAGTATTAAAACAGGTCAATCGATTCAAATACCTGGGCATGTTCATAGCATTGGATGGATGATGCATTTCATAAGTGAAAAGTAGAATAGCCCAGGCGAACGCAGCATTCTTACAAATTAAACTTATTTTATGCAACAACTCTTTGTCAGTGGAAGTACTAAAGAGAGTTCTTCACTCCTGAAATATGGAAATGAGTCATGGACAGGTAGTAAACAAGTGGAAAAAGAACCGTAGACCACAGAGGCTTGGATTTCCAGAAGAATGTTAAACATACTATGCACAGTTAAAATGAGTAATGCCGTTGTCATGAAAGAGGCCAATGTGCAAAGGAAGCTTATTTCTTAGGTTTAGATGAAAGTGCCGGATGAACATTGACACAGTCTACCAGGGCAAGATTTTAAAAGATACACGAACATTTACGAGAAATTTTGTCATAAAAGGACTATTAATTAGTCAATTTCCGTTCCATTAGATCAGTGTCACTTCTGCCCATGTCAGTTAGGAAGGTTACTCAATAGCTTCACATTTAATGCATTCATATACTTTTTATTACAAAGATCTAATGACATTGACCTGTATTGAAAGGACCAAATTAGAAACAGTGATGTCTGTAATACATGTAACAGAAAGAGCTCACTATAATTTTTTTTAAACCGTCAATTTTGACAAGTTACATACTATAATATAAGATCGTTTACCATATTAAACGTTTCCTTGAACTTTTTAGTGATTTATTTTTTTTTAATTTACATTTTGACAAGCTTTTTATTTTATGTTTTTTTTTTTTTTTTTTTTTTTTTAACCATGTCTTAAATTGAATATTTCAAATATTTCATCAGGTTCAAATATTGTCTTGCACGTCAGAAGATTTCGTCGATGTGCGCTCAGAAAATGTAAGGAGTCATCATGTTGCGACAGCGCTCACATTGAATCCATTGATACATCTACTGTGTGGATGATCAAACAACCACCCATCAGGTCTGACCAGAACAAACACTGGAGCTCCACTAGAACCTGGGCAAGTGTCAGTAGTATACACGTACTGGGTCAGATCTTCGCCGTTTTGACTAACAGTTTTTATTTCTTTATATTCACCAATCGTTATACATTTGTTACGTCCGTGAGGATGTGATACAATGATTGTCAATCTGTTTTCAGCATTAAACTTTCTTATGTACTTCTTTCTAACTCGTTTCTGTATTTCTTCGTAGCGAGATGTCAGTTTGTGAATTAGGTCAATGACGTGCATGTCATGGGTCACGTAGGCCAGCCAGCACATGTCCGTTTTACGACAGCTCTGGTGAAGTTTCAGTCCACTTAGTGTGAGTTCCGTGTTTGAATTTGTGCCATCTCCGCGGATGTTTAGAGACCACGTGGTGTTTGTAGCCTCTGTTTGGTCATAAACAACATGTGCTACTGTCTTTAAGTAAACTCTCCCCCAGCATCTTTTTGGAGTCAGGGATGTCAGACATTCTTGACACTCGCAGTTTTTCCCATCTTGTTCTGTGTGTTTGACGACAAACTTCATCCAGCCACTGCCACAGAAAGGGAAATTCCTGCCTTTCCAACCACATCGGTGACGAAGACGGAAGTCTTCAGGTCTGTCAGGACTCATCTTACTGATTTTCAAGCGAATAGTTAGATCTGAAAGAGCGAGAGTCATATCCGTTATATCTTTGTCACGGTATTCAGGTGGGAGATGCTCGGTGTTGAACTTATCAACAGGTATAAATTTGTCGTGATTCATATTCTTCTCACATAAATACTTGATTCCTTTGTGGCTTTCTTCTCCCTCACAGCTGTCGCTAGCTTCACACTGACCTGGGGGAGATGAATGTTTAAAAAAAAACGGTGATGACCAACCAATACAAATTTACAAGGCACACAATATACAAGGCATTAAATTAAATCAAACAAGCAGTGTAGGAAGACTGCAAAGAAACATTGGAATAAATTAATAATCTAAGCGGCTTGGTTAACAAAAACAGACAAACACGTATACACACACATAATGAAAGAAAGAGAGCGATGGGAAAATTTAAAAAAATAAATAACAACAACATTTATTACAGCTAAGGAAATTTGATCAAGTAAAAGATTCACAGAGTTATAAAACATACGTACAAGAGAAAACAAACATAAAACAGCACTCACAGACAGTCAACAAATGAAATCAAAAGATATACGAACACTGAATACGTCAACGGACTTCACAGTGATGCAAAATTCGAATTAATTCTTCACTATACATAAGATACACACGCAAATCTTCTGCAAACACTGAGAATGCTATAGATCATGTTTTTTTTTTTTTTAAACAAAATCAAGATTGACTAAATACAATACAAGAAGGTATTCTAATTCCTGTTGCATTACATTATCGTGGTTAGTGATCACGTGTTAGTGATAATGTGTTAGTGATATTGTGTTAGTGATCATGTGTTACTGGGGACCGAAAGAGTAGCGAAGAATATTAACACTATAACCTACCTTGCATGTCATAAAAGTCGACTTAAGGAGGAAATAAATATTAGACAAACATAAAGGTATGTTTTCAGGCACTCGTAAGAAATAAAGAAGTAGAACACTAGACAACAGAAAAACAACAGACGTGAGTGGGTTTACCTAGGGTTGGACATTGGATTAACTACCCGATCGTGTAGAAACGAAGCCATCAAAAATTGTAACTAACCGTATGTGACCTTGTCTGTTTTAAATATGTCATGTATAGAATAGTTTACTTACATAAATTTCAGAGCCGGACCTAGGGATATTTCAAGCTGGTGCGAGATTTCGTGATCGCGCCCTTCTCCCGCCCCCGCTATCTCCGCCCCTCTGCCGTGCTGTATATTCTCTTACGACAGTTAGTTTCATGCTACCGAGTTCGATCACAGTGTAATTTTCGCATGTCATAATAACTATATCATTTTACAAAAGCACAATACATTTATGTTAAAATCTTATTGTAAGTAATTTTGTCTTTGTTCATGTTAAATTACATATGAGCGCTCAGTGCGTTTCGTTTCTTTTTTTTTTTTTTTGAAAACGAAAAAATATGAATATATAGGAAAACGATCAGTCATATAAGCAAATAGTTTCTTATTTTGAAATTTTCTGTTAAATTTTTCTTGTTCTTTCAACATGTTAATGTTTTTATTTATTTACATGTTATACATTTCGGCGCCTCCCTCACTTCCCACCTCTCCCCGCAAATCGACGCCCTAGAGCTGGACTAGCACCTAATGATAAACTAAGGTTTCTATTCATAGCTCTACCATATATACCTTGAACCATTGGAAGAGTTCAAGGACAGAATGTCTCTCTTAAAAACGCATTCAAATTCTGGTTCTTCGCGAAATGTCAAAAGTAAGGCCATGTGTGTCACTCTAAGGCCTCAGAGAAGATGGTCTAAAGCAGTGTTTCTGAACCTGGGGTGCGAGACCTACTTTCAGATGCCAGTTATTTTAGAAGGCGAATCCTCATTAGCATTATATAATACACAGAATTCCAATGTATTTGTACAAAATAGAACATTGACAACGTGAATTCTCAATCATATCATAACCCTCCACTCCCAAAGGAGCATAGGCCTTCAACAAAGACATGCCAAGTCCTCCTGTCACGTGCCATCATCTCAAGCTCTTTTCACGTCCTCCTCATCATTTTCACCTCTGTTTCCAGCACTCTTCTCCATGTGCTTCTTGGTCTACCTCTGCCTCTCTTGCCCTGGGGGTTCCAGAACAAGGACTGCCTTGTAATGCTATCAGCAGGTTTCCTCAGTGTGTGTCCTATCCATCGCCATCGTCTTCTTCTCATCTCTTGTTCTACTGGCACTTGTCTAGTTCTTGTCATCAGTTACACGTTGGTAACCGTGTCATACCATTTTAATCCTTCTATTCTACGCAAGCACCCATTTATGAAAGTCTGTAGCTTTTTGGTTGTTGTCTTTGTTGTTCTCCATGTCTCAGAGCCATACAATAGGACTGACTTCACATTTGAGTTGAAGATTCTTATTTTCGTGTTGGATCCGATTTCTCTTGATCTCCATATATTTCCCAATGCAATGAAAGCTCCTCTTGCCTTTTGTATTCTTATTTTGATATCGTTGTCTGTCCCTCCAACTTTGTCTATATTCCGTCCTTAGCCACCGACCGTCAAAGCAGTCAGTGGCCATTACGCCTAGTGGCGTCTTAGGGCAACAGCAGATAGGTTTTCTTTGCCATTGTTTCCCATCACGCCTAGTGGCGTCTTTAGGGCAACGGCAAATCAACCCATTTGCTGTTGTTTCCGTAATCGAAGTGACTGGCAAACGGGTGATCAGCCTGTTGTCTATATTGCTGCCAAGATATGTGTACGATTCTACATCTTGTATTGGTTTTTCTTCAAGTTCAACCCTGTTATCATTACCTGCATTTATTCTCATTATTTTTGTCTTTTCCCTGTTTATTTTCAGACCCAATTGCTGTGACCTCTCGTCGAGTGTTTTCAATTTGTCCTGCTTCTGATTACGGTTATGGGACAGAAGAGCCAAGTCATCAGCAAAATCCAGATCATCCAACTGCTTAGTCAGAGTCCACTGGATTCCATTTCTGTTGTGTGTTGTCGATGATCTCATAACCCAGTCTATTGCTAGTAAGAAAAGAAATGGAGACAAGAGGCATCCCTGTCGCACTCCTGTTCTTATCACAAGCAAAACCAGAAGTTCCAAAGCCAAGGCTCAAGAAGAAGTGAATTCTCATTACTGAATCTTTATTCACATTTTGTAAATAACCTTTTCCCAAAACATTCTTGTATTAATTTTTCCCATTTTTGGCATTTTTTGTTTGCTAGAAGATAATGCCTTGCAAAGCTTTTTAAAATGCTGTAAAGGGGTGCGAGGCTTCTTTAGATGCTGTAAAGGGGTGCGAGGCTTCTTTAGATACTGTAAAGGCGTGCGATGCCTCTTAAAATGCTGTAAAGGGGTGCGAGGCTTCTTTAGATAATGTAAAGGGGTTGCGTGACCTATAAAAGTTTAAGAAACACTGCTCTAAAGAATCAGCCTACTTCTCTTGTTATTCTTTTGGTCAAAAAAGGCGACTAATGTTAGGTTGTGCACATAGCTGGCAACGCCGACATTCAGAACAACTTGCTACAGACATTGCTACTAAAATATCACATAAAGTGCTTCAGCTCAGCTTTCACCATGAAGGCTTCTAATATGCCCACCTCATTTCCTTTTAAGAAACATAATAATAATTTTTAAAAATTAAAAACCGAGATAATGGCGAAGGTAACTTTTTAAAAAAAAAACTATTTCAAACGAATGCCTACCACGAATTCGGGATTCCCAAAACTTACTAGATGTAAACAATGTTGTTTATTACATCAACAATTACGACCAACGCAAAGATCGTGTCTCACGCACTTTAATCGTTCTATTTAAGTCGATAAAGTGGAGCATAGTTCTTTATGCAATAAACAAACCGAGGTCACTGAAGAGACCAAAAGACTAATATCATATAAACGTGCGAGTCAGACTAATCCTAGAATAATTTCGACAGGAAGTCTGATAGAAAAGAGGAAGTTAGCTGTGGTGAAGGGGAAGTTTGATGACACATGGGAAGTTAAGCATGGTGGAGGGTAAGTTTGATAACAAAGGGAACGTTAACGACGGTGGAGGGAAGTTTGATAGCTCATGGCAAGTTAACCTTGGTTGAGGACACGGAGCACGTTAACCACGGTTGAGGACACGGAGCAAGTTATTCATGGTTGAGGACACGGAGCAAGTTAACCATGGTTGAGACACGGAGCAAGTTAACCATGGTTGAGACACGGAGCAAGTTAACCATGGTTGAGACACGGAGCAAGTTATTCATGGTAGAGGACACGGAGCAAGTTAACCATGGTTTAGGACACGGAGCAAGTTAACTATGGTTGAGACACGGAGCAAGTTATTCATGGTTGAGACACGGAGCAAGTTAACCATGGTTGAGGACACGGAGCAAGTTAACCATGGTTGAGGACACGGAGCAAGTTAACCATGGTTGAGGACACGGAGCAAGTTAATCATGGTTGAGGACACGGAACAAGTTAACCATGGTGGAAGTTACATGGCAGGGCAAGTTAACCATGTTGTAGGGGAAATTCGATGGTAAATAGCAGGTTAACCACGGTGGAGGGGACGTTTGATATAAAAGGGCGTGTTAACCACGGTTGAAGGGACGTTTGATAGCACAGGTTAACCCTGTTTGATTGAAGTTTGATAGACAAGAGCAAGCTAACCCATGGATAGAGGGGAAGTTTGATAGACAAGAGCAAGCTAACCCATGGATAGAGGGGAAGTTTGATAGACAAGAGCAAGCTAACCCATGGATGGGGGAGACGTTTGATAACACATGGCAAGTTAACAACAGTGACATAAATTCAAGACATGAAGAACCAGCTAAACAAAAGTCACATTTTTCATGGTCGAGAATAAGGCTCAAGGATCCGTCTTAATTCTATGCTTGTCTGTTTTAAACATTACCATCACCATTTCCCTTTTTCCTCCTTGGGGAGCATGAATACGCCACTGTATTTGGTCCCTTTGAAGGAAGCCTCCACCAAAATATTCATGTCTTCTTGTAGTTGTAGTTTCTGTAGCAGTTAGTTTTACATAATGATGTTGCCAGCCATATGTATAACTTCGCATTAGTTGTCACTTGTGATATGCCAGAGGGAAAAGTAGTCCTATCTGGCATGCTTGAGAATTACTAAAAGTATAAATGTTGAGCGCTTGCCTCCCGCGGGCACAGTTACCCAGTTCCGGGTTCAAAACCTGATAGTGTGACATTCCAGTCTACCCAGCTGCAAATGGCTACCTGGCTCTACTCTTGAGTTAGGTAAAGCAAAAATAGCAAGGAACAGAACTGGTCAAGCCACCTCATAAAAAGTTAGACCTATAATAACGAAATCTCTAACCCACTTCACTCCTCTGTGGCAGTATCTGCTATAGGACTATACTTTTTACCTCAATTTTGATATCAGTATAATTATAATGATTACTGATTGTTATAATGATTACTGATTATTATACTGATTACTGATTATTATACTGATTACTGATTATTTTACTGATTACTGATTACTATACTGATTACTGATTATTATACTGATTACTGATTATTATACTTATCTAATGCAAAAGAGAAGTTGGTATGAAGACGAAGATGGCTGTGTACCGCTCCACCTATGTCACAGTCTTCACGTATGGATGAGAGTCATGGGCAATGACTACATCCCACAAAAGCGAGATCCAAACCTCAGAAATTAGATATCTGAGAAAGGTGGGTGAAGTAACATGGTCCGCAACCAGACGATACGTCAAGGCCTAAAAACCCAACTCCTGCAGACCCAAGTAGAATAGTCCCAACTGAGATGGTTTGTCCATGTCTGCAGAATGGGAGAAGATCGGCTACCACAACAAGCATGGGAAACTAAGAGCCAGAGATCCAGACCTCCAGGACGACCCATAGTCCGCTGGGAGGACATCAGGCAACATTAGGAGCGAGGACTAGAATGGAACGAGGCCAGGAGGAAGAAAGCCGATAGGATAGTATGGCGCTCTCTCTTCCAAACCTCTACACCTCACGGTAGAAGAGGAACGACTAAGTAAGTAACTATTATTATCATTATCATGACCTCTGTTGCTTATGGAACAAACCATCTCATGTTGTAGTTTTTCTTTGCTCTGTCCATTTTATCCTGGTTGCCTTAGCTTTCGCTTATACCATTCTTCTTTACATTTGAGTCCTATAAGTAAGAGACAGTCATACCGCAAATTTGAGTCCTAAATGTAAGTGGCACATCCATCCAACATATCTAAGACCTATATGAGGCACAGCAACATCATACACTTCAGCCCTATATGGAAGAGACAAAGCCACATGCCACATTGAGGACTATAAGAAAGAGGCACATCCACTAAAACATTTTAGCTCTCTAAGTAAAAGACCCAGACACTTCACAAATTTGAGTCCTATAAGTAAGTGGCACAGCCACTAACCACATTGGAACCCTATACAACAACAGGCACAGCCACACCAGGCATGGGAGTCCTATAAGAAACAAGCACGTCAACCTCACATTTGAGCAATATAAGTAAGAGACACAACCACTCCAGACAACTGAGCCCTATAAGTAAGATACACAACTTCTGCACAAATGCCCTATACGTAAACAGGCTCATGCACAACAGGCATTGGAGCCCTATAAGAGAGAGGCACTGCCACTTCATAAATTTGAGTCCTATAAGTATGAGACACAGACACTCCACAAATGTGAGCCTTATAAGTAAGACGCACAGCCACACCACACAATTTAGACCTATAAGTAATAGGCGCAGCCACACTAGACGTCGGAGCCCAAAAGAGAGAGGAACGTTATACCCCACATTTGAGGCCTAAAAGTAAGAGACACCGTCACTCTTCATATCTGAGCCAAATAAGTATGAGGCATAGCCACTCCACATATAGGATCCTATAAGTAAGATGCACAACCACGACAGGCATTTGATACGTATAACTAAGAGGCTCATTCACTCCACAAATTTGAAAATTATAAGTAAGAACCATAACTACATCAGATATATGAACTTTGCAGAGTTACCCTTGATGTGTGTTGCATTCTCGTTCTCTAGATGTTGAACAAAACAGATAGTTCCACAAGGTCTATCCACGAGCTCATACCCTTGTAACAGACAAACTAAAACAATCAGTTGATGCGAACTCCACACAATGAACATGAAAGATTGGATGGTGGAAGTTCCGAATCACTATTGGGTAATATCGGAATGAACGTCGCTGAACGTTCCGCACAGAATATTCACTCGCGGTTATTGCGTTATTTCCTTTCATATTCGGTGCAGAAAATTCAGCGACGTTCATTCCGGTACTTAAAAAAAAAAAAAAAAGTGACATTTTCTAGCTGAATATCTCTTCAAAATACTTACAACATGACTCATAATGGGCATACCCTCCGTCAGAACTATATGTCTGTGAGTCGCCTGCAGATGGCATGACGTCCACCAAGGTTTCAGATAGCTTGCTTAAGTCGTCCACTGCAGTTGTTTGCTGTGTTAGAGCGTTTAACTTCAAGCTGCCTACTTTCGAGCACTGCATTTCAAAGAGTCTTCATGAATTATGTGATCAAAACTAAATCAGATTAAACAAAACGTCCCCTGTCATTGAGTATTCCGATTAATTTTGTTATACGCCAAGGACGGTCATTGTTGACTAGCTGCAACGATGTTTTTTTTCCCCTTATTTATCTGCCCCAGTAAGCGCTAATTATAGATACACTAGACTTCCCCTGAGTAACTCTTGGTCTGTAGGCGTTGTTGTTTTGAACCGGACTGCAGATCTCATCGTCCCGCTCATCTTCAACCAGTGCAAAGAGGTCGCCTTAAATATGACGGCACGCAGTGAGGGGGGAGAGAATATAAATAGATGTGACGTAACAAAAATATGAGTGATGATCGCTTCTTACATAAACGATGCCTACTGTTTACAGGCCTCGGGTTTCCCTTCCTTGTGTGTTATAAATGTTTATAGCATACCAGAAACCTACCCTCTGTCCTGTACTTACTGTTCTTAGTCTTCTATCATTTACTAGACACAGTATTAAGGTCTTTGTCTTGTGTAGTCTGACCTATACTGTATAATAGGGAAAAAACAGAAGTGATTGCGTCATTAATAGGCTTGACTGCCCATGGTAAATTTCCGGTGTAATGTGTTGCAAGTCGCACTAATGACCCGTCATCGAAGCATCATTTTTTGGTGATGCCTAGATGGCAGGGAGGATAGTGTGATTCGCTTGCATTAGCTAGGCGGGGGCTGTCGCAAGGAAGGTCCTGGGTTGGAGTCCTGGGTAAGCCACTCACGTCTGTTGTTTTTCTGTTGTCTAGTTTTCTACTTCTTTATTTCTTACGAGTGCCTGAAAACATACCTTTATGTTTGTCTAATATTTATACCTTTATGTTTGTCTAATATTTATACCTTTATGTTTGTCTAATATTTATTTAATGTCAGAACACACCAGATTTTGTTACCTCATTCCTCATAGTCTACTTTGATCTGCAATAGTCGACAACTCCATCGTGGACAACTTTTATAATAATTATTATAATCGAAATATCGGATAATTGTGAAAATCTTTAACTTGTTTAAATTGATGTATTATATATATATATATATATATATATATATATATATATATATATATATATATATATATATATATATATATATATATATATATATATATATATTATATATATATATATATATATATATATATATATATGGAGTCGGAGTCCCTAAGGCAGTCTAATGTCGATTCGACATTATTCTGGCAACTCCTGCGACATGGCTGGTACCAAACTGTATCGGCTACTGCCGTTCCTTTGGATCTACCGGCTGTGTGGAGAGGGGGAACATGCTGCATGGGCAACAGCTTGATCTCCATATAACTGTGCCCAAGCTCGCGCCCTGGAGAGGACACTCCAGCTTCACCCTATAGGTGTCGGCAAAACACGGGAAGTAGCAGTTACCGGTTATAAGCATTTTGCCCAATTGGCGTAGGGCATGGCGCCAGGGGCTACTTCCGACAGTGGGAGAGGTTCTAGGATCTCACTGGACAGCTACCGCCCGCTTCAAGCTGGGCAGCCCCCAGTCAATAAGGTGTTGTCCCGCCACTGTCTGCTTTCCCCATTGGGTGCATGGGGATTAGGGTCAAACCCGAACTGTGGACAGAAAATTTTGCACCAAGCAATTATCGAGCGCAGACTTCGCTGGCTTGGCCATGTTCGCCGCATGGAAGATGGTCGCATCCCAAAAGATATCTTCTACGGACAATTAGCAGATGGCAAGAGAACAGTTGGGCGACCACAGCTGAGGTTCAAAGATGTGTGCAAGAGAGATATGAGGGCACTGGACATGGATCCAGCAACATGGGAGGATGAAACTGCCGATCGCACTAAGTGGCGATGCTATTTACGGCGCCACCTCAGATTGGGCGAAGAGAGGCTCACACAAGAAGCAGAGGTGAGGAGAAAACGTCGAAAGGAGCACCAGGAAAATAAGCAGCTGAGGGCTGTCACCTCAGGGGCGCATTCCCATAGTCAGTTATGACTGAAGGGGCTATTATTACTATTATTATTATTATTATTATTATTATATATATATATATATATATATATATATATATATACATATATATATATATATATCTATATATATATATATATATATATATATATATATATATTCTTTTGTATCTGTTTTTGTATCACTGTACATCTTCGGTGACACCTTTATAAACATTTGTGAATCTTTCGACATCGCGATCTTCCTCGTCACATTTTGCTATACTTGTTTCAACTAGATGAAATACACAAGCGAACTCTTTAACTTTGAAGTATGTCAGACATTTCGATATCACTTAATGAAGATTTCTACATGTTCAAATATCTAAGCTTCCATCAGGTCTCCAATCATTCATTTCTACATGTTCTAGTATATAACCTTCCATCAGGTCTCCATTCATTTGTTCATCACTCTTCAGCTCACCAATGAGCATAGCCCTTCAACAAACATATGCCAAGTCTTCCTGGCACATCAGCTCAAGATCTTTCAATGTCATCTTCATATCATTCATGAAAGTTTTCAGTTTTCTTCTCCGTGTGTTCCTTGGTCTTCGTCTACCTTTCGTACCCTAGGGATTATGATAGGAGACATATTGTAACGGGTCGCGGCACCAATTAGAAGTGTCATGTGACAGGGCTTGTTCTTAACTACACTAGGTGGCAGATGGCAAGCCTAGTGATGCAACTCAAGATTTACAAGTCTCTTTTGTTTATCTTCCAAGTTATTGAATTGTGGACATGTGTACTGGTCATCTCCGCCAGAGATGTTAATTCTTGGATGAGACACTTTTCCTTCTTCTTTCAACTCACGATCCGTTCTATTCCTTCTTCGTTGTTACTAGTGACTTTCGTATAGTGGTAGTTTATGAATAGTTATGGCTTACATACAGCAACTCTCAAAGGATGGACTCAAATCTATGTTTTCTCCTTCAAAACATTTATTTACTGTTGTAATATTATTCAGCAAGACAAGTAATTTATATCATAGAGATCACATATCATTATATCATGGATGCTTCGTGCGTAAGCTCTATAATTCGTATATATATACATATTCTTCCTTTGTCATTCTATCTTCGGTTGACTTTCTTAGTCTTCTCAAAATCTATTCCTGTTTGTCTGAGTATCTCTATACTCCATATTGTCGCGAGAGGTTTGGATGTTATTAAAATAAAGACTTTCCTGGACATAAAGATGTATCAAATGATACCAGGATAGTGCCAGTTAAGAAACTGGTCTTATAAGAAATACCCCCTTCTCTGAAAAGAGCAAGGGTGTATCGACATCAATAGTGGAGTCAAGCTATGTAAACCTTCAAGTATGATAAGAGTGTTGGGTACTGAAGGTCTATCTGCTACCTCTCTAGATCCCTCATTGATTTATGAATATACTATGTTTTAATGACTAGTTATCTAGGGGAAAATTTGAATTATTATATGTAATAAGTCTCAATACAGAACATTAACTTAATAAGAATTATTAAGCAAGACTGACTGAAATTATGTACAATTTATTTGTCCTCTACCGCTTTATTTTTTCGGTCAGGAATTCTAAAAGAAATCAAATGGTATTTACATCATTAAATAAATAATATGGAATGTACTTTTCCATAATGAATAATATGGTAAAGGTAACGAGATAATGTCAATTACTTTCTTTACTAATACTATAATTACTTTCCCTGGGCTGTAGAATTCACTTTATTGAACAAATGTCCTTCATATATCATCCTTAAATGTTTTTCATTATGTGTGGTTTTTATAACTTTATTTGCGGCTGGATTTACTGTACAGTGGAACTAGATTCCACCTATCTTATTAGATGATGATCTGCATCCAACAGGCCAGGATTACTCAAACTGCAGCTCCTGGCTGTGAACTTGGGTATGGCTCTAGGTATATGAAGAGCTGTAGGCACCAACAGACTTCCTCTCAGTGGATGTTTTGTACTTTGTAATATCGAGACAGAACCTGGAATGAAAGATAACCGCATCCCATGTAGGTTCCATCACCACTCCACCCACACACATACAACATCACATATAAACATTTTTCAGATATTGTGCTAACAGTTTGCACAGGACATATAACTTCATTCCTCTTACAGCCAGTTCCATGTGATTATTCTTTTCCTGTAAACATCCTATGATAGATCCCTTAGCCCATGATTGGCTTCCATACAATTGTTTGGTTAAGTACACAATAGTAAGTGACAACTTGATTACATCATGTTAACAAGTCCTGTACTCCTGTCTTATGTTCGTGAACAGTGTGAAATTTCAGGATGAAATACTCATTCAAATACCCTATTAAAACTTACTGTCGTAATTTTGCCCTACTTACAAATATTCTACACATTTTCTAAAGCTGGTTTCGTCTCAAAATCACACAGGTATGCCCTCAATGTGGCAACACACTAGTCCTGTAGTTTCACTTTCTACACATCACCGAACACATAAGCGGGTATACACAGGCAAATAATCAACAATATATATATATATATATATATATATATATATATATATATATATATATATATATATATATATATATATATATATATATCTTTCTTACCATCAGGCAATAATACACAAGCTGACACAGGCGTTCAATGGGAATCTAGGTCTGCTTCTAGATCACAGTGGCAAAAGACTTTTGTCGCATAGAGATTTATGATTAATAAATTTCTGTATTCCTTTCTTGATTCAAGTCTAGTATTAATAAAGCCAAGACTAGGACTTTTCCTGGCGCTGACATTGGTAGTGATCACGACATGGTATTGATGACGCTCAAGCTTAAACTTAAAAAGAACTATAATCAAAACAGATGTTCTCAGTTAAGATTCAATTTAGACAAACTGAAAGATCCAGAAATCGCGGGAATCTTTGAGGCAACTGTTGGAGGAAAATTCGCAGCTCTCAATTTTTTGGAGGATGATATCAACTCAATCACAGAGAACATGAAAGACGTGCTCATTGAATCAGCAACAGAAATACTTGGTAAAAGAAAGAAAATAAACAAACCATGGGTTACAGATGACATTCTGAAGTTATGTGATACACGGCGGGAAATGAAAAAGGTTAAGAAAGAGGTTCCTGAAGCAGCATGGCAATACAGTATGGTGAATAAAAATATTAGGAAGAAAATGAAACAGGCCAAAGAAAAATGGGTAGCTGATCAATGTGAGTCCATTAATACGGGGCTAATAAAAGGTAACAGCAACGCAGCTTTTGACACATTAAGAAAACTATCAAAACCCCAACAGCCCAGGGTAACTGTCATAGAAGATAGCAATGGGGCTCTGCTCAATGAAAAAACAGCTGTAATGAGAAGGTGGACAGAATATTGTAAAGAATTATATAACTGTAAACTTGACACTGACTTAGGCATATTAAACAACATTAAGTGCGAAAACAGGGAACTCGGAAATGCAGCAATATTACGGGAAGAAGTGGAAGAGGCTATATGTTCGATGAAAGGAGGGAAGTCACCGGGTGTGGATAATATCCCAGCAGAGCTCTTGAAATATGGAGGACCAGATATAGTAAAAATCATGACAACAATTTGCCAGAAGATATGGAGTACAAAAAAATGGCCAAAAGAATGGACGCAGTCATTAGTAATACCGCTTCCAAAGAAAGGAAATCTAAAAATGTGCAAGAACTACAGAACCATTAGCCTTATTAGTCATCCAAGTAAGGTGATGTTAAGGATACTTTTGAACAGAATAAAACAGAAATCAGAAGAAATCTTGTCAGAGGAACAGGCTGGCTTTAGACCAAAAAGAAGTACCTCAGAACAAATCTTCAATATTAGAGTACTTATCGAAAAACATCTCCAACATCAACACGATTTATACCATAACTTCATCGATTTCACAAAAGCCTTCGATCGAGTCTGGCATGAAGGCTTATGGCAAGTAATGAGAAAATTCAATTTTGATACCAACGTCATAGATATCATTGAAGCACTATACAAGGACGCAAGCAGTGCTGTTTTTGCAAGCAACGACATTGGAGAATTTTTCAAAACAACTGTAGGAGTTCGGCAGGGATGTATCCTGTCCCCAGTGCTCTTTAATATTTATCTAGAACATATTATGCAGGAGGCTCTCTACGATTATAAATCAACCATATCGATTGGAGGCCGACCTCTGTGCAACCTACGTTTTGCTGATGATATTGATCTGATAGCTGGATCAGAATCAGAACTTCAAGACCTTACCTCTAGACTGGAGAAAGTAACAAGAACGTATGGGATGGAAATTAATATAGAAAAAAGCAAGATATTGGTGAATAGCCATAAGAAACATGTTCCGACCAACATTACGTTAAATGGGCAAACGTTAGAAGAAGTTAACACCTTTAAATATCTCGGGTCCACTATATGTAGTGATGGAAGATCAAGTAAAGAAATCAAGACAAGACTTGAGATGGCCTCAGCTGCCATGACAAAGTTGAATGTGATCTGGAAAAGTAACATCAGTTTTCCTGTGAAGATCAAATTATACAAATCACTTGTATTATCTATTCTCTTGTATGGGTGTGAGAGCTGGACACTCACTGCAGATACGGAGCGAAGGATTCAGGCTTTCGAGCATAAATGTTATAGAAGAATTTTGCGCATTTGCTATAAAGAGCACAAAACAAATGTCTATGTTAGAGAGAAGATAAACACCTATGCAGGCCACCAAGAACCACTTTTGTCAATAGTGAAACATCGAAAGCTTGCCTGGTTTGGGCATGTAACTCGTCATGACTCCCTTTCGAAAACGATCCTTCAGGGGACAGTCGAAGGTAAACGGAGAAGAGGAAGGCAGAGAAAATCCTGGGCTGATAACATCAAAGAATGGGCAGGACACGGTTTTTCCACACTTGTACGCATTGCTGAGGATAGAGAGCAGTGGAGGACCCTGTCTGCTGATGCTTCCACCATGGCACCCCTACGACCCATGACGGGTTACGGGCTGAGATGAGATGATGATTCCTTTCTTATTCTACCCGTGTCTTCTACTTTATTATCGCTCTTTTATCCTTTTCCTGTTTTTCGCATTCGTTCGATTTTGAAAAATATAACTCTCCCATTCAAACCTTTGCCTGTTTCTTTTCTCATTTTAGCAACGCATTTTATTGCGTAACCCCATTCCTCGGTGAGAGCGAATAGTGTGAAATTCGTTCTCGACAGAGAAAAGATGGCAGACGATCGTCTACATTTTCATCTGACACGACGCATTTAGGGTAGTTTTCTTGGTGAGAGGTGTGATATGAAACTCATGCATTGCTCGGAAATGGCCATAGTTAGCAGGAGGTGTTAAGACGCGCATTGGCAGTTTATGGCTGGCGCCCGACTGAATGTGAAGTGTTTGACGGGACTATTTCGAGTCTTGGAGAAATGGCATGGGACCCTTTGTCTGTGTTCAGATCTATACACCAGTAGCTTAGACTAGTCATTCAGTCCTCCTAATTTGCAGTAGACGGGTCGCTTCGTGCTAAGAGAATAAGCTTGTATAGCGAAGTCCTTAGTTTCTCGACATTGTGCCGAGTTCTAGTACACCTATATATAGTGAATAATTCTAAGTTCGTGCGATAGCCTGTAGTTCTGTTTGGAAGTAATATTATATATATCTAGTAGTGTTGAGTGATTTAAGTGATAACTCGCCTATTTCATTTTACTAGTTTAGTTTCTGTGCAGGGTGATTAAATTATAAGTCGGTTATATTCTCTAGTTGACGTGTTTCAGTGGATAGCAAGATAAATTATTATTTCTAGATTGAACTCATGCAGCTATAAATGAAATTTAATTAAATTGCTAATAACAAGTCGAGAATATTCTAAACTAACTTATAACTGCACTGATTCATCATTGAGTATTGACGAAATACGTATGTATTTCTAATTCATGATGATTGATTTTTTAATGAATATAATTTATTTCACAGGAGTTTTAAACGATAAGTCAAGCTCTCCGCTTGCAGTTTATAATGTAAGTTATAACCGAAGTGAATATTATGTATAAGTATTTTATATGTTGCTTTCCTTTTATACAGTGAAACTGGGGTAGCCCAACTTTACCAGCGGTTGTAGTACATCAGAGAGAAGAAACATTTTTATCTTAATCACGTGAGAGTACAAGTTAACACCTGTCAGGCATTGTGCTCGCCTCCATAAATAGACAGAGTACAAATCTCACGAACGTGTAAAGACTAAATGCATATACTGGGCCTTTGAGCCAGATTATATTTCTTCCCTACATCTCATGTACATTCAGCCCTTGTGGCGAGTAAAATTACAAACCAGAAACACTCCGACGATTTTTGACTAATTGTGGTGTGACCAATAAAAGTCCAATACTGAGAGAAGGCACTGACCTGACATTTCTAGTTACTGGAAACCTAAGCTATTGACACTGTGCTGTTAACTTTTGTGCCTGGACAAATTTAAATGTGACATAAACAGATATCCTAAATAATAATAACCAAGGAAACGTTCCCTGAAGTAGTGAATTCAAACTGTCTTTGCGGAACTGGGGTTCCCTTGGCCAAGAATAACACGGGAGATTCTGTATGTACATGTCCTAAGAATTGTTTCCAGAAGTTGCTACATAAGCTGTAAGTACGAATGCAAGCTAGTGATCACGGCTGACTGAATAGAGTGAATGCAGGACTGAGTGATTCCTTTATTGTTGTTATTTTGGCACCCATTGGTTGTTGTTTAAATGTCTTTATGCAAGTTTTGTTGCTAAATGATATTTTCCTTTAGAATAGATTGATATTAATTCTGTTCATACCTTTAGATGGAAATCTTAGACTATAGCGTATGCATCCGTGACTTTTTGGGGCTATCACTTTTTCTTATAACAGGACTGTGGGCTATACATCGAGGGAAAAGATTATACCTATGGGTCTATAATTCTTGTAGTAACTCAGTGACTTATGTGCATTTGTATATGCTTGATATTAACCATTATGTGTTGTGGTAAATTTTCTTATGATAATTAAAATTTACAGAAACTTATTCCAGTGTGTCGGTCAGCTCGTTCCAAATTATCTATATTTCCATTGTCATAGTTTCACGTATGTGCGTCTATTGTCATCACTTATGTGTGTATGTGAGGGATATATATATATTAATATATAGTATACTAGACTGTCTGACTAATCTAAATCTGTTGTAGATGATAGGCTGACTGAGAGAAGCTTCTCGAGTGTCAGAGACAGACTCTAATATATTTCCTCTATCTCACTCGTGAAATCTATTTCTATTTTATCATCTCCAACTGAGCTGTCCCCTGTTCTATTGCTATTCAGAAGGGACCAATCTAAGTCTTAATTCACCTATCACAAATCTACGACAACTTTGCAGTAACAGTTTGCGCTCGATTCATTCAGCTTGGTATTTTTAAATTTTGTGGCGGAACTCCCCTAAGTCCCAGTTCTATATATAGCGCCGTGTCCGACCAATCGGAAGCACGGTCCAAATGTGTGTTTAAGAATCAAAACTTAAACGTTTTTCAGCTTGCCCGTATAATGTGACTAAGTTTAAATATTCTATATCTAACTTATTACTGGGCCGATTTTAATTATTTAAAGTGATATTTAAACTGTTAATTTATCTCTATCTTTCTATATCTTTGTTGTTTAGTTATTACATGGCATTTAAATCTATGCAGTCTTTAATCAACTAAATCGGGATGATGTAGAAATATCACTAAAACCAAGTATTCTCTTTAAATGAATTACTATTAGGAGGTCGTCGGTGTACCTACTTATTAAGTAATATCCCAGATGTTATAATAGTTATGTATTTCATTTTATATATCGTTATTCTTTAAGAAATAAAATAAATCCTTTCCATAAAAAACACAGAATAGGCCCTTTCTGTTCCACATAAAAAGGTTTATTTATACGTACCAGAAAAGGAGCGTCCTGACTGGCCATTTTATCGGTCCATTTATCCTATAGTGAGCGTGGTAAATATGACCGTGTTGTTAGACAGATTCAAGATATGACACATATCAGCATTGCAAACTCATCGTACATATGTTTGTATTCTTTCTGACAAACTTAGTTAGATCTGCCTCTACTACTGTTCCTGAAAGCAAAATTCAATTCATATACAAACTATCAAGGATTCCAGTCATATACTTACATGCGAGAACATGTTGACAATTTATACAGAAGTCGCTTAAATGTCGTATCTCTTTCTGAATAGCTCATACTTCACTTATCGTGACCTTACTTACTTACTTACTTAGTCGTTATTCTTCTACCGTGAGGTGTAGAGGTTTGGAAGAGAGAGCGCCAGACTATCCTATCGGCTGTCTTCTTCCTGGCCTGGTTCCATTCTAGTCCTCGGTCCTTCAAAGATTGTCTAATGTTGTCCTCCCAGCGGACTCTGGGTCATCCTGGAGGTCTGGATCCCTGGCTCTTTGTTTCCCATGCTTGTCGTGGTAGCCGATCTTCTCCCATTCTGCAGACATGGCCAAACCATCTTAGTTGGGACTGTTCTATTTGGGTCTGCAGCGGGTGGGATTTTAGGCCTTGACGTATCGTCTGGTTGCGGACCATGTCTCTTCTTGTTACTTCAACCACCTTCCTCAGATACCTCATTTCTGAGGTTTGAATCTGGCTTTTGTGGGTTGTAGTCATTGCCCATGACTCGCATCCATATGTCAAGACTGGGACATAGGTGGAGCGGTATACAGCCATCTTCGTTTTCTTACCAACCTCTTTCTTGCTGAGGAATCCTCGATTTATGGCCTGATAAAGTCTCCCAGCCGCTGCTTTTCGAGTGGCCAACTCTTCTTTGATGCCTCCCTTTCGGTCTATAATAGCTCCGAGATATTTAAAGTGGTCGACCTGCTCCAGGACCTCTTCTCCCAACTTAATCTGATGTTTTCTTTCTTCTCGTGATATCACCATGGATTTCGTTTTAGAGCTGCTTATGACCATCCCTCTCTTCTCCAGCTCTTCCTTCCAGACTTGCAGGTTGGATTGGAGATGTGTCTCTGATTTAGCAATCAGGACAACATCATCAGCAAATGCTAGCTCTGAAATACAGACCTGTCTCATCTTCCAGTACCCCACTGAATACTTTCTTATTCTTTCCTTACATGCCTTGATGACATCGTCCATGAGGAGTATGAAAAGATAAGGTGACAGGATATCGCCTTGTCTTACACCAGTGGTGGTCCTGAACTCTTCTGACTTATAGTTTGCTGTCCTCACATAATTTCTGCAAGACTTGTAGAAGCTCTAAATTAATATTAGACAAACATAAAGGTATGTTTTCAGGCACTCGTAAGAAATAAAGAAGTAGAACACTTGGACAACAGAAAAACAACAGACGTGAGTGGCTTACCCAGGGTTCGAACCCCATACCTTCCGTACGACAACTCCGCCAAGCTATCAAGCGAATCACACTGACCGCACGGCCAGCTAGGCATCCCCAAAAAAAGATGCTTTACTGGCTATTTATCAGTAAGAAACACAAGATAACACCGGAAGTATACAGTGGGCAACTCAGACCCTTAATGACGCAATCACTTCTGTTGTTCCTCTATTAACAGTATGTGTCAGTCCAAACAAGACAAAGACCTTGATACTGGGTCCAGTAAATAGTAGAAAACTAAAGGACAATAGTATAGAACAGTGGGTAGGTTTCTGGTATTGTATGAACATAAATAACACATAAGGAAGGGAAACCCGAGGCCTGTAAACAGTAAATTAATATTAGACAAACATAAAGGTATGTTTTCAGGCACTTGTAAGAAATAAAGAAGTAGAACACTTGGACAACAGAAAAACAACAGACGTGAGTGGCTTACCCAGGGTTCGAACCCCATACCTTCCGTACGACAACTCCGCCTAGCTATCAAGCGAATCACACTGACCCCACGGCCAGCTAGGCATCCCCAAAAAAAGATGCTTTACTGGCTATTTATCAGTAAGAAACACAAGATAACACCGGAAGTATACAGTGGGCAACTCAGCCCCTTAATGACGCAATCACTTCTGTTGTTCCTCTATTAACAGTATGTGTCAGTCCAAACAAGACAAAGACCTTGATACTGGGTCCAGTAAATAGTAGAAGACTAAAGGACAATAGTATAGAACAGTGGGTAGGTTTCTGGTATTGTATGAACATAAATAACACATAAGGAAGGGAAACCCGAGGCCTGTAAACAGTAAATTAATATTAGACAAACATAAAGGTATGTTTTCAGGCACTCGTAAGAAATAAAGAAGTAGAACACTTGGACAACAGAAAAACAACAGACGTGAGTGGCTTACCCAGGGTTCGAACCCCATACCTTCCGTACGACAACTCCGCCTAGCTATCAAGCGAATCACACTGACCCCACGGCCAGCTAGGCATCCCCCCAAAAAAAGATGCTTTACTGGCTATTTATCAGTAAGAAACACAAGATAACACCGGAAGTATACAGTGGGCAACTCAGCCCCTTAATGACGCAATCACTTCTGTTGTTCCTCTATTAACAGTATGTGTCAGTCCAAACAAGACTATATTGTGTGTATTAACTTGGCAAGAACTAACCCACCTTACAGTCACCATTGTCAGCACAAATACACATTTGATAATTAACATACGGCCTGTTACTGAAGTAAATTTTTGTGCGAGTACTAGCTGAGAAAAGCAATCATGTACCTCCACATATCTCGCTGTAATGGCCTCCGTCAATTTTCGTATTTTATCATCATCATCACCATGTATACTTCCGGTGTTATCTTGTGTTTCTTACTGATAAATAGCCAGTAAAGCATCTTTTTTTTGGGGATGCCTAGCTGGCCGTGGGGTCAGTGTGATTCGCTTGATAGCTAGGCGGAGTTGTCGTACGGAAGGTATGGGGTTCGAACCCTGGGTAAGCCACTCACGTCTGTTGTTTTTCTGTTGTCCAAGTGTTCTACTTCTTTATTTCTTACGAGTGCCTGAAAACATACCTTTATGTTTGTCTAATATTAATTTACTGTTTACAGGCCTCGGGTTTCCCTTCCTTATGTGTTATTTATGTTCATACAATACCAGAAACCTACCCACTGTTCTATACTATTGTCCTTTAGTCTTCTACTATTTACTGGACCCAGTATCAAGGTCTTTGTCTTGTTTGGACTGACACATACTGTTAATAGAGGAACAACAGAAGTGATTGCGTCATTAAGGGGCTGAGTTGCCCACTGTATACTTCCGGTGTTATCTTGTGTTTCTTACTGATAAATAGCCAGTAAAGCATCTTTTTTTTGGGGATGCCTAGCTGGCCGTGGGGTCAGTGTGATTCGCTTGATAGCTAGGCGGAGTTGTCGTACGGAAGGTATGGGGTTCGAACCCTGGGTAAGCCACTCACGTCTGTTGTTTTTCTGTTGTCCAAGTGTTCTACTTCTTTATTTCTTACGAGTGCCTGAAAACATACCTTTATGTTTGTCTAATATTAATTTACTGTTTACAGGCCTCGGGTTTCCCTTCCTTATGTGTTATTTATGTTCATACAATACCAGAAACCTACCCACTGTTCTATACTATTGTCCTTTAGTCTTCTACTATTTACTGGACCCAGTATCAAGGTCTTTGTCTTGTTTGGACTGACACATACTGTTAATAGAGGAACAACAGAAGTGATTGCGTCATTAAGGGGCTGAGTTGCCCACTGTATACTTCCGGTGTTATCTTGTGTTTCTTACTGATAAATAGCCAGTAAAGCATCTTTTTTTGGGGATGCCTAGCTGGCCGTGGGGTCAGTGTGATTCGCTTGATAGCTAGGCGGAGTTGTCGTACGGAAGGTATGGGGGTTCGAACCCTGGGTAAGCCACTCACGTCTGTTGTTTTTCTGTTGTCCAAGTGTTCTACTTCTTTATTTCTTACGAGTGCCTGAAAACATACCTTTATGTTTGTCTAATATTAATTTACTGTTTACAGGCCTCGGGTTTCCCTTCCTTATGTGTTATTTGTAGAAGCTCTGTATAGCATGAATCAGAGGTGCTAGAATGTTCTTCCTTGCCAAACAGTCCCAAAGTTTGCTCCAGGGGACCCTGTCAAACGCCTTTTCCAGATCTATGAAACAAAGATGGATCTCACTCTTGTACTCAAGGGCCTTTTCACTCAGCTGCCTGAGTGTGAAGATTAGGTCTTGAGTACTTCGGTTTGCTCGGAATCCGCACTGGGCTTCATCCAATTGTGGCTCAGCTAGGCATCGGAGTCTCTGCTCTAGGATTCTAGAGTAGATTTTACCAGGGACACTGAGAAGGGATATGCCTCTGTGGTTTCCACATTGTCGATTGTCACCCTTTTTGAAAATCGGTGTTGTGATGGCAATCTCCCAATCCTTTGGTATGGCCTTGTTGCACCATGCTGCCTGTAGGACCCTTAGGAGTAATAGGTCGGATGATGCTCCCATGTACTTAACCATTTCTGGTGTTATACCATCATGCCCTGCTGCTTTGCCCATCTTCGTTTTCTCCAGTGCTGCCTTCAGTTCTTCCATCTTTATGTCATCTTCATCACCATTTGTATCCTCTTCTGTGCTAGTGGTTATCATTTCTGATGCTCTACCTTGCTCACCATCAAGGAGTTCTGAGAAATATTCTTTCCATCTTTCCATTACTTCCTTCGGGGCAGTAAGCAATTTGCCTTGCTTGTCCTTTATAAATTTAAGAGGGCATTGTTTTTCCGTCCTCATGTTCTTTAGGGTCTTATAGAACAATTTCTGGTTTTCTTGCGCATCCTTTTCTAGCTTTTCTCCAAATTCTTCCCAGGACTTCTGTTTTGCTGCT
The DNA here is from genome assembly GCA_024509875.1 of Oreohelix idahoensis. Taxonomy (NCBI): domain Eukaryota; kingdom Metazoa; phylum Mollusca; class Gastropoda; order Stylommatophora; family Oreohelicidae; genus Oreohelix; species Oreohelix idahoensis. The sequence continues at coordinate 106,990 of JAMPIV010012665.1, forward strand.
AGCACCTTGTTCTTTGCTTCTGTTCTGAGTATCACATATTCTCTATATTTCTCTATTTGTCCTGCTGTGTTTTTAGCTCCTAAATATTGTTTCCATGCCATTTTCTTCTCTCTTATTTTCTCTTTGACTTCCTCTGTCCACCAAGGTGTCCTCTTTCTCTTGTTCCCAAGTCGGACTTCACCACATGCTTCTGCAGCAGCTGTCTTTATGATGTCCTTGAATTTAAGCCACAGGGTTTCCAAGTCATCAGGTTGTTCTTCTGTGTTTCTCACCGCTGTAGCAATAAGCCCCTGATATCTGGTCTTAATTTCTGGCTCTTTCAGCTTGTAGGTCTTAATGCTCATTTCTTCCGTTCGTTTACTTGGTTTCTTGCGTGGTGCTGGACAGTTCCTAGGCTGAGCAACTCTTTCAGTTGTTCTTTTGATTGTAAGCAGGTAGTGATCACTTCCAATCTCTGGCCCCCTCCAGACTCTAGCATCCCGGACATATTTGAATGAGCTCCTCCTAACAATGGCATAGTCGATCACTGACTTCTCATTCTTTGTTGGTTCACACCTAGTGTATGCATGTATGCGCTTATGGAGGAACTTTGTGTTCGTAATGATCAGATTCTGCTGACTGCAGAATCTGAGGAGTCGCTTTCCATTGTCATTGAGAGTATCTTCTCCATATCTTCCGATAACTCCACCCCATCTAGCATGGTCATTTCCAACTCTGGCATTGAAATCTCCGAGCATGATAATTTCATCTAGGCAGTCATCCACTGTCCTTTGAAGCAGCTCGAAGAATTCTTCCTTGACCTCTGCTCTCTCATCCTCATTTGACCCATACACTATGACCAGGTTGACTATGGTTTCTCCTTCTTTTAGTTTTACAACCATAATGCGCTCCGAGACAAAGTTCCATCCCTTGATACTATCTTTCTGGTTTTTGGCCACAATGCAACCCACGCCCCCCTTTAGCTCTTTCAGATGTGGGTACACCACTGTATAGCAGAGTGTTGCCATCGAGATCCATGACTCCTTGTCCCTTTTTCTTTGTTTCGATAATAGCCAGGATTTCTAGTTTTGCTTTCCTCATCTCTTCCATCAGCTCCTCTTCTTTCCCATTTATACTTCTTGTGTTCCATGTTCCATAAGTCGTAGTCCGTTCCAGTTCGTCGCCTTTAGAATCAGTCCGGTTTTCTCTCTTATATTGCTTGTAATCATAGTTTAAGACAAACAGGTGATTGGCCTGTTGTGCCTTTGCATGGTGGAGGGGCTGCCTCCTTACGGCCTCCATGCAGGCCGCCCTCCTCCTTTTTCATCCGGGCTTGGGACCGGCATAGGCGGAGTTCTTATCGTGACCTCACGATGATAAATATAGTTTTCTTCTTGTAATTCATAACCATTCATTTATTCAAATGTAGTCGTACTATACTTGACCAACTGTGCTTTGTAAATGGCCGTAATATCTTCACATCTCTGGCTTTCTTTACTTAGTCAGTAAAATGCTCATAATGTGTCTGACACGTCGACATTGTACTTCTGTGTTACTTCTCCTGTATATATAATTCTGTCTCATATAAATCATAAGTTCAGACAATACTTACAGCCAAATCGCTGAATTCTTTACGAAATACACTCTTTACACTCTCTGAGTCTATAAGTAACTTCTTAATCATTTAAACACTGTCTGTCGTAAATTTATTTTGAGAGAAAGAGTCTTAGAAATAGTGGTCCGGTTTAGAGTGGAGAATGGTGGTGAAAAGCTCAGTGATAGAAAATGTAGTGAGTAAATAGTTGCTTCAAAGAGTGCTGGGGAGAGTAAAGACAGACTTATTTACGACAAATCGTTTCTCTCAAATCTTCTCTTCAGAATCTTCTGGTCAAACAATTATTTGCCAGTTTCCAGACACACATCTGCGCTCACACCGATTTGGTGCTTCAAACACACAGACGCACGTAGATACAAACTATATTAAACAAATAGGGGAAAATGTTGTACATTTCCAACACAGTACTAAATAAGTTTATGATGTTTATTAACCTTAAAAATCAAATCACAAACAAATATCAAGTGTTACATAAAATATCATAAGTACAGAAAATACAACTAACAAGGTGAGGGGGGGGGGGGTGAAGAAGATTGGTATCGACTAAGCCCTTCCCGCTTGTATTAGACAAATATAAACCCAGTCCAAAGATAGATAGTTATCAGGAACATAGGTAATGTAACCTAACAGTGAAGTTAATTACTCTGAAAGAGGGGTTACAATATTAGGTATGGGTGGTAGAAAAAAATCCTGTTATTCCCCATTGGGTTTCCCTTTACTAAGCAAATGAAAATGGGGGGGGGGGGAAGTAAACAGAGTTAACAAAATATCCCAATTAAAGGAACAATGCAGGGTATACTGAAAATGTATTACCCGGTAGGCAAATTAACAAATGGTTTTTCAAACAAATTAAAATCTCCTGTCATTCATGCACGCGCGTGAGGATCCACACTCATATACACACACACTTACCGATTTCAGCATCAGACAATCCATAGAATTATATAAACAACAATTACACTCTTGACGTATGAAAATGTCTAGTACTTCGATGTCCCGCTCCAGATGTAGCGAGGTTTGCTGATAGCAAATATTCCCACTTATCGCCGGACTTGAAGCCTAAGAGTTCTCGTGTTTTATTATATAAAAAGGAGTCTATGGGATGGCACTGACACAGTTCGACACAGGGGTGAAAATGAAGTGGTGGTAAAATTCCTTCAATGCGTGATGATAGCAACTGTCCGGTAAAGTGAGGAAAAACTAGGCTCAGTCACAGTCAGGTAAATCGGTATTCTCTCACAACAGAGCAGTAAATAAAATATCGCTACTGGCACTGTTCATCTTCCAGTTTATCTCACAGATTGAAATTAAATTTGATGATTTATTTAAATGTTCTTGGGCAGGCTTTCTTTCATGTAGTTATGATAGCTAGGTCGCATCGGACCGCCATAAGATTAAATTTAAAAAAATGTTTCATCAATATGTCTGGAAGTTTAAGAACCGAGTCTGAAACTCTCTGTATGATTTTTTATGCTGGGATTGCAAAGGTGATCATTCTATAGAAAAGATAGAAAACCCATGACAACATAATCATACCTCAAAAATCAAATAATATTCTAACGCGCGATAAATTTACCGTTAAGGCTATTATATACACTCGCGTATTTAATTATGTATTTAAGAAAACACGGTCACGAGTCTAATGGTTAAAATACACATCTATATATATATTGGACTTAACTAAATTTATTAATTATAAATTCCTTCGCGACTTTAAACTTTACTTTAACATTAAAGCATCTATTATTTTTTTTTGGAAATATTATAATAGATATATCATTAAATTTACCACTGGAACTTTTAGAATGAGTTTAATTAAATAGATTTAAATAAACACAAAATCCAGTGAAATAAAATGAAAGCACTAGACCACTGATCACTTTAACAAATATATTATACCGTGCACAGAAACAGAAATCACTCCAATGTAGCCACCAATTCAGATGGAAATCTAGCAGAATTTCTACAATAGCTAGTGAATCTTAAATCTCTGGCGACCGAATGATAACATGGCTTTCTACGTGGTCTAGCTGAAATGTAAGATGAGTGGGGCATGTGAAAATCGACACCTTTTTAGATCTCAGGAGACTTTTGGGGATCTGACCGCCAGACTAAAGAGAGAAGCCGCCCCTGATCAGACGTATCTCCGCTCGCTGCTTGCGCGTCGGCTTTCCCGTTCGCTCCCACTGCGATCGGTTTCGCGTTTAACACCGAGATGCGAAATACCGGCAGGAAACTTGCGTCGCTCGTTTCAGGGACCACTACTGCCTTTGATAGCGCCGATAGTCTTTCCTGAGATCCCTCAGTCTGTTTGATCGTGTGCCGCTACTTTCTGTTTGATTCTGGCACCGCCCGCACTGGGCCAAGTTAATGAAAATACTGCATATGAGTGCTCAAGAGATGTCCGTGGGCGTGATTTAATCTATCCTTAAATAAATGCGATGACCAGAATGTACGGTAGATAAACTGTCCACATATTAATCAGCAAACGTGTTGACCATCTGTGTGGAACGGTTGCATAGCTAATGAGTCCAGGTGAAAAAAAATCCCGTTTGTCGAAAAGTTACCACAATATTCGGGGGCACTGATGTTATCTGAAGGGGTCGTTACAAAGGGTCGTACCATATCATCCAACACTTCAGGGGTACCGATGTTATGAGAGGGTTCTTACCATCATTCTAACAAATTCAGGGACGGCTAAGTTGTCTGTCACACTGTCTAGTAATGGCAAAGCTTCTGAATATCTCTATACCTATGCTATATCTGTACAACCACAGAAGGCACTTCTTAGGACTACTGCAAATACACCTTGCGTCTTCAATCACTAAAACAGGACTGCCCCAATGACCTCTGGTCATTATTCTGTCGTATGTTTCTCTCGCTACTTCTGATTCGTTGCTCTAAAATGTTTTCCCTTAAATTTATTGGTCGAGCCTTTTATTTACAACTCAAGAGAAATACTCACGTTTAGTTAACGCAAGCCGAGTTACTGAACTCTTTTCTGTTTTATCCATACATTATTTTCTTCCCTGTGAACTGTCTTAAGCATTTATCTGACCTTGCCAATAGCATGAATAATGCTTGGGCAAACCCCACGGCGACAATATCTAGAGTAATCCTTTTTTAACCACCAGTTAGTAACAAGGCTAACGTATTTGGATGTGAATGTGAACCTCTGTAAGAGGCTAATTACACTGTAACGAGTCATATATTCCTTCAATCGTTACATTTACAGTGACCATCCGTGCTTCCTTGCACTGTGTCGCTTTTTTTTTTGTCTCTCTTACTCTTCACCTTCATTTAGCGATATTCTCTGTGACAAAACGTATGTACGTGTTCTTTTGGTGGCTCACTCACACCTTTAGCCTCTCCGGTAGTATCCCTTTTTTTCTTCCTTGTTCTCTTTCTCCCATTCAACTGCTTTTATTTGGCATAATTTTTGCCCTTTTCATTCATTATTTTGCTCCTTATGCTGGACATAGTAGGGTGAAGTCTATAAGACTCCACTTCCCTATCTGCTATGAGGCTTTATCTTTTACATTGTGCTCTGAAGCCGATTCCAGAATAAAGAATGACTTCCATTTGAAATTTCGGCGGAAAAACAATCTGTGATTTGAACTGAGAAGTGGGAGATATAATCTAGCAAAATCAGAGACACAGAACTCAGAGACTGCATCGCATCGTCAAGCGAACAACTCCTAGAAGCCATTGAGATATCGGACCTAGAATTATGTCGTGAAATGACGTCTGTCTCACATCACGAATTCTCTGATCATATCGCGTGCCATACATTGTAGAAAGATATGATACACTGACCAATGAAAACGCTTTCTTGGTCCTGTGTTTACTACTGCTAGGAAAAAAAGATGGCAAGGCCCAATCTGTGTAACCTGATTAACTTCGGAATTTTACTACAGCATTTTAGAAGAAGTGCCACTTGAAAGAGGGTACCAACACAATATTAGGGATATTACTCTACCCGTTAGAAATAATACTTTTACTAATACTAATATAGGAAGGGAGAAATCTTGGGTTGAATTCATTCGAAGCTTCAGATTGTCCTAAATTAAGCAGTTTAAACTATGCATACTATAAAATGCAATTTGCAACTTACAAGATTATTACATAGATATATAAAGCCTAATCCCAAGTATAATTTAAGCTTTGACGGAATAAAATCGCATCAGGAATAACGGAGATAATTTAAAAAAGTATTTTTCCTACATTGAACGATCGGCAAAAGGTACCCACATTTTCTGATCGTGATTACATTCCTCGGGATGCCCATCTCGTACGTCCGAGGTCACACTATAAATAGACTGGACTAACGAACTCGGTTAGTCACTTATTGAAAAGGTTGAAACTTTCATTACATTTAGAGTAAATATGTTTTACATTTACAGTGAATGAAAAAGGATAAAACTGTTATTAAATTTAGAGTGAATATGTTTTACATTTATACTGGTTGAAAAGGTTAATAATATAACAAGCATGTACATCATCTCTGCCATCATTCCCTCCGTGCTCCATATGGAACTTAGGACTACCTCTGCTTTTGGTTCTTTATAAGAAACTCGCAATAAAGCAGTCACCCGCCCTGGCAGTGGTGGTTCATGAAATCATCATTCTATATGCTGAGGTTGCCAGCCTCAAATTACTTGGAAATCCACTAGCAATTTTCACATATTAATATTCACATGTCAATATATACGTATTAGTTCACATGTTAATAATGAAACAAATATAGAATTCAAAATGTATAACTTACGCCAATCTTTAGACTCACAGACTGCTGGCTAAGAGAAATAAAGACACGTGTAGAGGCCTCTTACACTTGGTCTGGGGTGTTGTTACTTCAGCAATAAGTTCCCACTTTGACTTGTGTTTCAGTTTCGTCAGATTCCGGTTTTCCGTGTTAAAATAGTAGAGTGTTCTTGGGCTGTAAGTCCTCAAGACGCTCAAAGGGTCCGTTCCAATAAATGAAAACTGAGTTTAGTCTAAACTCTGGCAAGGTCTGGTTGTCTTCTTGGCGCGAGGTAGATTTTCACAGTCTTCTAAACTGGCGAAAGTGTCAGGTTACATTGCACGTGTCTACTTTGTTACGATTTAGACAGGGTTCATTCAGGAATTTGGCTGTTCCTCTATTTTGAGCCCCCGCAATCGTTTCAAAACGTGCGTGTTTTGTGGGGTAGTTCAAATTATTTGCCCATGGAAATTTCTGCCCGTTACTGCAAAGGTGATGTCTCCAAAATATGGAATGAAAACATCCGATCCTCTCTCGGCAATGTTTTCTCTAATACAACATCTTACTTTCATCTAAAGTAATGTCTTTGTAACAAGGTGTGCATGAAATGATTATGTCATTCGTCTCCGCTAAGCGCATGCCAACAGGTCGATAATTTATCGCGGGGCACTCCTAGGTAAACAAGAAACGCTGTCACTATACGAAAATTGACCGGGCCCATCTTGGTTTTACCTGCGTCTTAGTCTTAGCAAAGCCGAGAAGCGCAAAGCAAACATGATCAATTATCACTGAAGTGAGTGTAAAATTGATAGGAAAATAGCTAATATCTGCTTGACAGAGATACAAATGGGCGACGACGGAAATCGCAAGTAATTTAGTACACAAATAAATACTGGCGGAGAGGAAAATCAATCGACCCAATATTTATGTGACTTTGGGTAGGTTTTGTCATTTAAAAATTTTGCCAGGGCAGTGGCCGTAAGGTCTACTCTTTACAATTTCCAACTGTCAAAGGATTTTTAATGTGCGCAACTTGGACATGGAACCTCCAATTTGTTATTTTCCTTATCCAAGAAGGCTAACCGTCAGATCTCTCTGCCCAGGAGAGTCGAGAATGACATCGTTGGGAACCATTGGTTCTGAAACAAAATTTTCATCAATTATATTCCCTGTACTGGGGTCGAACCTGTAACCTTTAGAGGCAGACGCTATACTTTTTAACCACTCCGAACACATTTTGTTTCAAAACTCTAGACGTTGAATTTGAACATTAATCAGCACTAGTCCTGTGAAAATAAGAGGGCCTTAGTTACAGACATCATTGCATATTATGACACCTTGCTTGAAGAAACAAGAAAAGAAGAAAGTAAAACTAAAAGCTATAACAACGTATTGAATATATTATGATCTCCCCTTAACCTCCCCGTACAACTCCAAAGAAAAAGAATTGGGCTCGTCCGGGATTTGAACCCGGGACCTCTCGCACCCAAAGCGAGAATCATACCCCTAGACCAACGAGCCACACGACTTTACTTCTTATCGAAAACTATTTATGCATTTTTAGTTGATGTTATATATATATATATATAAAGCAGTCCCAATGTTCAACAAATCGTTAATCTAGTGAAGAAATCACTATTCAGTATTGATTATCAAGAGAAAATGCAGATGATTTAAAGGACATGCATTCAAAACGACTAATATTTGAAACTCTCGTACAACCTCGAGATTTGACTAGACAGGGAAAAAAACGGAAAGCAGGAGGTTGAACTTCAGTTAACGATGTCGTCGGCTATCTTCTCGCAACAGTGTTAGACTTAAAGTTTAGTGTTGGTGTTACCACGTTAGTGAAGTAAATTAAATATACTGTTAAGTGTATATTTATATAGAATATGGTTAAGGGTTTAGTGCTAGGATTTAAGGTTAAGGTCCCGGAAACGACTGATCTGGCTTGTATTCTCAGGAAGACGTGTCAGTACAATATGTTCTAAAGGCAGATGAGGAGAACAGTAGACAATGTCCGCTATATTGCCCCATGATGCCATACTAGCAATCCATATTTACGTTACAGCTAGCCTTTAGCTAACCCCCAACCCTGTTTCGAGCTTTGTCACCCTACAAACACTGAGGTCGTTTTAAAAATAATCGCCGAAAACAACACGTTGCATTTGTGGCCAACATGGCGGCCTCCAGTCTACCCTTCCCCAGAAGTGTCGCCAAAAAAAATTAAAAAGGAACAAACAGACCAAAAACTGGTTGTGCATATCCAGCAACAAAGCGAAACTGCTCATTAATTACATCATATGAGATCAAAAGATTTCACCACATCAAAGGTTGATTATAATGGACCTATATGATAAGTATTAGTTCGTAAGGTAGCGTAAAGTATTGTGCATCTGAAGATAAAATTAGAAAGCACTATAAGGTGAATGACTAAGCTAAAGTGGTCCAAGTCTTTATGCCTGGTTAACACAGAACCGGCCTTAAAGCATTTTGCGCCTTGGGCAAGTGGTTTAACATGCGACTTCTGCCTCACACTTCTAGCCTCCAAAGTTAAGAAAGCTCTGCTGGAAAATTAAGATGCGTGAATAGAATTGCAGATTAGGTTTTGGTATTTATTATTTACATAAATGGGGACAAGGACAAAGTGTCAAATGTCGAGATGTTGTCACGTGCTGGCCTCCAAAGCATGTAAACACTGATTACTGTAGATAGCGCAGACTACGCTGGCTTTTCCATGTCCGCCACATGGAAACAAATTAAGCTTCTTAAGAAAACAAACTTTTTTCCTCGCCCGCTCCAGCGCCCACGTGCCCTTAGCGCTCAGGGCGGTCGACCCGTCGCCCTGCCCTTTGGCTGGCTATGGGTTCATTCACTGTTGATTGAAATGAAGTAGCATATAGTGTATGTGAATAACATAGTATCCTTTCTTTCCCACTGTCGTACCGGTAGGTTTGATAGATAGTTATGGTCCGGCCTGAGTAGAGTGGACGGTGATAAGTACGTGAGAAGTAAAGGTGTGAGAATAGATTTTCACGAGTGAGTAGTTTAAGAAGAAGATCTGTCTCTGGAATGAGTAGTTTCTCTAGTCCAGCCTATCTATAGGACTATAATTTAGTACAAGACAATCTTTCCCTCCTCATATATGTAAATATAAGTTTAACTACACACACACACAACGATGTGACAACAAGACACACAAACGTGAAAAAAACTATGGTTAATTGGGTATGGGTCTGACCAACACACAAAGTTAAGTTCCTTTGTTGTTTATTATCATTAAACTTTACAACATCGAATATCTAAAGAAAGATCAAATAAAATCAGAATTACATGCATAGAAAATAACAGAATAACTGTGCCCTCGCCTTACTGATAAAAGAACCCAACAAGTTAATAACCCCAAAGGTCAAAGGTTTGCACTATGTTACAGAATAGACAGTAAAGAAAAACTTTCTTACTCTTTATATATTACCCAGTAAAGTAAAGAAGTTTGCATAGAATAAAAGATGATGTAATTTTCCTGTCACAAAGACAAATATTCACTCTCTCTGTCATACGTGGCCACGCAATCTCACCTCTTGCCTACTCTTGGTGATATCTCTTGAAAATACTATTATCCTGAATTATAACAAATTTCCAGTGTGTTTATCTTCCAAATTGGCCCCAGTCCATCCTGTTGTAACTAAGATTAACAAGATGGACGCCTAATTTGGTGGCTTAATCCTGGATGGACAAATGTCACTTCGAATAGTTAGTGTAGAAAACCAGAGATCTTGGGTTGAGTTCCGATTTTGAAACAGCATAACTTTCTGGATAAATCAGCTGATACGACTGTCAAAAGTCAGGTAGTGGTATTATGTATGCACAACCCTTGTGGACTGATAACATTGAAAAAATATCTGGGTATTGGTAAGTCCAGTTAAATTTACTATTTAAAAATGTTACTAGTCTCTTTGGCCAATCCTGTTCACAAATGAACTTGGGGACATGTAAGCCAAGAAAAAGACAAAATTAAACAATCAGTAAATTAAGAAAAGGACCAAAATAGACTGCTTGTCGCTCTTGTGATCAGGTCTGCTTAGGAATAGAGAAACATTTATGGAAAAAATGGTACTATTATATCTCTACATATATATATATACATGGATGGGGACCAGACGATCTCTTATCCCCTCTGTCAGTCCTGATAAAAGTTAAAAGGCACACGGTGTTTTTAGCCTATTCCTATCCGGTCAGTTTTCGCTAGCGCGGCGTCTCTAGGTCGGGTGAAGTTTTGCGCCCTCCTGGCGCGCACGTTAACGATCAGTGTACACTGTCTATTATTATTTAATTATCCATACGCGCACTTAACAAATATCGCCTGTCGTTAATAGCTATTACATTGTCGGCGTCTGTTTGTTTAGTCGTATGATATCAAATAATAGTCACTTACTATAACTACACAAAATGAAATAAAAGTGAATTCCCTTCTGTCCCAAATCAGTCGCGCCAAGTGTATTAATTAGTCAACTAAAACGTCTCTTCTTGTGTGAGGAAGCAGGTGGTGAAATTAACATTAAACTGAACAACTGGTGTAGCGAAAGGTTTTTCTGGTGTGTTGATGGTGGTAGAGAAGAAGTAGAATTTCTCTCTAGAAAGTATGAAGTCCCTGTGCCAGAGAAGTACACTGGTATCACAATTGAGTTACGGCTGTGAATACTCTGAGCTGGACAATAGATTTAGGCTTCAGAAGTATACTGTGCCACTTTCGCTATAGTAACCCTATTTTATAATATAATTAAATTAGAAAAAGTATCTCAAAATTTAACAGTTAAAAATTTACCAAGTCAAATGAGTACAATTTCATAATTTATTATGTTTATCTATCTAGCCTTGTAATGAGAAATGGGCGTTGGAAGATGGTAAAATGTATGATTATCTATATTTACAAAGTAAAATAAATAATAGTAAAATGTCTTGGATATATCTTCCAATGAAATTATAAAGTCTGTCACAGTAGTTTTGGTATCTCTTGCTATCTAGTCTTTAGCTTTTCTCATCATTGACAATCGCTATTGAACCGCTCACAGTGTTTGTAGGATTGGATACACGTAAACTCAACTTGCATTACGCCACGTCTGTTCGAGGTTTCTGAGACACACTGGTAATCAAGAAGACTTTCCTTCAGTCCGCCCTATAACTACGGAGGACTAAGGTGTTAAAGATTGTTTGACCAGTAGGCTCAAGTTAGCAGGATCAAAGGTCCTCAAGTCTTTAGTTTATACTTGATCACGAACTCGATCAGACACTCGATCATGAGCTCAATCAGGAACGATCATAAAACCTGGAACAAAAGATAAAAGGAAGCTATGGTGTTCCAACAAGTTCACCCACTTCTGATGTTCATGAGACGACCAGGTCTTCAGTGTTTGTATATAAATGAATGATTCATGGTAGTATGTTACAGAGATAGCATGATAAGATGGTGGCTACTGTGCAGAAGATAACAAAATACATGAATAGATCACATGTTATGATACATGGGTAAGATATAACCTTTGCCTTCCACTTATGGATGCTAAGTCACTTATGTACTTGCTGGTATGTCGTAAGCTTCCAGGCAAGAACTAGCCATGATATTTTTGGCTAACCAATTAATTGTTATGCTTCCTGACAATGCCTGTAGAGGTTATCTCTGGTTAGCGTCAATGGCTTCCTGTATACCCTTTTTATTATGTCTGATACAATCAAATCGTTTAAAAAAAATCTGAAATAAAATGATATTAGTCACACATATATCTTTAATAAACTTACTTACCCTCTAAGATTAATAAGCGCACGGCGAGACTGTATTTTCTGAAGTCTATCTGCCCTGCATGCAGCGTGAAAAAACTTTTCTTGCAGTTACTGTCTTCCAGTCTCTCACTCTGGCGTCTGGATTTTGTGTGTGTGATTTTAAACGGGCTGCTCTGTCCTTATATTTGGGCGACTCTCCCGTACGAGAAAGCACCGTCTTGAGTCCGCTTAGATTTTGTTAAATCTCTTGGTTTGAGGCGATCTGTGCGTTTTCTGTACTTGTTTTTTCTTTTTTTCACTACACACTTATATCTGTCCTTCCTTCCTAGGTATCCTTTCATTTTCCCTATAGGAAGCGTTCATTCTATCCATGTCTTATCGAAATCCATTGAGGTATGAATTTATAATAATTTCTTAAAGATCATGAGCTAACTATTAGCAGATGTGATGACTATGAAAAATATTAATTATTTTTAAAACTACTTACATTTGAATAATTTCCTTTTGGAAATCACTCATACTCTATCTCCTTATATGAATTATTATAGTTTAAATGTCCGTCCACCAAGCTTGCTCTTGTAGCTTTAGATTTTCTTTCCTGCCAATGCAAATTTTTAAGGCCGGCCAGGTTTCATATATTCGCTCCTTCCTACACTTTCCCAATGCTGTACGCTTGCTAAGGCGAAACGCAACAATTTCAGCTCACCGTCAACTTCAAAACAGGACCCACCGCGTTGTCCCTTCACCCTTATCGCTGTGCGTCGCCTTACACATTTTTTCACAAACAAAGCAAGTGGTACCAAATTTTGCTACAACTGGTAAAAATTAGCTGCTCGTTACTATTTCACTGGTCTTAATGCTAGAAAATCACAGTGAATTATAATGGTAAAAGCTTTAACACTTTAACGATCAAGCACAAATTTCTATTACCAGAAAATCCGAATGAAATCTCCACGAAATTCTATTAACACATCTTCCACAATGGTTCTAGACTACGTGTTGGTAAGTCAGACAGGCAGAAAATGCATGCCCTTGTTGGCAAAACAAAGAACGTTAACGAGGTCACTGTCAGAACAAGCACGCAGGACTCCCTCGTGCTGTCAGAACAAACTCTCTACTGCTACTATGGGTTTAAGGCACACTCACACTGGACTCTTAGCTCGCTGTCTCAAAGGTACGACCACAGTACACAGTAGCTGACATGAATAATACAATAACACCTAAATCAGGTATGATCCCTTTAATAAATATTAAGCACACACAGAAGCAACACACGGCTAGCACTACACATGCAATGATAATACAATGAAAATGCCAAATTACTTGCCTTAATCAACAGCTCCACATAATAGCAAAATAGTCACCGACAAATTCTACCCAGCGACCACACAACGACTATCGCTCACAGGCTAAGTCCAATACTGAAGCAAAGCAATACATAATTGCAAGATTCTACGTAAATACTATCCAGGAAAAAACCTCTAGAAATTACATCCACATTCTAGTACTGTACCAATAATCCTGATCACATGAAACAATCGGCAAGCACTGAGCAAGAATGGCATTCACGTAATCCCAGCAAAACCGCTGACAAAGGGAACAAACGTCCGAAAAGGATGGCGGACATCTCGTAGAACTCTTTGCGCCAAAAGTTTCATATCCTCTTCCGTTTTTGGCTCAACTTACCAAACGGGTTTTTCTATTCTGCCAGCGTCGCCACTCTACAGCGTAACCAACTCAAAATTTCGGCGAATATCTATCCTGTGAAATCCACCCCTTAAGGAAGAAAACGAAGTTTTCTTCCACCAGAGGAGACACGCCCAACCCCCTTTGGAGTATGGACGAACAAAATGCCGAGATGGCACCTCCTCATGTAGATAGAGAATGCCAGAGTTGTCCAATACTATTGTCATACATGCCTTCTCACTCACTAGACTAAATACAAGAAAACATGTACAAATCCACACCAGGTACTGGCAGTCGTGAAAAATAACAACGACTGTCTAACTCTGGAGTAGCCTAAATACAATGCATGTTACTCCAAATCTGTATATCTAACCATCAATAATAAAACCATATCTCATAGTATAAACAATCCTTTCCACACAATATCGACGTAGGTATATGATAACTTGAAATATCTACACGTTAAATACCAATTCATATGTATTGCCTTTATGGCATCATAACATATCAAACATATACCATAATACATCATCATGAAATATCACTCTAATAGTCATAATACATTTCTTACAAAGATTCTAATAAGTACTCTCTGCAGATGTTCCTGTCCCACAGCCTATAACTGTCCCACAGCTTCACAACCTGGACAAGACATCTGCTACAACATTATATACACCCTGAATTGGTAAAATAGTAAAGTTAAATTGCTGTAGCAATAATGCCCAGCGTGTTAATTTAGCACTGGCGGATTTAGCCGACTGCAAAAATAGCAGTGGTTTATGATCTGTTTGGAGGAAAAAATGCGCCCCTAACAGATATCGTGCCAACTTAGACACCGCCCAAATAATCGCAAGGACCTCCCTCTCAATCGTGGAATATCTGGTTTCTGCTGGCAACAGCTTCCGACTGACATACAACACTGGATGGAGTGACCCTCCGTGGTCCTGCATCCGACAGGCCCCAATGCCTACCGACGAAGCATCAGTGTGCAATATTAGTGGTCTGCCAAGATCTGGCAATCTCAAGATGGGTTTTTTAGAAGATAGTTTTTTAATCTTGACTAATGCATCTTCGCATTTAAAATCCCATTTTATTTTGTCGGGTTGCCCCTTTTTGGTGAGATCCGTAAGCGGTCCAGCCAACGTTGAAAAATCTGGGATATATTTATTATAGAAATTGATCAATCCTAATAAACTTTTCACCTGTCTCTTAGTCTTCGGCGTTTGCAGCTGTAATATTTTTGTAACTGTACCATCTTCAGGTTTTATGATGTTATGGCCAATAACATGGCCCAGGAAGCTTAGCTCTGCATACCCGATGGACACTTTGCTCGGGCGAGCAGTGAGTCCATGTGCCTTCAGGCACTTCAATACGGCAAACAGCCCATCCACATGCTGCTCCCAAGTTTTGTGGAAAATGCAGATGTCATCGATGTATGTAATAACATCGTCTCTGTGCCCTAGTAGCTTCCTCGTCATTCTTACAAAGGTGGCGGGTGCATTCCATAACCCAAAACACATATAATTGAATTGGAATAGACCCCGTGGCGTTGCGAACGCCGTAAGAGGTTTTGCAGCTTCAGATAATGGCACCTGCCAGTATCCTCTTGCTAAATCTAACTTTGTAAAAAAATCTAGCATGGGAGAGTTTGATCAGAAGCACTTCCTGGTTAGGCATAGGCTCTGCGTCGACTACCGCTACACTATTGAGCTTACGAAAGTCAATGCAAACTCTGATGGCCCCGTTCTTCTTCTTAACCACAACCATGGGGAAAGAATACGGGGATTCGGAGGGGGCGATGATGTTTAACCGAACCATTTCGTCAATCTCCTCCTCGATCGCCGCTTTATAATGTAGCGGTAAAGGGTATGGTTTAACTCTGATCGGCTGGTTATCAGTTAAAGTTATGTCATGGACTATTAAATCTGTTTTTCCCGGCAAATCTGTGAGCACCTCACTGAAATCCCTCAGTATTGCCACTACCTGAGCCCTCTGCATGTCGGTTAAATCTGTACACACCGACACATCCGCCCAGGATTCGGAAGGGGCTAGCGGTACGAAGGACAGCTGTAAGTTTCCGTCGTCGCAGCTGTCTTCACCACTATTTATCACTACTGCCGCCGCTACTTCCGAACGCTGCGAACGCATAGCCCTAACCACCGAAGATAGCTCGGGGGGACGCTCCACGTACGACTTGAGCATGTTCACGTAGAACACCTTCTCCTTCTTCCTAACGTCTACAATGTAGTCGACATCAGTTAATTTCTTCTGAACCCGAAATGGCCCTTGCCAGGAGATGCTCAATCTTTCTTCCTTTGTGGGCAGAAGCAGCCACACCTCATCCACTGGTTGAAATGATATCAGCTTAGTACCCCAGTTTGCGTACCGGCGGTACTGAATACCCGCATGGGACAAGTTCTCCCGCGCTAACGCACAGGTCCTAATTATCCTCTCACATAGATGTACGACATAATCATACGCGGACACCACCGATCCGTTCACGTGTTTTCCTACCAGCCAGTCCTTTAGTACGTGTATTGGACCATGGGGTTTGCACCATACAGCAACTCGAATGGCGAGAAGCCCGTACTCTGGTGCGGGGCTTCCCTGTATGCAAACAACACCGCAGGAAGGTATCTATCCCAATCCTGGGAAATTTGGCAGTCACTTTCGCCAACATGTGTTTTAATGCGCCGTTTAGGCGTTCGCAAACCCCGTTCGCCTGCGGGTGGTAGGGAGAGGTGAAAGATTGAGAAATCCCCAGCAATCTGGTTACTTCCGCCATTTCTTTCAAAATAAATTGAGTTCTCCTGTCAAAGAGTATGCATTCTGGGAAACCAAAACGGCTGTATAACAGCTGAAGTGCTTCTGCTACCGCCTGTGAGGTAATAGATCGCATGGGCACTGCCTCTGGCCACCTCGTACACAAGTCAACCATTGTGAGGATGAAACGAAATCCTCTGTCGGACGTCACGGACAATAGGCCTATAATATCGACCGCGACCTTCTGGAATTAGCGCAGTGCCAAGTCTACTGTCTGAACCGGGGCCTTTGACGACCTGCCCTTATGAGACATTTGTTGACAAACAACACAAGACTTGCAGTATGACTTGATGTCTTTATTAAATGCTGGCCAATAAAATTGGGACAGAACTCTGTATCGAGTCCTAGCCACTCCCATATGGCCAGCAAAAGGAGAGTCATGCGCCAACTCCAGCACCTTCGCTCTCCACTGGCTTGGCACCACCACCTGACGTATGAGCTGCTGTTGTCTCTCAAAGCACCGAGTCAAGATCTGGTCCTTATACTCAAACCAGTACCGTGACGTTTTGGTCTGTTTCGTTTCTCTTGTTTTTGCCAACTCCGACAGTCTCAATAACGTTCTGTCTGTTTTCTGTGCCTCTGCGAAATCACCAACCGACACATCTCGCACGCCAAAAACCTCATCTACTGTCGATGGGACATTAGAAGCATTGGGATTATCACACTCTTCCTGCAATCTTACTTGCGCCCTAGTTAGCACCGCATTAGCCACTACATTCCTATTATTTTCCCATTCATGAAACTCCGCTGGTGTGCAATGTCGAACCCCACGCACGTTACCGACGATCAGGTCTGCCACAGGTTTGTTCAGGACACACGCATGCACCCTTCCTGCCAAGAAGAGGGTGTCTATGTCCACGATGGCTATGGGGTAATATTCCACATTACCCCCAAAGATGATGCATCTCACTGTCTTCCCTGTTAAGCATGACTCGTCAATGCAGGAGCGACGCACCCCTATGGTGGTACACCCCGTGTCCCTAAGCACGGACACCTTCCTCGACTGCACCGACCCTGTCCAAAGCTCGAGTTTCTCCACCTTCATCCAGTGAAGACAGACAGGGTAAAGTGTGCCCGCAAATCAACAATGGTTTTCCATCCGGTACAAATAACTGTCTGCACCCCTCACAGTCTTCATTATTAATAGTGTCTAGCACACATGCTACATTAGCCTTCTCTGGCTCAGCCTTACACCACCTGGCTATATGACCTTTGCCCCAACATAATTGGCAAATAATTTCTTTATTCTCCTTGTTCGGACTATGTTTCGGTGAGGAACGCGTATCGGAGTTCGAACCACGACCATCTGACGATCCGCTTCAATGTTTGGACCCCTTACCTTTATAAAATGATTTGCCTTTATCTTGCAAGCCTTGGAAACGAACTTGTTTCCGCCCTTGGAAATTCTCCCCATGACTATAACGTCCGGACTATCTATTATCCCATCTAGAATGAAAATGTCGCTGTGATCTAAAGTTTCTGTAACTGCCCCTACCTGATTGGTATGGACGAGGTGACCTATCAAATCTTGACCTCAAGGACCTGTCGGCACTACCTACTCGGCGCTGCCATGGTTGGCGCTGCACCTTGCCGACCCCGGCTACCAACGCGTCTGACAGACCTGAATTCTTAATGGGTTTGCCCGGATGGGCCAGGACATAATGGTGCCCCAGTTGGGCCATGGACTCAATGTCCTTAGGTTGATGTTCCTGGAAAAACGCCACCACATCACTGGAACACGAGGACAACACTTTGTCCCGTAGCACCAAGTCTAACAAGCCACTATAGTCCTTCGTTATCCCCTCCATTTCGATCCACCTGTTTAGCAGAAGTTTGATCTTCGAGATAAAATCGTCGAAGTCCTGGTCTGCACTTGGCATAGCGTTCTTAAAACGCGTCCTGTAGCCGTCAGCAGTCAGACGGAACTTCCGGAGCAATCTCTCCTTTACTTTGTCGTAATCGGCCCTTTCCTCTACAGGGAGGCTATAAAAAGTCTCCATTAAGGGCCCCACTAGCAGTGTCGATAAAAGAGATGGCCACTGATCCCTATCAGCCTTATAGGCCACACAACGGCCTCAAATCTTTCAAGGAAGAAATCTAAACTATCAGTTTTATCATTAACATTTGGCAGACGCAGCCTAAAAGGATGATGAACCCCACCAGAAGTTGAGTTCTGACCACTCGCACCCACTTCTAACTTCTTCAATTGTATCTCTTTATCCATCATCTTCTCTTCCAGAGCTATTCGCATTCTCTCCTTCTCTAACTCTAACTATCTCTCTATCTTCTTTTCTTCCAATTCTCGCTGTATCTACTTTTCTTGTAATTCTTTATCTTCTCTCATTTTCTTTTCTTGCAATTCGAACTCTCTCTGTTTCCACTCGTTTTCTTCTTTCATCTTCCTTTCTTGTAACTCCTTATCTTCTTTCATCTTCTTTTCTTGTAACTCTTTATCTTCTTTCATCTTCTTTTCTTGTAACTCGAATTCTTTCCTTTTTAGCTCTGGCTCTTCAGCTCGAGCATCTCTTAGAGCATTCTGATTCTCGACTGAATGGAATTCTGCCTTGGCAAACTCCAATAATTCTTTTCCTGTGTACCCAGCTTCCTTGCCTATCCGCATGAACGTATCAAAGTCCATGATGTACACTCGTAGTTCTCACAATATAAAATACTATTATCTCTTGCTATAGATTTTCTATGCAATTACTCAATCGTATGTACTGTAAACTCTTCACTTATATCAGTAGTTAACTCTCTGGTTACAATGATGTAGTAATGATAATAAATATAGATATCACTTCTCAACACACACACACACACACACACACACACACACACACATATATATATATATATATATATATTCTTCTTCTCTTCCTTGATCCATAGCCGCCGACCGTCAAAGCAGTCAGTGGCCATTACGCCTGGTGGCGCCTTGTAGGGCAACAACAAATTGATTCCACTTTGCTCGGTTGGCGGCCATCCTTCGTACAGTGCCCCAACTCTGGTTCATTCTTTGCATCTCAGCCTCCACAGTCCTCCACCAAGTTGTTTTTGGTCGGCATCTCTTTCGTTTTCCTTCACGGGTCCATAGCATAGCTGTTCTTGTGATGGTATCGGGGTCTCTTCTGAGGACATGGCCAACCCAGCTCCAGCGTCTGCCAGCTATGATGATGTGCATGTCCTATATATATATATATATATATGTGTGTGTGTAAGTATATATCACCTCAACTCTCAGTGTAAATACATCATCAACCTTTACCTCTTATAATGAAACTCTAATCTTACTTTGCCACTTGGCTACTGTCCCATTACTGTGAAAAATTTGGTCTTTCTGACCACTTAGTCTCTGAGATACACTCAACCAAACTTACAAGAGACAACAGTTGTATAATATCAACTGATGACGTTTCTGGTGCTAAGACACCACTATACCAACTTAGTTACACATCAGTTTTTACTTCAAAATCTGTTACTGGCACCCACATTGGTGCTATATTCAGCTAATACTTCACTTACTACTAAACTCAATAATCTCTGTTATGCAAGTACTACCTATGGCAAAAATGAGCACTACACAGATGAAAGAAACACACACATCACATTACGAAAACAATATTCCAGTCACGAGGAACAAGATGATAGACCAAGAAAAGAAGAGGTAGATTAATATATACAATGCGTGACTGCACACGAACGAAAACAAGGGATACATGTAAACGTATTTACAAGATAGTAAGATGGGACAAGAGAAAACGCCACTTAAACAGAACACAAGAATTACTAAATGTACACGACATTATAAATACACACACCACAAATACTGCTAACACCAACAGGGCTTGGAATGTTAAGCAGAGCAGTCGCAGGAAATCCCGTCTGCCTGACTCCACCACAAAACAAACACCGCCTCACCCTAAAAGAATCAGTCGAATCCACTCTTTTTCCCCGAGAGGCCAAAAATGGATTAAACTCACCACCCTTCCTCCCTTGAACACACCAATACACTATAACACCAAAGACCACACGAAAACCACACTCAACAATGAGGTACTGGAAGCTATCTCTTCCACCAAGCACTATATTCACTCCAGTGAAAATAAACTAAGTAAACTATCAGTAAAATTATACTATAATGTATCACAATATATAATTCAGAAATTTCCAAACTACAAAGAAAACAGAGCAAAATCAGATTCGACTAACAATCAACATACATACAAACTAAGTCATACTTATACAATAAGGAAAAGACAAAACAATAGGAAAGAAAATACTAACAAACTAAGAAGCAGATAAAGAAAACAGCACTAAACTACTTAACAGGTCAAAGTATATGACAGCTAGTATCAGTAAGAAAGACAGACAAGAAAATGTATATTCATAGAAAAAAACAAAACAAGAAAATATCAATGTAATACATAAGCAGACAACCAATAACTTATCTGAAGCTCCAACGGCGCTTGAGTACGGAGAATCCCCAGCACTGACGATAAATGATGATCACGGAACAAACCAGACTCCACAATACGTATAATCCCAACAGAATCTCGCTCCAGGAACAACCTTCACTGTCAATCTGAGTGTCACGATATAATACTCTCTCACGCAATGACCGCACTATCCTCTACGGTGCTAGCACAGTACTGTTCATAATATAACTGGAAATGTCTACTTCTTCAAAGTTCCGCTGCACAGCTACCAATACCAGTCTATCCGTCAGATACACGTATAAGTTCCTTGGCACTGTCACATGTGTACCACACGACAAGTCTATAAGAACGTTAGATACTCCAAGGATCATAGCAGTCTGTAAGGTAACATCCACTGAACCCCGGCAAGTCGGCAGGACACACTGCACAAATTAATTCGCCCCTGGTCAGGCACTTTTGCGTAGTAAGGCAACGTAACTGGTGTCGGCTTTTGCCCCTGGTTGGGCACGTCTGAGTAGGAAGGTCACGTCAGAGGCGTTGACTTTCACCCCTGGGTGGGCACATATGAATAGCAATTACAAGACCAGAAGTCCCACACGATGACCATAGGTACCAACCACACTAACAACCTCCTGTCGACTATAACCACCTACCAATCATCTCCTACCACCCTATACTGAGGTTGACCAAGCTATCTCCCATCTGACATCTCCACGTGCCGTCTGGGCCAAACTAGCTAGATGGTACCCACACCCCAAGCTCCGCTGCTCGACCTGGATCACTGCCGCCAACGACCAAAAGGA
The DNA here is from genome assembly GCA_024509875.1 of Oreohelix idahoensis. Classification (NCBI taxonomy): domain Eukaryota; kingdom Metazoa; phylum Mollusca; class Gastropoda; order Stylommatophora; family Oreohelicidae; genus Oreohelix; species Oreohelix idahoensis. The sequence continues at coordinate 128,854 of JAMPIV010012665.1, forward strand.
CTCAGAGATACGTCAAACTGACCCGTCTGGCGCACACTGTACCACTAGCCTAATACTTTGGCAATCGTACCTAGACCTGCAACACTACCAGAGCAAACATTTGAAACTTTACTAAACACTATTTCACCGGCAATAGACTGAAAACATACAGAAAAATAGCCATTAAAACTGTGCTGCTGAAAGTAGGCCAGCGCCCGTAGTCGAGGTCAGGTCACACGGCCGTAAACAATACTGTCACAGACTGACAAACACACTAGCTTTCCACTGGACTGAACAAAACAACTCACTCACGTGAGTAGACGATAACTAGGAATGCGCCAACATGGCTTCCCACTCCTAACACTCTGTGTGTACAATACTTAATGGCCTGACTACAGCCAACACAGGCTCTAAGCCCTTATTATCAAACCTTCTTCTTCTTTCTTTGATCCTTAGCCGCCGACCGTTAAAGCAGTCAGTGGCCATCACGCCTAGTGGCATCTTGTAGGACAACAACAAATTGATTCCACTTTGCTCGGTCGGTGGCCATCCTTCTTACAGTGCCCCAACTCTGGTTTATTCTTTGCATCTCAGCCTCCACAGTCCTCCGCCAGGTTGTTTTTGGTCGGCCTCTCTTTCGTTTTCCTTCAGGGGTCCAAAGCATAGCTGTTCTTGTGATGGCATCGGGGTGTCTTCTGAGGACATGGCTAACCCAGCTCCAGCGTCTGCCAGCTATGACGGTGTGCATGTCCTCTTGCTTGCTACGAGTAAGCAGATCTTGATTAGTGATGGTATTCGGCCAAAAGATAAATCAGTGCCATCAATGGTACCTATACCTTGTAGCGGTATGGCAGCTTGCGTACCCTGACAATCCCCAGAGCTATGCCAGTGGAAGTTTTACTCCTGGTAGGTTTAACCAAGCTGGACTGGTCTGTGTGGGTAGGGGTCAGACAAAAGCTTGTACCCTGGTCCTCCAGGTTGTGGGTTTTGGCATAGAGCTGACACCCCTGTCTATGTAAAAAAAAACAATGAAGTTACGGAAACAACAATATTATCAAATATTATCAAATAAATACGCCAGCTAGTTGGGAATAAATACTACAATATACATGTAACTGTCCGCTATCAAATATAAGCGAAATATTACAAAATCACTGAAGGCCCCATGGCCTAAGCAGGACGAGTGACCCCAGATGTCAGAACAAGCACGCAGGACTCCCTCGTGCTGTCAGAACAAACTCTCTACTGGTACTATGGGTTTAAGGCACACTCACACTAGACTCTTAGCTCGCTGTCTCAAAGGTACGACCACAGTATCCAGTAGCTGACATGAGTAATACAATAACACCTAAATCAGGTATGATCCGTTTAATAAATATTAAGTACACACAGAAGCCATACGCGGCTTGCACTACACATGCAAAGATAATACAATGAAAATGCCAAATTACTTGCCTTAATCAACAGCTCCACATAATAGCAAAATAGTCACCGACAAATTCTACCCATCGACCACACAACGACTATCGCTCACAGGCTAAGTCCAATACTGAAGCAAAGCAATACATAATTGCAAGATTCTACGTAAATACTATCCAGGAAAAAACCTCTAGAAATTACATCCACATTCTAGTACTATACCAATACTCCTGATCACATGAAACAATCGGCAAGCAATGAGCAAGAATGGCATTCACGTAATCCCAGCAAAACCGCTGACAAAGGGAACAAACGTCCGAACAAGACGGCGGACATCTCGTAGAATACTTTGCGCCAAAAGTTTCATATCCTCTTCCGTTTTTGGCTCAACTGACCAAACGGGTTTTTCTATTCTGCCAGCGTCGCCACTCTACAGCGTAACCAACTCAAAATTTCGGCGAATGTCTATCCTGTGACAGTCACGAAAGACTGTTAGGTACTGTAGGCTATATTTCCATTATACGTCACACCCACTCTCTATTAATAGTCCCGTTCAGTCATAACTGACTACGGGAATGCGCCCCTGGGGTGAAGCCTTCGGCTGTCTTTTTGTCTGACGTTCCTACTCGTCGTGTTCTTTTCTCTTCCTCTTGTTGTTCTAAGATACATGGGAACTATGGACAAGAACCAGACAGGGGTCAGTGGAACGAGAGATGAGGAGATGATGCAAGATAGATAGGGCATATATTGAGAAAACATGTTCTTAGCATTACAAAGCAGTCCTTGTTCTTAAATCTCCAACGTAAGAAAAGAAGACACTTCATGGATTCCATAGAAATGTGGTTTTACACAAGTGTAGCGAAAGGTTTTGATGTTATGATTTAAGGATATCCTGGACCCATAGGTGTATCAGAGGATAGCAGGATAGTGCCAGATAAGAGACTGGTCTTATAAGTAATACCCCCTTCTCTGAAAAGAGCAAGGGTGTATAGACATCAAAGGGGGGTCAAGCTAAGTAAGTTCTCAGAGAAGATGATGATGATGATGTACTCTAAGTCCCTAACTGCTACCTCTCCAGATCCCCCAAAGATTAATGATTAATGTTTGGACTGACTTGGTACCTAGGGGTAATTTTAAAGTAATATCTATAACAAATTTCAAATACAGAACTCTTAACTTAACAAAACTTATTAAGCAAGTCTGAATGAAATTATTTACAGTTTTATTTGTCCTAAACCGTAAGATCTTTTCCAGTCAGGAATACTCAAAAGAACTGTAATGTTATATGCACATAAAAATAAATAAACTGGAAAGAATCTTCCCTTCTGAATAAAAAGGGTGAAGTACTATTAATTTCACTTTAAGTCTCTCCTAATAGTTTATTCACTTTCTCTGGCTTGTAAAAGTCACATTATTCATTTTAGTCCTTGTTTTCTTTATAAAGGGATAGTTTGTATAAGTATGAAACTTGTTTATGAGTATCTGGATAGAGCTGTGCAGTGAACCCACAGTTCACTTATCTGAGTTCTTGGTAAATGATGAACTTTTCTCCACCTTCCCTGACCACATAATTTGCAGCTCAAAGCTTGGAAGCTGGGCGTAGCTCTGGGTTTATGTAGAACTTTAGTCACCTACCGACCTCCACACAATGACAGGTGCTTACTTAGCACTAGTGAGACAGAACCTGGAATAAAGGAACGATCACATTCCATGTAGGTATCTGCTTCAGTTCACACACTCACATTCAACATCACAACTTACCCTTTCCGTAATTGTGCTAACAGGTTGCACTGGACCTAATAATTCTCCTCCTACAGCCAGCTCCATGTGAATATTCTTTTCTTGTACTAATTCCAAGATATAGCCCTTAGCCTATGCTTGGCTTCCATACGATGATTTGGTTAAGTACATAATCATAAGTGACCACTTGATTGCTTCATGCCGACAATTCCTGTACCACTATCTTACGTACATGATCAATATATACCTCCAGGAGAAAATACTCAATCAAACACACTAACAGACTTACAATGCTCAATTGTGCCATAATTAGCAAATATCTGAATTGTTTCCAATTTCTCGCCTGTCGTATTTAACTACACACGTTTACAACTAGGCCAATATGGCAGCAACACATTTGTGATTTCACTTCCTACACATCTCGAACACATCGTTTGAAATACACAGGCAATTGATTAATAATATATATACAAATACATATATATAAACATATATAGAGTTTATCTAGAACATATTATGCAGGAGGCTCTCTACGATTATAAATCAACCATATCGATTGGAGGCCGACCTCTGTGTAATCTACGTTTTGCTGATGATATTGATCTGATAGCTGGAACAGAATCAGAACTTCAAGACCTTACCTCTAGACTGGAGAAAGTAACAAGAACGTATGGGATGGAAATTAATATAGAAAAAGATAACATCAAAGAATGGGCAGGACACGCTCTCCACACTACGATTTTGGAGGACCCTGTTCTGAGTTCAGAACGGACGGGTTATGGGTTGAGATGAATGATGATGTGGCATGCACCGCTCTCTGCTCTAGTTCGTGCACCGTCTGCTCTAGTTCGTGCAGCTTGGTTTGAATTTTTAAAATTTGTGGCAAGCTTTCTATATCTCTCATCTATTCATAGCGATACGACTAGCCAATCAGAGCATAGTCCAAAATATTTTAAAGAATCTTACCTAAACGGTTTTATAACTTGTCTGTACAAAGTGAATAATCTCATTTAATTTATATTATAGTTATTAATGGACCGATTTTAATTATTTAAAGGGATAATAAAACGGCCAATTTATCTCTATCTTTCTATATGTTTGTTCTTGCGCTATTTCCTTGCATGTTAATATAATTAATTTTTAAGTAATTAAATCGGGTGTTTCCCTGATGTATCAATATTACTAAAATAAATTTTTCTCTTAATTGACTTATTTTTATGAGGCCGGATTGGTATCTATTTATAAAGTAATATAACCGATGTTATACTAACTATGTATTTATTGTTATTTATCACTAGTCTTAGAGAAATAAAATAACTCCCTCCTGTCAAAAACACAGATTAGGCCCTTTTTGCTTATTATGAAAGGTATCTTTATAGACATTAGAAAAGAAGCTTTCTGATTGGTCCTTACATTTTGACTTTTTACTCTAAATTTTGAGCACGGAAAATACGATCGTTTTGTGTATTCAGATTCAAATTATGACAACATGGATGTTAAGAACACCGTAGACAGCTAAAGCCAAAACTACATTCAACAACAAGAGACATATACTAACACTTAAAACATTAACTCACAAATTCAAAGTGAGAATTATCAAATGCTATATATATATTCTTCGTTACCGTATGGTGTAGAAACATAGACAATGAACAAGCAGTTAGAAGAAAGAATTGAGCCTCTACAGATGTGGATAAACAGTAGAACTGGGCACATCTCACGGAAAGAGAAGGAAGCAGAGGAATGAAATTAAAGAAAGAAATCAAAGTACGACAGCTAAAACATTATGGCCATATAAAATGATATAAAACTTACTGAAAACCATAATGGTAGAGTTGAAGGTCAATGTGGTAGAGGAAGACAACGATATGTTGGAAGAAAATATCAAGAAATGGACAGGAAAGAGCCTATTAGAGAGCACCTTTAAGGCAAAGACGTTGGAGATTTATTGCAGCCGGTCTTTGGTTGCGAAGATAGTTCGTTGTCTAGATAGTTCGTTGTCTAGATAGTTCGTCGTGAAGATAGTTCGTTGTGAAGATAGTTCGTTGTGTAGATATTTCGTTGTCTAGATAGTTCGTCGTGAAGATAGTTCGTTGTGAAGATAGTTCATTGTGAAGATAGTTCGTTGTGTAGATATTTCGTTGTGAAGATAGTTCGTTGTGTAGATATTTCGTTGTGAAGATAGTTCGCTTTGAAGATATTTCTTTGTGAAGATATTTCGCTGTGAAGATAGTTCGTTGTGAAGATAGTTCGTTGTGAAGATAGTTCGTTGTGAAGATATTTCGGTGTGAAAATATTTTGTTGTGAAGATATTTCGTTTATAAGATATTTCGTTGTGAAGATAGTTCATTGTGAAGATAGTTCGTTGTGAAGATACTTCGTTGTGAAGATATTTCGTTGTGAAGATAGTTCGTTGTGAAGATAGCAACTGATGAAAATACAGCTAAATACAAAAATGAGGATGTTCTCAAGAAAACCAGACAGAGGACGACAGAAAAGATGCTGGACAGTTTAACAACGGAGTCTGGAAAGCAGTGAACCACGTAACTAAAAAACAACACATGGGACTAGAGGCTGATTACCTACGCCAGTTTGCAAGGTACTTGTAGAAATATAGCTCTGTTTAAGTGTATTTAAGATGACTGAGACATACGGGTACAGTACATTCAAAATTATTAAATTTAACAGTTCAAAAATGAATAATTCTTTTAAAACAGTACTCATCACAGGGTGATGTTTTGGTTTTCGAAAAATGGACAGTTCACTTGGCATTTTTTAAGTTTCTACTTACCTGTCAATAGTTTGATGGTTTCTGCTCCCTCTGATGTTTGGTTCTTTGCAGATAGATGACTGGTTCAATCATTACTGGTCCAGTCAAAGGGTTGTGGCATGTTCCATGAAGTATCAGGGAGTAATCACAAAGCTAGTCCAGCGTCTCTAAGACCTGTCTGATGATGTCTAGTGTCGACTTCAGACCACTTATACTCTTACTTGTTCCAGAGATTGTACTCTCAATTGGTACCACCGACTACTGTCACAAAAAAAGAGAACACATACCTTCTTGAGTATTGCGTTTTCCTAACACACACTCATGTGCCCCTCTCTTTTCATTCCACTATCCCATCTACCTTAGAACTTTACCCTCTCTAAGAATTAATCTTAATCCCAGTGAGACGAAAAATTTCATTACATTTAAACTGAATAGGTTTACAGTTACCTCTACATTGGTTAAAAAGGTTAACAATATACTACGTATGTACGTCGCTTCTCTCATAATTATGTTCACATATTAATATTCACATGCCAATATATACACATTATTTCACGTGTTAATAATGCAAAATAAAGAATTATAAATGTACAACTTACCCCAAATTGTTTTTGGGATCACTGACTGACTTCTGGCTCAGGGAAATAGTTACGGCAACTTGTTGAAGATGCCTCTTACACGTGTTCTGGTGTGTTACTTGGCAATAAGCTCCCATTTTGACTCCGTGTTCAGATTCCTTTGGATTCCGGTTTTCCATGTTAATGTAGGTAATGTTTGTCTGGGAGATACTTCCTCAAGATGCTCAAACAAAGTCCGATCCGATAAATGAAATTTTTGTTGTTTCTTGACGAGTTGAATTTGACAGTGCTTTCAACCGACTAAAGTGTCAGGTTATAATGCAACTTTCGTCCCACGCATGTTGTTTACTATTAGATCAGGCTCCAATAAGAAATGTTGTTATGTTTACATCTCGAATACCGGCCAATATTTACAATCATGCGTGGTTTGATGGCGTCTATTCAAAAAATTTCCTCATTGGAAATGTTGAAGGCCATTTTTGTTTCGCGTTAGGGTTTTGCTAGTTAGTGTATGTTGCTTACATACAATATTCATGTGAATTTACTGTCCATGGTTCTTTCTTTACGTGCCTGGTAAACAAGTATTAGTTTACTTTTGTGTACACATCTCTTTCGCCAAAAAAATAATAACTGCTGAGTGACGGTTTATAACTTTAATGAACATGACGAACTTCACAATAGACCCATTGATGTGGTCATGCAATTAGAACACAACCAAGATTAATAATAATAAAGTCACTCATATGTAAGAAACAATCCTTTCAATAGTGAAATATGAAATACAGTAGTATACTTTAAATATACGGAATATTGTATACATGAATATATCTTATGGGCCATATACACACACCCAGATACACATCTCAACGGCCAAAACGGCTGGTCCCTGAATGCTCCCTTTTTTCTCCACTCCCTTCGCTGCTAATCTCTGTTTGTAATATGTCCGCAGACGGGTTATTTATCTCCCCGTCCTTGTGCAAACACCGGCCCTCGTGTAACCATCTGGGCTGTGACTCTTAACGACAGTAATTATTGAATGACAATAGCCATATCAGCGCTAAATAAACTTACTGGGCGTACGTTGAGTTAATCCGGCGCGGCCAAGGTTTGGTACACGAGAATTTTACCAACATGACTGTCGGTCAATATTGCATCGCCTGTCTACTCTCTCAGCAGGGATGGTCATGTAAACAGACAAGACGAATTATTACAGAGAAGAAGTGCAAACAATGACTCTAAAATAACAATACTGCCGGAGAAGAAAAGAGAGCTAACCCAATTATGTGACAGTAAGGAACACAAGAAAAAAAGCAGCTGAGGAATGTCACCTCAGGGGCGCATTACCATAGTCAATTATGACTGACGGAGGCTACTAGAGAATAAGTAAGGCGTTTTATTTTTAGTATAAGTTACCCTCACCACTCATTTGAACATCATTGAAATGACCAAATAAGGTAGTAGTTCCAAAAGTGAACGGTACCGTCTCCCTGTGGGCGTTGGAAGGATGCAAGGTGGTGATAAGGGAAAATTGTGCCACGGGGCGGGGGGGGGGGGGGGGGGGGAGAAGAAGCGTTCAGTAGTAAGTGAGTGGTTGAGAATTTGATAGGCTAAATTCAACAATATTACTCAATCTAAAACTTACATGTAAAGCGCTTAAAAGGAGAAGGTAGATTGAAAAAAAGCTTTTCCAGATTAAAATGAGTAAAGTATAATCCTAGATCAAAAATGTTCCACGATAGACTCGACATTCTTGCAACATTATGCACAAATTTGATGACGCAAAACAAATTAGTTTCAGCAAAATTTTGAAAGAATTGGCGCAGCCTACAGCAACAAATATTTCTTTGTAAGTGTAGTTTTGTTTTAACACGCTTCCTGTCCAAATATAGCTAATTAATATAGAAATTTTTTATTTTAAAATCAATGTAATAGCAGATATTCCTGATAACTAATCTGAACTAATCAAAATCCAGGGGCCCCACTAAAAGTGTCCAAATCGGTAATATTTCCCAGGTCACTCCAGCAAGATTAAGCAACAAGATATTGTGACGAGTCAATCTTAGATCGCTACATTTTCCTGTGCCATCCTTTCACTTTTCTGTGCCCTTATTTTTTTTCCTTTTTCTCACCCGCACCTTGACGTTGTTTTCGTTTGCATCGTTCAATGCTGTCTTATCATCTTGTGTCATTGTACCTGATTGTGTGACCTATGTTTGGAAGAACATTGACTTCTGTTTGTGCAGAGCGAACTTGCCACGTTGACTTTTGGTTTATCGGCTAAGGCTGGCCTTATCTGCAGGTGTTTAAAAAAGACGAACTTTTCTTTGTTGCAGATTTGATTGTCTAAGTATTTACGGGAGCTAGTGAAAATTTGATATCCGTGATTAGTTAATAAACAGGAGAAAAGGTTCAATAGAGGAAAGTGTAGAAACAATGGTGCTATTTATAGTTTTTTCTTTTAAATATAATGCAGTAACATGGAGAGGGCGCTGGGAATGTGCTCCGGGGCCAAGGGGGCGGTGACCTGAAAAAGCTTGGGAAACACTGAGATAAGGTATTGCATTTCAAGCTTTATTTTTACCAAAGTCATTATATCACGCGACCAGCCTTTAATTACACTGACTAACAAAAAAAAACTTTTTTTTTCTTTCTCTAACATTTCTATGTTTTTCTGGTCAATTTTAATGCGCTGTTTTTAAATCTGCAAACCGTTTTTCTCTATCAGGTCGGGATCTCTAGAAATACGCAATTGAAGTTTTTTAACAAGGAATAAAGTATTATAACATCATTCATACAAGAAGTGTAACAGTTATGTAGGCTTGAATTTCTTTGCAGTCGACTTTCGTCGGTGAATGGCATGTGGTACATCGCGATGAAGCATCCAACAATAATCGGCAAGCATGATCACACTCCACCGTCCTTGATAGCGTGATTCCATTACGGCGATATCTTGATGGAATCGTTCTCCATGTTCATCGCTGACTTCGCCAAGTTTGTCAGGGAAAAAGTCAAGATGCGAATCAAGCAAATGGATTTTGAGGGACATGTTACAGCCCATAATTCTGTATGCATCTATGCACTGCTTAACAATATGCACATAGTCGACAGATTTGTGATTTCACAGAAAGTTATCGACGATCGATTTGAATGCCATCCATGCGCGAAGTTCACTACCATGTAACAAGTTCTCGAATTGTTTGTCTGCAATAACTTTCCTAATCTGAGGTCCTACAAAGATACCTTCCTTTATCTTTGCATCGCTAACTTGCGGAAACTTTTCTCGAAGATAAGTGAAAGCTTTTCTCGTTTTATCTAACGCTTTTACGAAATTCTTCATGAGCCCCAACTTTATATGTAACGGTGGTAAAATGATGCCGTCTTTGTTAACTAATGGCTCATGTATTACATTTTTATGCCAGAGCTGCATACGATCCCTGATAGGCCACACCTTTCTTGCATAATGTTCCTGTCTGTAGCGGCTGTCCCATTCACATAGGACGCAACAAAATTTAGTATACCCAGTCTGCATGCCCGTGAGAATTGCAATGACCTTTAGGTCTCCACAAATCCGCCATTGGTAGTCATTGTACTTTATTTTTGCCAAAAGTATAGCCATATTGTCATAAGTTTCTTTCATATGAACAGAGTAGGCGACTGGAATTGATGAAAATAAATTTCCGTTATGCAATAACACGGCTTTTAGACTAGTCTTGGAAGAATCGATGAAAAGTCGCCATTCGTTGACTATGTGCTCACGACCGAGGTGCACCATTAGACCGTTTACATCTTTGCAATAGCAAATGCCATCATCCATCTCAAAGTATTGAACAAGTTCTCTGTGTCTATGACGAAATTTAGATATCGGAGTATTGGGCGCTAAAAGATTCCATTCTTTGAGTCGCGAACCGAGTAATTCCGCTTGTCCTTTGGTAAGAGCGAGATCACGTATTAGATCTGAAAGTTCTGAATGGTTAATTAAGTGAACACCATCATTCACCGGTATATAATCCGAGTCAGAATTAGTTTCTAAAGCAGGTAAACTATCACTTTCTGATGGTTCATTCACGTCCAACGGATATTGTTATTGTGGAACTGGGATCGGACACGTGATTGGATCATGAGGCACTGGTTTCGATACCGATTCTACAACTTCTAGAAGCCATATTTCGCTCAGAATTATTTCAAAATACAGTAACTATTTGAAAAATAGCGTAACATATGTCATGCATCTTTTAGCAGTATAAAAAGTAGAATTATTTTGCATTTTATTAATTTTAATAAGTTATATAGTAAAAATGAAACGGAGCAAATAACGGTTTCCCAAAAATATATTTATTCACAAATATCTTAAGAACCCGACGTGATAGAGATAAACGGATTTCAGATTTGAAATCAGCGCAAGAAACTGACCTAAGAACACTTATTCTTATATAAGAAAGAAAAATGTTGTTTGTCAGTGTTATTACTTCTGATAAATCTTCTCCAAGGTTGTTATAATCCCATCATGTTTATTACAACAAGACGTCGTTGGGAAGTGGTTATATCATTTCCTCGTGTTCCAATACTCACGATTGTTAATTCGTAATAATTTAAGTATGGCCCGTGTTTTCATGTCGCACCCTACGTCATGTCTTAAATTACCGTCTCTTTTAACACAATCAGACTCATTTACCATCTGGCCAGAACTAGGTACATCATCTAAATGTGGTGTTAGATGTGATAATGATACCCACTAAGATTGATATCTGTGGTTTATCAAACTAACATCTCAGACCCGGCGGAAATAAAATTTGTATCTATCAATAAACTATCTGTCCAAATACAGCCATCGTTACGACAAACTACATATTGACGTCTTCTTTATTGTTTCTTCTGTCTACTCCGAGTACCAATCACAATCAGAGGACACCATATCATGAGTTCAGATCAAAACGTGGGGATTGTAGAAGTTTCTCAACTCGAGGGGAAGATAACATCGATAGATGCAGGCGTAAACAAAAGATAATGAATTGATGAGAAGGAAGAAGAAATGATTGTCATAAGAGGTTTTGATGTTACTAAATGTATAGGCTATCCTGGACAAATAGAGGTATCAGAGGATACCAGCATAGTGCCAGATAAGGGACTGGTCTTAGAAGTAATACCCCCTTCTCTGAAAAGAGCAAGGGTGTATAGACAATCAAGATGGGGTCAAGCTATGTAAGTTCTCAGAGTAGATGATGATCATCTCTGAGTCCCTAACCGCTACCTCTACTGATCCCAAATGATTTAGCTACCGGTCTAGGGGAATGTGTTTACTTTATTCAATGATTAATGTCAAACAGAACTTCAACTTAATAAAAATTAATTAAGCAAGGCTGTATGAAAGTTTATGTACAATTTAATTTTCCTGAACCTCAATCTTTTGGGTCAGGAATTATCAAAATCAAGAAAGGTTATTTACATAATGAAATAAATAATTTGGAAACTCTGGTCCATGCCTTTTAAAGGGTCACTGGAATGACTACACGTACTGTTCTTGTTCTTAATATTTATACTGCTACCAGTCCTACACTGCAAGGTCTACTACTTTCATCATCCCACAGTGGTTAAGTTTATTTGGGTGAATGAGTTGGGATGAATTATCATTGCCTTACTAAAGGACTTAACTTCAGAATGCTGCTGCTTCAGTTCTTTGAATAGTAGTCAGGATCACCAACTCTGGGACTCCTGGCTGAGAAGATGGGGTCTATCTCCAGGCTGAGAAAATGGAGCCTCAACTCCCACACGCTCTTCTTCTCAAGTAACTGCAGCCACGATGTAAACTCGGGATATAACCCTCAGGTAAATAAGTTCACACACACACTCAAGCTGACTGGCTGTAAAAGGGTTCTTAGTCCGCTCTACCAGTCCAACCGGCAAAGGCTTGGTCTACAGTCTTTTTGTACACGTCAGCTCAGTGTGATTTTTATGATTTCAATGGCGGAAAACTACAGAAGTGTGTTACTATTTATAGCAATACACCCGGCCAATCAGAGAGAAGTCAAAAAGTTAATTTTTGAGACTTGTATTTATGCGATTCTAAGTGTGTCTATATGATCTGACTAAATTTGAGAATCTTATATCATAGTTATTTGTGGACCGATTTTAATTATCAAAAGTGATAATTAAACGGCCAAGTTTTCTCTATCGTTCTATATAGTTTTCCCTTAGTTATTCCTTTGCATTCAAATGTGGGTAATTTTTTTGTAATTAAATTGGGCATTACCCTGATGTGAAAATATCACTAAATTAAATTTTTCTACTACCATAAAATTTTATTATGAGGGAATTTTTATGTTTATATGTTAAGCCATATCAGCGCTATAATTTGAGATATCCCTTTCATTTTAATTATCTTTAGTTATTAAGAAACAATTTATCTACGTTCGGTCAAAAACACAAAATAGGCATTTATTTCACGTCAACCAAAATTTTCTTACCACTACAAAATATGGAAACGATTTGATTGGTTGTTAAATTTTGTACTATGCTCTGCGATAATTTTTGGTGTGGGCGGTAACTTTTTACTTGTTTCTTATAAAAATTCAAATACACTAGATAAATTGTTGGCGGTAAATTTGACTGGGCCCTCAGACAAATTTCAAATATTGTAGTTATTTATAGATTTAAAAATACGATAGCTAGTTTGTTTTGAGCGGGGAATTTGAGCGTGTTGTCATACGGATTCACTTCACTACACTGGTACAGTGCAGGGAAGCAAAGATGGTCATAGAAACATTAACGACTGATGCGATGACTCGTCACACAAAGAATAGAAGGATTAAAATGGTATTACAAGATCACCAAAGTAGAACTGATGACAAGAATCAAACAAATGCCAGTGGAACAAGATATGAGAAAAATATGCTGGCGATGCATAGAACACACATAAAGGAAACCTGTTTGTAGTACAACAAGGCATTCCTTGGTCTGTAATCTCCGGGGATAAAGAGGCATAGGTAGAAAAGAAAACATACGGAGAAGTCAACTGAAGACAGAAGTGAAATTGATGAAGAAGACATGGAGAGAACTTGAGATGATGACGCGTGACAGGATGATTTGGCATGTGTTTATTGAAGGCCTATGCTCCATGGGGAGCTAAAAGATATTGATTTATTGACTGAATATGTGGCTAGTGTAAAGCTTGTATATGGTTTATTGACTGAATATGTGGCTAGTGTAAAGCTCGTATATGATTTATTGACTGAATATGTGGCTAGTGTAAAGCTCGTATATGATTTATTGACTGAATATGTGGCTAGTGTAAAGCTCGTATATTATTTATTGACTGAATATGTGGCTAGTGTAAAGCTCGTATATGATTTATTGACTGAATATGTGGCTAGTGTAAAGCTCGTATATGATTTATTGACTGAATATGTGGCTAGTGTAAAGCTCGTATATGATTTATTGACTGAATATGTGGCTAGTGTAAAGCTCGTATATGATTTATTGACTGAATATGTGGCTAGTGTAAAGCTCGTATATGATTTATTGACTGAATATGTGGCTAGTGTAAAGCTCGTATATGATTTATTGACTGAATATGTGGCTAGTGTAAAGATCGTATATGATTTATTGACTGAATATGTGGCTAGTGTAAAGCTCGTACATGATTTATTGACTGAATATGTGGCTAGTGTAAAGCTCGTATATGATTTAGTGAAAGGCCAAGATGCTGTTACTAGTTAAGGCCGATGTTTGAGCTATTGTGAAGCCAAGATGTTATTGTGTATCCAGGACTTGATATGTTCGTCTAATATATATAATGGGACTATAAGCCAGTGATATTGCCATTTTATTCCTGATTGCGTTACCAACCAACACACGAGTTTATCATCTTTATATTTTGACATTCCATACCTGTGTTGTCTTCATCCCACACCACACGCCACACGTCAATGACAGTCCATTCTGTTGTTAAAGCTATTCTGGCTTCATGATTCTACAGTATGGGTTAGTTGGTTCCATGTCCAACACTCCTTAATCACCTTTTACGACATGATTGATAGGTGACAGTGTATACATACCTTTACTCCCCTGTCGGCCCGCGGTAAAACACGGGTGATTCCAGACAAACTGTTTTCCCAAAAAAATATATATATATTTATAGCGACTAAAGTAGTATACGCTGTAGGTCAAACAAGTAAGCACGGATGAAAGTGAAAAAGAATTCATAAACAGCATTTAAAACTGGAAACTACGCAGAAAAAAATCGTCGAATGAAGCAGTAGACACACAATTTAATAAAGAAGATGCGTTGAAATAAGGTATCCTTGTCACCTTGGGAATGTCCAACATTTCCAGAGTTACGATAAACGTTAGGGGGTGTTTTGTTTTGTTTGCGTATTTATTATGCTAAATGAAACTAATATTATTTATTTATTTTTTATTTTTAATGTCGAGAAAACTAGACCTTAGTCTGCTGACATAATTAATAAAGTTTATAGGGCCATATATGGGAAAGTATCAGCCTGACCTCTGTTGACCTAAGAACCATTACCTTTACAAACGTAGGCGTGTATTGATCCCCATTCGGCTGATAGGGCTTTTCTACCTATGTTTTGAAGATAATTTATGAGGTGATGTAAAGATAGCCTTGCCATGTCCTTACGGCATTGTTTTCACGTTGAATACTAATCAAGACACGTTGTCACATACTTTCGATTTCTATAATGTTTGTATTATGGTTTCACTTTTAATGTGCTTATCCTATCTTTTACCCTATTTACATACTTATATATATATATATATAACATCATATTTACAGCCATACCTGGAATACACCCCCCCCCCAATTATATGACCATAAATATATGTTAACTTTACACCTGTTTGATCAGGTGGCTCGTTGGTCTAGGGGTATGATTCTCGCTTTGGGTGCGAGAGGTCCCGGGTTCAAATCCCGGACGAGCCCAAATACTTTTGTTTTACATTACTGTTTTCTGCATGGAGTATAATATGAAACCACTACATACGACTTTACATCCCAGACAACATGTTCTTCTGCGGTTTTTTTTCCATGAGCTTCCCCATTTTTAATACACTAATTGCAGTATTTCCACTGTGTCCGCGTTTGCCAGATCACCACGTTTTCATGACTTCAAACAAACTAAATTTACCTGACACTGTACATTTTGCAGCGCACATTAAGATTAACCTGAATTTCTTCTTCATCGTACACTCTCAGGCATGTTTTGAATGTTTCCAAAGAAAGCAGTAGTCAGTTTGAAGCAATACTACTCGTAAAAATTCAAGAGCCACTTAGAAAAACCTTGGTTGAAACTATAAAACAAATCTGATATAAACGTAATTGGTATCAGTCAAAACGGCATTTATTGAATACCAAATTGACATGTCACGAAAAGAAATGGAAACACACATTCAAACGCAATGAAGCTGTGAAGTGTGTCACCCAACTTTTCAAAAGTCACACAATAGATATTGGACAAATAGACATTTCAAAATCGGGAATGACCACCGTTTGCAGCAAGGCATTCAAGACAGCGTAGACGCATCGAGTCCACAAGGGTCCGAAGAGTATCCTGAGGAACAGCTTGCCATTCCTGAAGCAGAAATGCAGTCCGCTGTGCAACATCCATTGGCAGGGGGTGATTTGTTGACAATCTTCGACCAAGGACATCCCAGAGGTGTTCAATAGGAGAAAGGTCAGGCGAACGAGCTGGCCACGCCATCCTGATGATCCCATATTGCTGAATAAACTCATTCACCACACGAGCTCGATGGGGTCGAGCGTTATCATCTTGGAGAATGGCATTACCACCTATGGCCTCCAGAGCAGGCTGAACAATTGGTCTCAAGATTTCGTTCTGGTATCTTGGGCCGGTCAAGTTGCCTTGGATGATGTAGAGTGGGGTCCTGCCGTGTCTGTTGAAGCCTCCCCAGACAATGACAGAACCCCTACCATAACGATCCACCTCTCGAATTGTGTCATCAGTAAATCGCTCTCCTGGTTGTCTCCAAACTTGAATCCTGCCATCATTGAATGACACAGTGAAGCGAGATTCATCAGTGAAGAGAACTTGACTCCATTGTTGCCTTGTCCATCGGATGTGCTCGTGACACCAAGCAACACGGGCTCTGCGATGAGCAGGAGTAAGAGGGATTCTGACTTCAGGACGTCGAGCAGCCAGTCCAAATTCATGTAAACGTCTGCGAATGGTGCTTTGACTGACATTAAGGTTTACAGTTTGTCTCAGCTGACATCTTAGAGTGGAACAAGTCACTGTTCGATGGCGCAGGGCTGACAACAAGAGGTACCGGTCATCACGTCTATTGGTGCATCTAGAGCGACCTGGCCGGTGGCGATCCTCCACATTTCCTGTGGCCTGAAATCTCTCCAAAATTCTTTGGATAGTAGAGTGTGACACTGCAAGCCGTCTAGCAACCTCACGGACAGATAAACCACTTTCAACCCATGCTATAGCCCTCATTTTGTAAGGTGTCAAGACTTCTTCTCGGTGGCATGGTTTTTGCAAGTGATGAAACTATCCTAAGTCTGCTTATTGCAAAACAAAATAAAAGTGGAATGTCAATCAGCACGATTACTTCACTTTTTGGTTGTACGGAATTTTGAAGAAAAAAAACAGATTTAAAATGTGAATTTATGGTCAGCAAACCAAATTGCACGTGATCACCATGGTTGTCGGTGAGTTGTTTTTATGCTTAACGTGCATAGAGGACTGTCAGAGGAAGATATTGTGCCCATTTTTACTAAAAAACGTCCTTCATTTAATCATTCTATGCGCTTATATAAAAGTGCATTGAAAATAATAGGGTGGCCCTTGACTTTTGACGAGTAGTACAAGTATATTTAAATCTCCGTAGAGTTTTTCACGAATGATACTGGTGTCGGCCATTTGCGCTTTCTCTGTACCGCATATAAGGGGCAGCTTTGAAGCAGATGTTCAGCAGTCATTTTACCAGTGCCACAGTTACACTGATCTGTAGATTCTATCTTTAGCTTTTTGAAAAGATGGTATCTCAGTCTGTTGTGACAAGTGCGGAGTCTGAAGATTACCACTTTTTCTCTTCTGTTGAGCTGGTAGTATGCATCATTTTGTGTGTGATCAGGATGCTCTACATCCCATTTGTTTCTGTATCTGATTCTGATAAAACTCTTTGCCTCCTCGAAAGTTATGCTTGCATCAAGATAGATTTCCAACTTTCTTTGCTAATCTGTCAGCCTCTTCAATTCCGGTGATGTTACAATGAGATGGAATCCATTGGATCACAACACTTTTGAATCGTTGACATAGTTTGTGGAAGACTATTCTAAGATCATCCAGGTCTGTATTATTTTGGCTTTTCAACGTTGCAATTACTGATTGTCCATCGGTAAAGAAAGCAACTTGTCTGTCTGTGCTTTCCTCTGTCATTATAACCGCTGTTGCAGTTTTCGAGGCCTCTGCCTCTGCTCTGAAGTTACTTGAGAATTGTCCTGATGCCACTGACAACTTTACTTGTGCACCAGTGCTTAGGTCCGAAAGACACCTCCACTTCCATTTTCTGTTGCATTTGTTGCTGGTCCATCTATGTATGCATGAGTCCAGGCGTTACGTGGGGTTCTCTATGTATTTTGCTTCAATATACTTTTTCTCTGTTGCAGTCTGGCTCTTTTTCTTTCAATTCCAGGAATGTTTTCAGGGAAACGATGTTGTTTCCAAACTGTAAGCTTGTGTGCAATGTAGACGGGTTTAATAGTTGATATTGCACTTATGGAAACTGCTTTCATCTCTGATTTGGTTGATTCTACAAAGATGCTTAGTTTGAGACTTTGCCTTCTAAGAGCCTTCATTCTGTGGCACATTGGATGGTCTGTTAATCTCTTGAATTTTTCGACCTGTAGCTGAGCCCTGCTGTCTCTTCTATCATCAAATGGTTGGAGGCATGAAATCTTTTCGAGTTCTTATTTAGGCGTTGTCTTCATGCCGCCCGTTATAATTCTCATTGCTTGATTTTTGAGTCTGCTGATTTTATCGAAGTTTGAGTTAGCTGCTGTTGCCCATGCTGCAATGCCAAACTCTACGACTGGTCTCATTCGCCCGATCAAAAGTAATGCCTAAGTAGCTTGGATTTTCATTTAAATGTTGATTTTGTGTATAATACTAGTTTGGAGCTCTGTAGTTTATTCGAGAAGGAAAATACTGTGTACGTTGTTTTACTTTCATTTATATTCATGAGCCATGTTTCGGTCCACTCTTCAGTGATGTTAGTGCTTGCTGCATCCGATTGTTTGCAGTAGTGATATACTCTTCAGAGATCCACAAGGCTAGGCCATCTGTTGTCATGGGTTGCCTCCCCTTTGCTCTGCAATGATGGTCCAACAATGGCCAAAACCTAGAGTATCTAATGTGGGTCTTCAAATGTGTCTACCTTCGCACAAGGTTTCTCTTGGTAGAGACGTAGATAGAAGGATGATGATGCTTATACCTTGAGGAAGTATTCACAAAATATTTCAGAGGTCAAGAACAACGCTGAATGTGTTTTAGCAATGATAACTTAGCAATGACAGCTGAGGTGGCTGTCTGAAACTCCATCAACCAGGGCAGTTATATTGTCAGACTCTCAAGCCATGCTTCGGAAAGTTCAGAACGGATGGCTGCGGCAAGAATGGAAAACATCAATTGAATCCTCAAGTCTTCAAGAACTTGTGTGGATCAACTGTCCTGGTCATGCAGCTGTACGTGGCATTAGGAGAGCTGATAAACTGGCCTCGAGAGCACCCATAGTGAGGACACTGGACATGGATAAGGGAGAGATACTAAAGGCAATTAATGATCGCGTGCTGGATAATGACACTGCAATGGATGAATCAACAAGGCTGAGACTGTTGGAGTTTGGCGTCAAACGTGGGACTAGCAGAGATGGACGTGAGTGTGACGGTATTGCCTCCCCTGCTTCGCAGTAGTGGTCCAACAGTGGCCAAAACTCAAGAGTATCTAATATGGGCTTCAAATGTATCTACTTTCGCACAAGATTACTCTTGGCAGAGATCTAGACAGAAGAAACAAAACGCTTCTATCTCCAGGGTGTCTTCAGAAGATATTCAGATAAGCTAAAACAATGCTGCTTTTGCTGAGTGTCGCATAGAAATTTATGATCAATAAATTTTCTATATTCTTTTCTTTTCTACCCGTGTCCTCTACTTTATTATCGCTCTTTTATCCTTTTCCTGTTTTTCGCATTCGTTCGTTTGCGACAAAATATTACTTTCCCATTCAAACTTTTGCCTGTTTCTTTTCTCATTTATAAACGCATTTTATTGCGTACGATGTCAGTCCCTGGATGTGAACGAAATAGTGTGAGAATTCGTCTCGACAGACATAGAGAGCATACATGTGTCTACATTTTCATCTGACACGAGTCTTTCTTCGGCTAGTTTCTCGACGTGAGGTGTGGAAGGCGCCAATCTGCATAGCTCAGAAATGAGACATGTCTTAGTAGGTGTGAAGACGCATTTTTGGCAGTTATGGCCAGCGTCTAAGTTAATGGGAAGTGTTAAAAGAGAGAGAGGGGGGGGGAAGAGAGAGAGACCGGCGCTATTTCGGGTTTTCGTAATAGCGTGGGATCCTTTGTCCGTTTTCATATATCTACCCGAGTAGCTTAGACTATTCATTCAGTTCTCCAAATTTTGCAGTAGACAGGTTGCTCGTGCTAAGAAAATAAGCTTGCATAGCGAAGTTCTTAGTTTGACTCGACATTTTGCCGAGCTTCTAGACTAACTATATGAGTGAATAAATTCTAAGTTTGTGCGATCGCCTGTAGTTCCGTCTGGAGGTAAATATATTATATATCTAGCAGTGTTGAGTGATTCAGTGATAATCGCTTATTTCATTTCACTAGCTAGATTTCTGTGCAGAAGAAATTAAATTTATAATTATATTATATTCTCTAGTTGATGTGTTTCAGTGGATAGCAAAATAAATTATAATTTCTAGCTTAACTCATGCAGCTATAAATAAATTTAATTAAATTGCTAGTAATTAGTCGAGAATATTTTAAACTAACTTATAACTGCACTGATTCATCATTGAGTATTGACGAAATACGTATGTATGTCTAATTCATGATGATTGATTTTATGAATATAACTTATTTCACGAATTTTAAACGATAAGTCAAGCTCTCCGCTTGCAGTTTATAATGTAAGTTATAACCGAAGTAAATAGTATGTATAAGTATTTTATATGTTGTTTTTCTTTATTCAGTGAAACTGGGGTAGCCCAACTTTACCAACGGTTTTAGTCCTGAGAAACATCTGTGAAGAACAAAAAACATTTTTTTCTTAAAGACTTGGGAGTATAAAGTAAAACCTGTCTGGCATTGCGCTGGCATCCAGAACGTCAGAGTACCCATTACATGAACTTTAAGATTAAATGAAGTAACGGGCCCATCGAGCCAGATTTAATTCTTCCTGAGAAAAACCTGAAGTACATTTCAGCCCTTGTGGCAAGTAAAATATTACTATCAGTAACATTTCGACGGAGTTCTGACTAGTTATGGTGTGACCAAATAAAGTCCTACACTGAAAGAAGGCACCGACCTGACATTCCTCGTTACTAAAAACCTAAGCTATTGACACTGTGCTCGCTGTTAACGTTCGTGCCTGGACAATTTTAATGTGACATAAACAGATATCAAAAAATAATAATAATAACCAAGGAAACGTTCCCTGAAGTAGTAAACTCAACCTGACTTTGCGGAACTGGGGTTCCTTTGGCCAAGACTACCACTGGAGATTCTGTATGTGCATGTCCTAAAAATTGTTTTTCCAGAAGTTGCTACCAAAGATGTAAGTACGAATGCAAGCTAGTGATCACGGCTGACTGAATAGAGTGAATGCAGTACTCAGTGATTCCTTTATTGTTGTATTTTGGCACCCATTTTGCTGTCTTAAATTTCTTTATGCAAGTTTTTGTTGCTAACAATATTTTCCTTAGGATAGATCAGAGTATCAAAGTCTGTTCATACCTTTAAAAGGAAATCTTAGACTATAGCATATGTATCCGTGACTCTTTGGGGCTATCACTTTTCTTCTAACAGGACTGTGGGCTATACATCGAGGGAAAAGATCATACCTCTGGGTCTATCATTCTCGTAGCAATTCATTGACTTTATGAATATTTGTATATGCTTGATGTAATTGTTATGTGTTGTGATGGAATTTCCTGATGATAATTAAAATTCACTTAAACTTAATCAGTGTTGGTCAGCTCGTTCCAAAATATCTATATTTCATTGTTATAGTTTTTCCACGTCTGTGCGTCTAACTGTCGTCACTTATGTGTGTGGGTGTATGTGAGTGGAGATATATATATATATATTTAATATATATGTTTTGTTAGACTGTCTGACTTCTCTAGATCTGTTGTAGAAGATAGGCTGAAAGAGAGGGAAAATTCTCGATTTCAGGGACAGACTCTATTAATTTCTCCATCTCACTCGTAGAAATCTATTTCTATTATTATCTCTCACTGTTGCTATCGCTTATTCTAATCTATTCAGATGGGACCAACCCAAGTCTTAATTCCCCTATCAAAAATCTATGACACTGAGCACGTTAATTCTAGAATCTACCAACAACTTTTGTGAAGGAATTAAGCACTTATTAATTTCAGCTCGTTCAAGCCCCCACCCATGATTTACTCAGTGGAATTCTTACTATTCTGGTATAGTTCTGTTTAGAGTGTGTGTAGTAAATTGACTGAGACAAACACGCAGTAACTTTAAAATGATTAAATCGAAGTTAAATTGTTAGCATTACAAATAACAAAATGTAATAATCACTTTAGGTTTTAACAGTTTGAAAATAAATTGAATAGTTTAAAAGAAAGGATTCATCATTGATAGATAATAGAATTCTTATTAAGGAAGTTCACTTTGGCAGCGTATATTTTTCACGTAGCTGCTAATAGTAGTTTCTGCTCCCGCTGATGGGTTCTGTTTACACTGCTCTCACTCTTCGCTGTTCAAGATTAAAGGCGCCGCACGTTCCTAGAACGTTAAGGAGTAACGGCCAAGCTGGTCCTGCGTCTGTCTATAAGACTCTCTTATGATGGCTTCTCGCACAACGTCAGTCCACTTCTACCTTCACTTGGTTCCAGAGATAGTACTCTCTGCTGGTACCACCAATAACTGTGGTAATAGAATAAAGACAAACGCTTTTCTGAGTATGGCGATTTCCGACACATAGTTATGTGCGGCCCCCCATTCCTTCTTCTATTATACCATCCCATTTTATCTCAGAATATACCTCCGATGAGAATTAAATTTAATCCCACGGGATAACACTTTCTTTACATTTAAATAGAATAGCTTTAGCTTTACATTACATTTGAAGGAAAAGGTTAATAATACAGATAGAGTCTATTTACATTTACTGATTGAAAAGTTTTCACAACATAAATTAAATATGTTTTCATTTATGTTGACACTGATTGAAAAGTTTGAAACTTTTCAAATTTTAAAATGAATATTTTCACATAGACATGTACGCTGGTTTAAAGCTTGAAAACTTACATTAATTTTAAAGTGAATTTGTTTATATGGACATTTACACTGCTTTGAAACTGTAAGTATTTATACTTAAATGTACATCATTTCTTTCATCTTTTCCTCCCTGCTCCGTATGGAACCTGGGACTATTTTCTGCTCTTAGTTCTAATTAAGAAACTAGCAATAAAGCAATCACCAGTCCGTGCAGTAGTGGTTCATGAATCATCATTCTATACGCTGAGGTTGCCAGTCTTAAATGACTTGGACACCCACTAGGGATTTTCACATATTAAAATTCACATGGCAGTACACACATATATGTTAGTTCACATGTTAGTAATATAAAATGTAAAATGACAACTTACGCCAATCCTGGCTCACAGACATTTTGCTCAGATGAATAAAAGAGACTTGAATCGGCCTCTTACAGGCGTCTGGTGTGTCGTTAATTTAATAAGTTCTCTCTCTGACTTCGTGTATGGTCCTTCAGTTTCCTCAGTCCCAGTTTCCTTATTTAATATGAAAGAGATTTCCTGGGCTTTGAAAGTCCGTCCAAAAGTCTCTAATAAAAGATGTCCGGTATGTTAAGAAGGAATTCTGAATTCTAGGCTTCACTCTAGCAAGGTCTGGGATCTTGGCAAGCAATCTTCACAGTGGAATAACACGTAAACGTGTCAGGTTATATTCCCGGTCTCCCACGCATCTGTTTGTTATGGAGTTAAATAAAACGATCAAATCATGTTCAAACAGGCGGGTGAAGAGTGTGGTACATGTCGTGAACCTCATATGACAACGTGTTCCGAAAGTAACAATTCATTACTTTATCAGAAAGTAATCTCTTATCTGTGTCTGTCCATCAGTTGTCTCCCCGTATTCTCAGCTTTGGTGACGAGCGCACTCGTCTTATCGGTGATTAGGCAGATAGCGCTGGGCGATGTACGTGTTAATCTGCCACGGCCAAGCTGTGGTACAAAGGAATTTTATCAACCTGCTTCTCTTAATATTATCTCTACCTCTTCCTGCAAAAGTGAGGTGTTTATCATCCGCAAGGAGTGCCAGATAACAGACAAGACACAATATACTGAAAGTAGTGAAAGAATACTTGAAAATATACTATCTGCTACATAGTATAGAAAGAAAGAAAGAAATTGCGACAATTGAAAGCACGCAATAAAATCAGTACTACAAGTGCACCGATTACTGCCGGAGTGAAACAGACATCGAGAGGGGCGCCCCATTTTGTCACAGTGAGAGAGAATGCATTTGTCGAATGTACATCAGCGTTCTACAGGTACCATTAGCATTCATTCTCTTCGACATTTGCTGAGGGAGAATGAGCCCCTATGGGTTTGTCTGGAGTGCAGTAAGGTCCATTCTGATTAACAATAACAATAACAATGTTAACTTTTTATCTTGCTGACAACTTTTGTGAGATGTATTATATAATTTAATTTAGCACGTACAAGCCCCCAACTGAATTAACAGTAAAATTCTTCTTATTATTAGGCTCTACATATGTAAATGTAGATATGTTAAAGATGCTAATTTATCTGTGTGCACTTCTCTCTGTAATAACTAAATCAACTATGAATTTGTAAAAACAACATATAACAAATTTAATGATCAATTACTTTGGAACAAATGTAAATAAATATGAACTGTGTTTACTAAAAAAATAGGTTTCGTCGTTGAAACTGATATCGGCTTTAGGAAGCACTGTTGCGGAATATAGATTTATATGTTCTGTTGTGTTAGCTTGCTAAAAATGTCACTTAGCTTCCAAACTTCTCAAGTGTTGATGCTGCTGTTTCCGTCAATTCGTCTCTGTGCGAGACCACTTCTCCAGGTCAAGGCAGGTATCTTCACAACCCGTTGAATGTAGGTTTCAAGTGTCGATCGCAAGCTTTGTGTAGCGAGGTCGGATGAAATACAGGTGTCGTAATTTTTTTTTAAGATAGGTCAGAAGATAGTTATGGTCCCGTCTGAGCAGAGGTGATAGTGGTAAATATGTGAGAATAAAGGTGTAAGAAATAGATTTTCACGAGGGAATAGTGTAAGAGGAAGATCTGTCTCAGGAATGAGTAGTTCTCTAGTCCAGCCTATCTATACGACTATATTTTAGTATAAGACAACCTTTCTCTCCCTATATGAAATATGTTACACTAACCACACCTACACACACATAATTATGTGACAACAATACACACAAACGTGAAAAACTAGGTTTAATTGGGTATGGGTCTGACCAACACACACATTTAAGTTCTTTTTGTTGTTTATTATCATTAAACTTTTTACAACATCAAACATATAGAGAAATCAATAAAATCATGTTTACAGATATATGAAAATAATCGAATAAGTGCCCTCCCCTTGTTGAGAAAGGATCCCAAAAGAAGTTAATAACCCAAAGGTCAAAGTTAAGCACTAGGTTACAGAATAGAATATGAAGAACAAATTCCCCACTAAATTACTACTCAGTAAAGTACTCAGTTTATCGAAATAAAAAAAGAAGTTAGTACAATAATTGTAACAAAGGAAAATAGTCTATTCGCTCTCTCTGTCTCTCACTCTGTCATCAGTGGCCACAAACAATCTCGCTTACCCACTCTTGGTGTTGGTATCCCTTGGAAAATACAATAGTCCCTGAACCTATACTGTGAGATGGTTTGCTCAAATATGGCCCCAGTCCAGCCTAGATATCGAAAAATAATTACAAGGTGGACGCCAAATTTGGTGGTGTAATTTTTCCTGGATGAAACGATTTTCACCACCAATAGTTACTGAAGCAAGACGTGCTCTGGACGTTCACAGTTGAAAAAAAGGAGAAAAGTAATTCCCGTATTGCTAAGCATCTGGTTGCTAAGACAAATGTTACAATATGTAAAGATGATGAATGATGGTAAATCCTATCGGCAGGCTCTAGGGCGAGTGCCGATTTTGAAACAGCACAACTTTTTCTGAATGAATCCAGTGCTGCGTCTGTCAAACGTTAGATGTTGATATTAATATACAGGGTGGTTATAAAGTCTTTCCCTGAATTCAAATGTTTTTTGCAAAAAAGTATCATGCGCAGAAACATTGGGTTTTTTGGAAATTGCAACAAAGAGCATTAATTTTTTTTTTTTACCTTTGTACGTTGCTCACAAATCATCTTTTTCAACATGGCGTCAATGAAGGAGAAAGCGCAGTGTGTTTTATGGTATCACGAAAGTAAATCGCCGTTGACAGTGCAAAGAAAGTTTAGAACGGAGTATGGAGGAGATCCTTCAGATGTTAAAAGCATCAAAGCTTGGTATATAAAGTTTACGGACACTGGCAGCGTCGGTGACATGCCCAGAGCAGGTAGGCCTCGTGTGATTGAAGAAATTGTGGACGCAGTGCGCACGGCGTTTCAACGCAGTCCTCAGAAATCAACCTATCGTGCCTCAAGAGAACTTGTAATCCCTCGAAGCAGAGTGTTGAAAATCCTACACAAACGGCGCAAATTTTGAAATCTACAAACAGCATTAAAAAACTGTTTTAGTTCTGAAATAATTTCCAAAAAACCAAGTGTCTCTGCACAGATTACTTTTTTTTTTAATTTTTGAAATCAGGGAAAGACTTTATGACGACCCTATATGCATATGTATATATATGTATATATGTATATACATATGCATATATATATATATATATATATATATATATATATATATATATATATATATATATACACCACTCCCGTGGGCTGATAAATTCGAAAAAATATCTGGGAATTGATAGTCCAGTTAAACTTAATAATTAAGATGTTTATGTGTCTTTTAGCCAGTCCTGTTCACAACATGGACTTATGGACTCGAAAGTCACGAAGAAGACAGCATAAATCCCATGAGTAGTGAAGATTATAATCATGAAAGAACTCTGGCCGCTGGTTTTGATCGGGTGCTATATTAGGAAGAAAAGAACATTTATGAAAAACTGCTACTATCCTATCCACCCGTAAGTTTTCCGCTATGGCATGTCGGGGAAAAGGGTATGCGCCCTCCCTCGTTATTGCCCGCGAGAAAATGAACAGCGCACAAAGTCAATTATTATTTATTTTATCCTTACGCGCACTTTAACAAAAATCGCCTGTCACTACTAGCTATTTGTCGGCGTCTGTTGTTTTCTCACATAACATTAACTCTAGTCACTTATTTAATTTCACAGAATGAAATATAATGCGAATTCTATTCGGTCACTCATCCGTCACGCTTAATAATCTCAGTCAGCTAAGCCGTATCTTCTGGTGTAAGAAAGTGTGGTGATGGAATTTACATTACGCTGAACGACTGGCAAGACAATATCTACGCGTTATGTTATTTCACTAGTTTTAAACGCTAGGGAATTATAGTGAATAAAAATGATAAACTTAACACATTTTAACACTTAAGCACAAATTCTATTACCACAAATCAGAAAAAGAAATCCCCACGAGACAATTTAACACATTTAGCGAAGCATGGTTCTAGTCTGGCGTGCTTAGATTATGCAAGAATTTCTGAGCGACTACGATAACTGAATTTGAGAGAGCGCGGTATATATACAGATCATGGTGTACAAATCACTAGAAGATGTTACAATTCACACCTTCTGTATAGCAGAGAAATCAGGAAACTACGTTTCCCGGATCACAGGTTTTCGTTCATTCTACTCAGCGATGCTGATCGACATCAGAAGACTGGCCGTGCACGGGCCTCTCTTAGATTACGTCCCCTTTCCGCAGATCAATCGCTGCTTTGCCCGACATCAAACACATCGTCCCGCTAACGGAGTTTCTTTCGAAATCGCTCGCGTTCTCGGGATGAAACGCAAAACCGGCGTCAGAGTTCCCCTGTATCTGAAGATCAAAGGGTTAGGTAATTATCCCACATGCGATCAGACCGATGTCCGGTGATTGGCAGATCAACTCGCGAGAGAAACTAGGTAAACAAATCAGAGCTCGCTGCCTGTTATGCTGGCAGGTCACGGAAATTGGTAAACGTCTGTTTGTTTACATCTCAAGAGAAAAAGGGCGTGGATTAGATATGAGTAATGCAGTCCGAAAATTACGTGGTTTGGCGTAGCAAATGGTAGACACTAAATGGGAAAGCAAAGGCTGTCAAATTACTGTATCAATATTTACATTCTACGTCACAACAGGTGTTTCTAGATGATACCAGATGATAGTGCCAGATGAGAATTCTGGACTAAAAGAAATACCCCCAGTTCCAGAAATGAACACTGGTGAATGGATGGCACAGATTATAGTCAGACTGTGAAGATCTCTTGACCAGGTGGTAAGAATTAGTACACGAGTCTAACAGGTCTCTTGCTAAAGACTATCCTATGCTTTTGTCTAGGGTAAATCAAAAATTAAAACAAAACTTTAAACAATGATCAAGTTAACAAAGTCCTCGGTTACAATTTGTTGGGTGCTCTTCTTCTTGTTAGTGTACCCTGGGTTCAATTTCGTCTGAGAATAAACCTTGCAATATTTTCTGCCTTTTTGTTGTCGTTTTAGAATTAATTTTTTACGGTTTTAACGTTTGTGAGTATTATAAATTTGTGTTCAAATTTGTTGATATTAAGATTCTATCCTGGTGATACTTATTTATGCCAAGTTGTGTTAGGGTACATGTTCATTGTTAATAACAGTCTTTCTTGAAGGATAACGACAACATCATCAAGGTGACGACATAACGGTCAAACGTGCTCAACAATGCAATGAATTCATATTCATCAAGAAACTCCACTTTGACGACTGATCTTGGTTTAATAACGACACAAGTTCATCAGAAACAGGAAAACATGAGAATTCAACTCTGTACTGTATCCTTACAGTTTGACCGAATGTAAACTCGAAAACTAGCACTTAATATGGTGCTTTCATTAAGATTATTAGTCTTTCTCGACATATGTAATATACATTTCTGTCGTCGACCAATGTTTAAATTGTACCCCTATGTACTATTATTTCACGTCTGCGAAACTAGTCTTGTACCTCTGCTAGTTGTAATTCCTCATAATCATTTATGTTTCGCTTCTCGAGCCATCTTCACATTTTATACATTCTACTGGCATTGTTGCCATGATACACAGTTCGTCGATATTTAGCACAATTATCTGTAAATCTAAACAGCGCCAACCATACCTTGCTCAACGCATTTGAATGATTGACATCACATTAATTCTGAACTATTTCAGCTGGGCTTAACAGCCATAACGCAGACTAACACTATCCGTACAAGTGGGTAAACCACATAGGCTATACGCTTCCTTCAGGCCACATGTAGAATGTCTTGTCACTAAGGATAGTACGTCATCCTACGCTACATCACTCGTCAGAGTGTATCTAAGTTGGGGGTGCCATATGGTGCATACATCCCGACTGAAATTAAGCAGCCACGATAATTACACACCATGGGGCTACTCCCAACACATATATTAATCAATTTATTTATGTATAATAATTTCTTTTTCTTCTTTCTTCAGAATGGAAAAGTTTGAAATTTATATTACAGATATTCACAGATTTATTTCACGATATTCACAGAATTATTTAAATATGCACTAGGCATCACTTTGAAAACACTGTTTATAAATATCATCTATGAGTTCTGACTTATTTCTTGAATTAAATGTCATTACATGACAGTTTTATCTCTCCGTAACGTTTATGATTTCAGTCTTTTATAATAGAACTTATCTTGGATGTCTAGACTGCTGGCTTTATGTCTTAGCCAAACAGTTGTTGATAGTGATGGTTGACACACTTCTGCCAATCTTTGCAATCAGTACTGGCCTTCCCATTCATTAGGGATACCAGTAACTCTGTGTAAATCAGTTATTGTGCTCCTAGTCAATGTGCAGGATTACACCAATGAATCTACTTCAGGCTTCTGACTGTCACATTATATGTTCAAACCTGAAACAACATAAGGTCCTGGGATAGACTCCACCTAGGAGTTCCTCTCGACTAGGTGTCTGTGTGCGTCTGTCATCAGAATGTTGTATGCGGGTCATATGCACACAATGTTATTGTTATATTGTCAGTTTTACAGATGTCTAACTGCTATAATCTTATCAAATAACAACAACTCATTTACATTTATTTATGCAGTCTTACTATACAAATCAACTTGCTTAGTCCCTTCCAATTCTTCTTCTTATCATCTTATAGATTGATCCTTCCTGCAATCAGTGATCCTGATTTAGTTTTCTTCCTTCCATTCATTATCTTAATTCTTAAACTGAATCCATTCCATTGATTCATTACATAGGTAGTTGCAACACAGCACCTGTATGAATTATTATGAGACAAATATGGCATTATTTACAAAATTATTTAAGTAACACTACTCACCCTCTAGCCACAGAAATACACTGGACAATACTTGGTTGAGGTAGGCTGCTCACAGTTACAGACTGAAACTGAGTCGTGTCTAGCTCTACTCTCTGTCCGTAGTGCATAGAATCTTTTGCTGTGTGTGTGTGTGTGTGTCATTTTCAATAGCGTACCTCCTTCTGAGCATGACGTCACTAAGTTTTTGTGGACACAGATTCTTCGACTAGCCAGATACATTTTTGGGCATTTGTGTTAGTGGACTATACATTCCTTCGTCGTACTCGTGTTATATACATTTTAACATGTTCATTCATATCTCGTTTTAATCAGACGACTTGGAGCTTTCTTTTCATAAATGTCTTTCTACATTCCGTTCATCCTACGATTTCCTAGGCTTAACAGAAGTGACGAACAGTCCTATCAACTCACGTGTTGACACACTAGCATTCAATTATCTTAGCAAATACTGTATGCCTTGCACTGACATATACACCTAAACAAACCTTGTTTCCTCCTGGAAGCAAAGGTGAAAGAATTATCACTTTTCATCCATCCTGTTCGATGTAATTCCATGTGAACGAGGCCACCTTGACCACAAAATAAAAGTTTCACTATGCGTCCATATTTACTATGATATTGTGTCTCGGCTCGTGCCTTGCGCTCGGGGCATTTCATTGGGCAATACAATTTCACTGCGAGTATAGATACCCAAAGGAAATGGTACCAATTTTGCTACACTTTGAATCACAGAGCAGCATTACAGCTGGTATCGTAGAATAGTATCTTAAATAAACTCGTACCACAAACTTTAGAGGAAGTAAAGGAACAAATTCTGCTGCTAAGTCTTTGTTTCCATGGTATTAATCGGGCGCCTTTCCCGCTGTCTCTGAATTTTACTCTCCCTGAGCGTATATCATATAACTCAGGGGATATGGTGAAAATCACCATTCTTTTATTTAATTTACTGGAAAAATTTCGACTGGACAGAGGCAAGTGAATTGTGCCTGGTAGGACATGTTTAAATGTACATATTACAATTGATAGTTAATATATACAAATGATGTCATCATCATCGACTCCCTTCTCCACTTGGAGTCTGAGGTTATCACTGCTTGTGGTTCCCTGTGAGAACCCGCATGAAGCAATCACCAGTGCTTTGCTGTGGTGGTTCATGTATATATATATATATATATATATATATATATATATGTGTGTGTGTGTGTGTGTGTGTGGGATTTTCACGTGCTGAGGTTGCCAGCTTCTTAAGGACCTGTATAACCATTAGCAAGTTCAATGGGAAAGAAACGCATTATATAGAAAACTGGACTTAGGGGCCCTTCTAATAATTAGAGTTCTAGCGTTCGTTCTTTTTTCTGGTCTTTCGCTCCTCTCCAGCAGTATTATCTAAAACTCCTCTTACGTGCTACCTTCTACCAGTATTCGTTGTTCACGCTTTCATAGGTCAAGGTTTGCTTATCACACCTTGTTCTAAATTGTCACTACCTTAATTTTACCTGAGCGTGTGACCTAATTTTGAAACAGCGTTGACTTTTTTGTGCCAAGCGAAGTTGCCACAGTGACTTCTCACTTATCGCCGCTCAAGACGGAGTAAAAATCTCCACCGATCGACAGTCCTATTGTTAATCTAGACTTTTTGTCTCGGAAGATACAAGAAAACCTTTACGTTCATAATGGTCCAATATGGCTGAACAAACGCTCCTTGGAGATAATATGGCCGTTAGCAAATATGCAGTGCCCAAAAAACACGGTCGATGACTAAGATACGGACAAGTAAGATAATAAATGTGATTTTTGGAGCACGAAAAGATATGTAATCGCTTCCGCCCAGATAATTTTGTAATGAATAATTACAAGAAAACTACTTCTTGACAGAGATTATCAGTAATAGATCTATGAAGTAGTGAGTTGTAAGCATGATAAATACCCACGGAAGTAGCAAGACCGTATATGGTAATGTAGTTTGAAAACAGCATTTTATGTTGTCATGTAGAATATTCTACACGAAGGTAGTGGGGAAGAAACTCTTACCCATATCTTCTGATTTGATAATGATTGGTTTGGCATTTGAGATTCTAAGATAAGCTGTGACGTTATTGGCCGCTCCCCTGTTTAAATCTTCTCTCTCTCTCTCTCTCTCTCTCTCTCTCTCTCTCTTAACCCTTTGGAAATAAAGTTCGTTCGTTCGTTCGTTCTCTCTCTCTCTCTCTCGCCCGTTTATCTACTTATTTCTCATTTTCGGAGCACTGAAATACGTGCTCAGTCAGTTGTTTACACTTCTTCCTGTAATAATTTGTCATTTATATTTACCTGAACATCCCTGCTGAGAGACTAGGCAAGTGATGTAATATTGACCGACAGTCACGTAGGTAAATTTCTGGTACACCAGACATTGGCGCGCTGGATAAACACAAAGATCGCCCCGCGAGCTTGGTTATTGCTGATATGGCTATTGAAACTTCCTAATTTCTCTCGGGGAGAGAACACAACCCAGATGGTCACACGATGAATGTTTGTTTGCACAGGTACAGGGCAGTAAATTTTCCAGGTTATGACTTATTACAGACACGCACCTGAGAGATGGAATATTGTAATAAGTTTCCGGGAAGACATTGTTTGTGATAATGTAGGACGTCGTGAGTGTAAACAGGACCGATAATCGACGGAAATAGCAATTCCTTATGTGGCAAGTAGTTGGGTTGGCTACGTCCTCAGAAGGGACCCTGGTACCATTACTATGGAACCATCTGTTGAAGCGGGTTCTTTATATATCATTATTGAAGGTCAAGGATTAGGTTGTCTTTTAAGTCGGTTAGCGTAGTGGGTGACATCGACTTCTATTCCTTCTGAACTCCAACTACTTATTGATAATATTAGTGTCCTTCATAAAAGAGCGAATCGTGCAAACTATATTTATGACTGAATGGCTTAATAGACGAGCCAACTTCAAACTTGATCGATCAGATAAACTCCTTGTTTTTGAGTCCAAATGAATACATGTTTAATACATTACACGACAACATCACAGTTATGGCATTCCAAACATTTCATCATAATTTCATTTAAATATTACCGTCCGTTCCAGTTACTTATTTGTCGTCAGAACATCATGGGCTGTATACTCGCGCTGCCGCTATGCAGTCAGCCGGTAATGATACCCATTAGTTTTGCGAATACGGATCATAAAGAATGATCAACAATCCTTCCATAAAAATGGTTATCCACAACCATAAAAACTTCCATTAATTCATTTTTACAATATTACGGCCTGACCCTCTGGCCTCATCTCAATAATAAATTCGGCGATATGAAGCCTATCACTGGAAGGAATCAAAAACACGTCTTACTGGTTCGACGGTCAGAATCAAAAGGGTGAACCAAGATCGTAGTCAAGTGTGACTAAGTCAACACTACCACGTCACAAGCGAACTATGCAACTCGCGTTCAATAAACCCTGAAGCGTGAAAAACCTTCTATATTAAAAACCTCTCAAGCGTCTAATGCGTACTTTAAACGTGCTAACAACTATAGCAGAAGACATCCTTAAAACATGTCGTAACAGAGAGGCCGACCAAAAACAAGTTGGCGGAGAACTGTGGAGGCTGAGATGCAAAGAATGAACCAGAGTTGGGGCACTGTACGAAGGATGGCCACCGACCGAACAAAGTGGAAGCAATTTATTGCTGCCCTACAAGTCGCCACCAGGCGGGATGGCCACTGACTGCTTTGACAGTCTGCGGCTAAGGATCAAGGAAGAGGAAGATATTGAATGTGACTTTTTAAAAATCACGCAGATATTTCCTATGAGGAAATTCTTGGGAAATCCGATCATAAAACGCATAATTGAATACAATTGCTGGGCTATTCTGGATGTTATAAACAACATTTGTGATTGGAGCCTGGTCAGATAGTAACAACCACGTGTGGGACGAAAGTTGCAATATAATCTGACACTTTCGCCGGTTCAGAGCACATGAAACTCACCTCAACAAGAGGACAGCCAGCTAGCCAGAGTAAGTTTTAGGATCAGAATTCCATTTATCGGACCATACCTTGTTTGAGCATCTTGTGGATTTATATCCCAGGACTATTCTACCTACATTAACACGGAAAGCCGGAATTCTAGAAATCTTAACACAAAGTCAGAGTGGGAGCTTAGTGTAAAGTAATTCCCCAAACCGCATGTAAGAGGCATCTTAAACAGGTTGCCTTAACTTTTTCTTTTCGCCAGGAGTCAGTATTCCTAAAGGGATTTTTGGGTGAGTTATACATTGTAAAGTTCTATAGTTTGCATTTATTAAAACATGTGAAAATTGCTAATGGATGTACAAGTCATCTTCGGCTGGCAACCTCAGCATATAGAATGATGATTTCACGAACCACCACTGCAAGAGCTGGTGACTGCTTTATGCGGGTTTCTCAGAGAACCAAAAGCAGAAGTAGTCCCAATATCCAAATGGAGCAGGGAGTGGATGATGATACAACTGATGTACATACTTATTATATTTTTCACCTTTCAACCAGTGGAAATGTAAACATGTTCAATATAAATGAAAGGAATGTTTTCCGCTCACTGGGATTAATATTAACGCTCAGAGAGGGTAAAGTTCTGAGGTAGATGGGGTGGTGGAATAAACATCAGACGGGTCTTGAAGACGCTGGACCAGCTTCGTGATTACGCCCTGATATTTCTTGGAACGTGTCACAGCCTCCAGATTTAACCAGTGACTAGAGTGAACCAGTTCATAACCTGCGACAAACCAAACATCGGCTGCAGCAGAAACCAACAAACTTATTGGCAGCTAAGTACAAACTTAAAAGCTGCCAAGTGAACTTTCATACAGTTCCCTCAATATACATAAGATCACCTGTGATGATTACTTTTTTTTCAAAGAATTATTAATTTTACACTGTTAAGTATAAATTATTATTAAATTTGTTATTTGTATATATACAAAATTATAGTTGATTTAATCCTTTTTAAGTGTATTCATCCGTATGTCTCAGTCACCTTAAATACACTTAAAACATAGCTACTAAATTAATATTTCACTGAATCAAACATACTATATATCTCTTCACAAATGTTGTTGGGCCAATAATAAGATAACCGGGCTAAAACACATTCAGCATTGTTCTTGATTTCTGAATACCTTGTGGACACTCCCTCAAGGTATATGCATCATCATCCTTCTATTTGCATCTCTGCCAAGAATAAATTTGTGCGAAGGTAGATACATTTGAAGACCCACAATAGATACTCTAGGTTTTGTCCATTGCTTGACTATCACTGCAGAGCAAAGGGGAGGCAACCCGTGAAGTAGGCTGCTCTTAATTGAACTTTTCGTCCACGAAGCAATATGGGTGGGTAACCGAAAATATCCGTTATAATCTAGCGCTGTGAATGCCTAACTCACTTACTTCATATTACTGCAAGGAGAAGTCATAGACTGCCAGGAACACAAAACATCAGGACCCAAATATAGGACAAATCAGAGAACAAGACGTGAATTTTATGATTAGAAGATAGTATCCTCAGGAACAAGCATTGTGTGCTTTTAGTTCTTAATTCCTAGTTCAAGTGCTATAAGTTAGACATCTAACTCACCTGAAGAGACTGCATCTTTAATCAGTTACCGACAGTATTTGACCGTAACCTGTGCAAAACGTTTGTGCTTAATTTGCTAGATAAACTCGGGGTAAGTTGTAGTATGTATCTTATCATTTCATATTTTGCATTTTGACATGTATAATTTGCTTGTGGGTGTACAGTGGCATATGAGGCTGGCAACCTCATCACTGCAAATGACTTGACACATGAACCACAACTGCAAGAGATGGTGGCTGCTTCGTTTGGGTTTCCTCATAAGGAAGCAACAGCAAAGGTAGCCCAGACTCCATAGAGAGCAGGAGTGGATGATGATATCATGGTGTACACAGTTATTATGCAAGCACTTTCGTAAAATTCATATATAAGTATGTATTTTGCAAATGTTGTCATCCACTTTCCAAAAGCACTTTCATCCGACTCACTGGGATTAAACTTAACACTCAAGGACGATAAAATACTCGGAGGAAGTTGGAAGTGGCGGATGGAAAGGGCGGGCGCCTGATACTCATATGAGGGACCCAATACTCTAAAAAAGCATTTCTTTTCCTCTTAGTTTATGGTATAAGTTTGTGTACAAATTGCCAGCAGTCGACGCTAGATACAGCATCCGACGGGTCTTCAAGAAGCTTGACTAGACAACCTAAGCAGTTACCTCGCCCTTGTGCAAGAGACGTGCGCTGCTACAATATTTGAATATTGACAAGCAGTACAGCCCGAAGCACCTGTGGGAACCAACAGCGGCTGAAGAAGACGCCAACTAATCTTTCTTTCTTTCTTTGGGTCTAATATTTTGCTGTGATACCCTGTTCAACCAAAACCCATTGAAGGGTTGCAAACGGTTATATTGGGGTATATAGTGTGTTAACATCTTCGCTGGTATCATTTTCCTAGTCCTGGAAATGATTAGCCCTGAAAAGGACTACTAGCTGACTGTCTGGATCCTTCGTCGTTGCTTGTATTTTTATGGTGTCGTGGCGTTCTCATGGAGTTCCTTTCCTGCCTTACAGGTTACAAACGGTCGTATTGCGGTATATAGGGTGTTAGCGTTAGTCTTCGTTGGTATCGCTTTCCGAGTCCTTGAGCTGATTGTTCCTGAAAAGGACCACTAGCTGCCTGTTCTGTAGCTACTTGTTGTCTGTTACCGGTTTGTGTTGTTTAAAGGCTGTCGCTATTATTTTTGGTAGCATCTCCATTATGGTTTTTAAAATTATGTTTATTTCCGCTGCTTCTCTTCTTTCTAGTTTGCTTTGTATTTCCTGCACGATTTCGGTTTTTATTTTGTCTTTAGTTTCTTTGTTTTGTTCTCTACTTTTTGTAAGGGTATCCTCAGCTATCTTTCTCTCTGTTTCAATTCTTTTGAGGATTTCTTCGTTCTCTTCCTTTAGCTCTGTGAGTTTGGACGATGTCGACTTCTATCTCGTGTTTGATAGTTTTCATTTCCTGTAATATTGCCTGGGCGCTCTGTACGGCTCCTATTGTTTCGTCTCTTATGGCATCTGAGTCTTCGTTGTGTTGCTTGTTCGTCTCGACTTTGAGTTGTTGTTTTATGTCTCGCATATCTGTGGCTAGTCTTATCAGCTGGGCTCTTGTGTGCTGTTCTTGTTTAC
This sequence comes from Oreohelix idahoensis, assembly GCA_024509875.1. Taxonomy (NCBI): domain Eukaryota; kingdom Metazoa; phylum Mollusca; class Gastropoda; order Stylommatophora; family Oreohelicidae; genus Oreohelix; species Oreohelix idahoensis. The sequence goes on from JAMPIV010012665.1 coordinate 166,463, forward strand.
CAGTGCCGCCTGAAGCCACTCGGTTTCTTGCTTCTCTGAAGGAGATGTTTTTGGTTACAGATTCCTTCAGTATGGCCTTTGTTTCATAGAAGGTCGGACAGCCACGGTATCTTGCTCCGTGGTTCCCAAGACAGTTTGCGCAGGTTCTGTTGGAGTTGCGCACTTTATAGTTATCATCATTTTTCGCATGAGGACATTCATTGTAAGTGTGACTTCCCGCACAGTATCGACAAACTGCCTCTCTCCTGCATGTTTTCTTAGTGTGCGAGAATTGTTGGCAGTTTGAGCACTGCATAACAGGAGGGATGTACTCTTCTGTTTTTCGACATCTATCGTCTAGGTTGAGTTGCCTTGGTCTTGAAGTCCCCTCGATAGTTAGGATAACTAGGTTTGTGTCCTTCTTGTCCCATGTCTTCAGTCTTTCAACCTGTGTTATGTTGATGTTCTTGTTTTCTTCTTGTAGGCGGCTGTGGACCTCTTGTGTGGACCGGCTGTTGTCGATCCCTCTCACAACTATCTTTTTGGTCTTCTTGAATATTTCCACAGTAGCTTTAATCTGGTGGGGCAGCTGGACTTCTTTGTGTCCGGATTCAAGTTCGACCATCAGTTGGTTTGTTTTCTCCGTCTTGTTTAGAGTTATGATAACTCCGTTGTCGTGTCTTGAAACTTTAGATATGCTTCTCCTGCCCGTTATTGACTCAAGTATGCCGATTACTTTGTCGTCGGGTAGGGCCCTGAGCGAGGCCTCACCTCCAGACATCTGGGTGATCTTAATTATTCTCTCCTGTAGTGCCACGTTGGATACTGCGTTTTGATGCTTGCGAAGTTGGCACGTTCCAACTTCTGTCTCAGATTGTGTGTACGGTCTGCGGGACGGATTCGCATTCTGGGTCGTCTGCATCTGGTCAAGTTTCACCGGAGTTGGCTGGTCACTGTATGTTGGAGACTCGACAATGACATCTCGTTTTGCCGGTGGATTGATTTTGTTGGGTTTCAATGCTTTGTTACCCTCTGTCTTCGATGTTGCCTTGTCACTGCTCAATGTAGCTACCGCCTCGACACCTTGTTTCAGCGGTGATGTTGCTAAGTCTGGTTTCGGAGCTTGTTTGTCATCTGTCTTCGAATCTTTGGGTCGATCATCGGTCGTAGTATCAGAGGTTATGTTGTTCGTCTTCTGAGAACGACTGGCCACGACGCTAGGAGTATCCGTGCTCTCTGGATGCCTCTGTTTGCTCTTTGTAGGTTCTTGCTTGATGCTGCTGACAAGTGTTTGAGGGCTTGTATATACTTTCCTCTTTTTAGCTTGTTGCTTGGTGCGAGTCATTTTTGTAAATTCTGACGGCTGTGTTCGCCCTGAAAAGGACGCTCGTTTTAGTATAGTGCTGTCTTCACCGATCCTGATGAACAACCGTTGAGGGTAATCGACACCTCCCCGGAAGCTAAGTACCATAACACATCAACCAAGGGACATAACAAAACGTTTCAATAAGTCCACCAGAGTTTAAATCATCCAATGGTGATCAATATCATTTTTTTTTTCTTTTTTTAAACATAAACCTTATTTATTTTAAATCTTGTTAAACCTATAAGTGATTATTAAACCTGTTGATTTGTAACTTTAAAGCTATAGTTGGATTAACCACTATTGAAGCTCCTGACCGGGTTGGAAGGAAAGTCCACTAACCCCCCCCCCCCCCCCCCCCCTCCCCCCCCCCCCCCCCCCCCCCCGCCCCCCCCCCCCCCCCCCCCAGCCTCGCAATAATATGTCATTGGGCCAAAAGAGCTGGAAAGCTCGAGTGCCGCTGGTTAGAGAAAAAAAACACAAATAGGAAATTACCAAAATTTGACCCTTAGAACCTCATTACTTATGTCAGGAGGTAACACGTCGCCAGTACTGCTTTTTCCCATCTCTAGTGCCCCTTTATCATATAAGATTTACGCCAACTAAAATTTGGCCGCCATTTTCGGCTGTACCCAAATAGCAGGAAAATGGACAAAATCGCGAGTTTCAGACCTAATATGCATTTTCGTTTAGGTTAACTAATAATTTGAAATAAAATTAGATGCAAATACAGTAGCACATATTTGTACTATTCTTTGTATTTCAACTAACAAAACCAAAAGAAGAAAACTAGTTTACTTACCGGTTTATTGAATAGAATCAGTAGCGTGAATTTTTAACACATACTCCGTTGAATTTTAAATTCCGTTAGAATTTCACTATTTAGCAACAAATATTCCGTTAGAATTGCAACACTTAGCAAAACATACTACCTTATAAAATAATATAATAAAAATAATAAAAATTAATTTCAATTTTATTATAGTTTTATTACATGTCTGCACATGTATGACTCACATTGTGTTAAATACAGATGTTACGGACGCGACTGTTGTGTGATTGAGGTTGTATTAAAAAACACAAATCTTAGATTTAACCTTCATTTTCACCAAAAAGTAGTTTTTTTTTTTTTTTTTTTTTTTTTTTTTTTTTTTTTAAATTGAAACACAAAACACGTTTAGTTCAATGGCTTTCCAACAACCATTAGATTTAGCACACTTAGGGCCACATCAGCCTAATAACTTTGTTCTTGTCAACAACAGAGGGGACTTGTGTAAACCTAAAGACATACAGACATTTCAGTGCGAGTGGTTTCGGGTAATTTTAAAGTTCTTATAAATTGTAATTTTTCATTGTGTCAACACATAAGAATTAAATATGGTGCCTTGCTAGTTTATCTTGCTGATAAATAAAATGTAGTTTTGTTTTGTTTTCTTGTTGTTCCCCCCCTTCCGGGCGCGTTCGAACACATGTACCTACAAATTTGATTTGGTTTTAAGGATTATTTTCATTGCAAAAGCACACCTCCATCTCAGCACAGTGCACGAACTCCGTAGCACTGGCGAGAATCCCAATGTGGGTAAATAGGAATCACATATTCTATAAATATTTCTGTGGTGGGTAGGTTTCTAATTTTTAAATTTTGCAAGGGCATCGGCCTTCCAGATAGGGCCTACTCTTTACGATTTCCAACTGCCGTGGGATTTTTAACGTGCGCAACTTGCACACGGGACCTCCTATTGTTTCACCATTATCCGAGAAGGCAAGGCATCCGATTTCACTACCCTGGAAACTAGAAGGGAGGGGGGGGGGGGAGGGGGGGGGAGGCAGTATGACATCATTAGGACCACTGGATCTGAAAAAAAAAATTTTTCCATAAATATATTCCCTCTACTGGGAATCGAACCAGTTACCTCTAGAACTCGAGACGGACGCCATACCTCTTAGCCACTCAGACACCTACCTACAAATAGATATTCCCCCCCCCCCCCAGCCAAATCACACTTGGGCAGCCTCTGGATTAACTCCTATCAGCTCAGTGGGGATCAGCATACACCTAAGTCTGCATAGTTAGGTCAGGGGGAGGTATGCCGAACCCTTTAAAAAAATTGGGCAATTTCCTATTACTCGTGCTTTTTTGCTCCGCACAGAATATATTTAGTTATAAGTTGTTTCGTAGCATTTACAGTTAGGATTAACCCTAACCCTAAACCCCAACCCTAATCCTGACCCTAATCCTAACCCTAACCTTAACGCTAACCCCCAACCCTAACCCTAACCCTAACCCTAACCCTAACCCTAACCCTAACCCTAACCCTAACCCTAACCCTAACCCTAACCCTAACCCTAACCCTAACCCTAACCCTAACCCTAACCCTAACCCTAACCCTAACCCTAACCCTAACCCTAACCCCAACCCTAACCCTAACCCTAACCCTAACCCTAACCCTAACCCTAACCCTAACCCTAACCCTAACCCTAACCCTAACCCTAATCGTACCAAACAAGACATAACTACAGATATTCTGTGCGGAGCAAAAAAGCACGAGTAATAGGAAATTGGGAGCCGCGCTGGTGTAATGGCTACGGCGTTGTACTGGTGACCAGGTGTTCATGGTTCAAACCCGGGCGTCAGCGTCTGAAGGAATGTTTACGACCGGAAATTTTACTGAATAACCTGAACGGCTCCTGCACATACATCCCGTGTGGATGGGAAGGAGGGAAGCTCCTGACCGGGTTGGAAGGAAAGTCCACTGACCCCCCCAGCCTCGCAATGACATGTCATTGGGCCAAAAGAGCTGGAAAGCTCGAGTGCCGCTGGTTAGAGAAAAAAAATAGGAAATTACCAAAATTTGACCCTTAGAACCTCATTACTTATGTCAGGAGGTAACACGTCGCCAGTACTGCTTCTTCGCATCTCTAGTGCCCCTTTATCATATAAGAGTTACGCCAACTAAAATTTGGCCGCCATTTTCGGCTGTACCCAAATAGCAGGAAAATGGACCCAATCGCGAGCTTCAGACCTAATATGCATTTTCGTTTAGGTTAACTAATAATTTGAAATAAAATTAGATGCAAATACAGTAGCACATATTTGTACTATTCTTTGTATTTCAACTAACAAAACCAAAAGAAGAAAACTAGTTTACTTACCGGTTTATTGAATAGAATCAGTAGCGTGAATTTTTAACACATACTCCGTTGAATTTTAAATTCCGTTAGAATTTCACTATTCAGCAACAAATATTCCGTTAGAATTGCAACACTTAGCAAAACATACTACCTTATGAAATAATATAATAAAAATAATAAAAATTAATTACAATTTTATTATAGTTTTATTATATATATATATATATATATATATATATATATATATATATATATATATATATATATATATATATATATATATATATATATATATAATATGAGATCATAGACTACTCACTTACTGAAAAGATTAAACAAAACATAGAAGATAAGGAAGCCAAAATAGAGACAAATATAAAAGTTCATTATATTATATAATTTTTATTATATAATTTTTTTATAATTTTATATTTTATATATTACAATTACATAATTATAAAATTATATTATATATATATATATATATATATATATATATAGATATATATATATATATATTTATATATATATATATATATATATATATATATATATATATATATATATATATAATTATTTATAATATATTTATAAATCTAAATATATATAAATATAACCTTATAAATATAGAAGAGGTGTTAAGAATAGTTAGTATTAGGGAACTGCATAATATAGTCAAACAATATTTAATACGAACAAATGTTAATATTAGTGTCTGGGAATGTGAAGGTCTGATGCTGTTCTTACAATACACATGACTTTTGATAGGCGAAAGTCAATTAAATATCTGTTAAAGTCAGTTATATAACTGGAACCACCAGGCCTTTACACCCCTCCATTTTAATATTATTCTTGTTCAGAGTTTATTCTTAATTTTTATTTTATTTTTTTTTGTGTGTTTATTTATTTAACGTAAAAAGCATAATTGTAATTGTCCCTATTTACAATGATTTGACAAATGTGATGCCACTTTCTCTTATCGGCAGTTGTTCCTATTATTTTGAATTGAAAACAATATATAATTATTACCCATCAGAGGTTGAACGGGATATTTATTTTCATTAATTAAAAAAAAAAAAATCTTACTCGATGCTTACTCTCGCTACTAGCCCTGGTATTGTCCAGCCGAAAATGGCGTCTACGTCGTTCAGCCTCGTTTTCGATTCTGACATAGTTGGCGTAATTCTCTATAGATCTAGGGGCACTACCCATCGCCACTGCAGCTTGTTTTGAAAATAACGTGTTCACAGTTTGTGGGTTACTAGTTAAAAAGAATATTATATCGCATGAACAAGAAATTGACATGATCATCCAACCTGTTAACTGTAAGATTTTGTGAATAATGACAGTTTAAACCAGCGTTTCTCAAACTTTATGGTCTCAGGACCCCGTTACACTCTTTAAAATTAGTTATGCCCCCTAAGAGCTTTTGTTTATGTGGGTTATACCAGTGAGATAATGAGAGCTATAATAAACTACAATTCCAGACCCCACGTTCTTTTATATTTGGACATGTGCCCTAATATAACCGACGGACCATGTGTCTAGACTGAAAAGAGTGGGCTTCGTCAAAACAAAGCAAAATGTTCAATTTTTAAAAAGGCAAAAAACATCTTAGATTATTATGAAAATAATTTTCATCTCGCTGACCCCATGAAAGGGTCGCGGGGACCCAAGATGTCCGCGGATCACACTTTGAGAACCGCTGGTTTAAACAATAAGACGTTGATTTATGACCCCGTGGTCAATTCTGGCCAAAATTGAAGATAATATAAAGCAGTACTGAGGCAACTTAATGTCTTGTGTTCTCAAAAAAGAACAAACACAAAAAAAAACACACACACACACACAATCTAAATAATGTTACTTCAAACACACACACACGTACATACACGGCGTGCCTGTTATTTTCTCTGTGGCATGTTCGAAATTCACAAGACGTAATGATTACTTTATTTCAAATCTTCTGCTTCATTAAACTGTGTTCCGACAGGCGCATTTGATGATGTCCCCCCGTAGTTTCCGGCTCTTGGTCCTTGTTTATGAATTATGTTGTCCATGCATTGCTGCGCCTTCGTGTTTGAGTCTCCAGTATAGCATTTTCTACCATTGTCGCTATGGTTTTTTGTTTTGATTTTCTCCTTCAATGCATTATTCTAGAATCAGCCGTGCCAGAAAGCAGAGCAAAGTACAGTAAAATGTTAACTATCAAGCATGTCGGAAAAGGCGTATAAGGTGGGTTGGGCATGAAGCCGAGTCGCCAATTCTGTAAACTCCTTAAATCAGAAAACAACCAAATGGACAACTCAGCTACAGAAAATAATTCCAACGACGGGGATGCTGACGACGGATCATCATCATCAGTTGCCATCTCCACAACGAAGGTTGGCTGTAATGGATCTCCAACGTCTTCTGTCTCTTGTCTTGGTGGTGCACTCTGATAGACTCTTTCCTGTCCATCTCTTGATGTTGTCTTCCCACTTATAGCGCTGTCTTCCCCTTGCACGTTTGCCTTCAACTCTCCCTTCTGTTATGGTCTTCTGCAAGGTGTTATGCCTTTTTATGTGGCCAAAGTATTTTAGCTGTCGAACTTTGACCTCCCTCATTAGTTCTCTTTTCATACCTAGATTTTCTAGGACCTCCTTATTTGTTTTCATCTCTTTCCATGAGATACGCCCCATTCTTCTATATATCCACATTTCAAGAGCCTCAATTCTTTCTTCCAACTGCTTATTCATCGTCCATGTTTCTGCACCATACAGAAATGCAGAATATATATAACACTTTATGATTCTCAGTTTTAATTTGTGAGATAACTGTTTGGATGTCAGTATATGTTTCATGTTGTTGAATGTAGCTTTGGCCATTCCTATTCTCTTCTTGATTTCTGTTTCACATCTGCCATCTTCTGTTATTATATGACCGAGATATACGTAGCTCTTGACTTGTTCCAGGATTTCCCCATTTACGCTTATCTTTAATGTGGGTTTATCGTCTGTTTTGCTAATTATCATAGTTTTTGTTTTCTCAATATTAATGTCGAGTCCATATTCCTGACTTATACTGTTCACTTGTTTCACTAGTTCTTGTAACTCCTGTTCGCTTTCAGCTAACAACACGGTATCATCTGCATATCTAAGGTTGTTTATTGACCTTCCACTGATGTTCAGTCCTGGTATTTCTTGTATCTGTTTGAAAATTTTTTCGGTGTATAAATTAAATAGGCAGGGGGACAGCACACAACCTTGTCTGACACCTCTTTTTATGTCTATGTATGGTGAATAATTCCTTCCAGATCTTACTGTGGCAGTTTGCTCCCAATAAAGGTTACTGAGTATTCTTATATCTTTTCCATCAATACCTATGTCTTCGAGGCATTCAATTATTTTCTCATGATGGACTCTGTCAAAAGCCTTCTTATAGTCAATGAAGCACATATACATACTTTTTTGGACCGCTGTATATTTTTCTGCTAATATTCTTAGGCAAAATATTGCCTCTCTTGTTCCACTGTTCCGTCTAAAACCAAACTGCTCTTCCTGGATTTCGCTGTCTACTTTACTTTTTATTCTTTCCTGTATGATTTTGAGCAGTATCTTAATTGCATGACTCATCAGGCTGATTGTTCTGAAGTCTGAGCATTCTGTTGCATTTGGTTTTTTGGGCAATGTTATAAAAACTGATGTCTTCATGTCGTGTGGTATATATCCTGTATTGTATACATCGTTGCATATTTCTGTGATTGTATCTACACCAAAGCTCTCCAGAGCTTCTATCATTTCAATTTTTATGTTATCCATGCCTGCTGATTTTCCTTTTTGTATCATATGAATGGCATTCTCTACTTCTGATCTGAGAATGTTTGGGCCTTCATTAGAATCTGGTGATGGTTTTTTACCTCTGTTGTCCTCGAATAATTCTTTTACGTATTCTGCCCATCTGTTTGATATGTCTTTCTCATCAAGTAATATTACACCATTTTTGTTCTTGATACAGCTTCCTCCTTGTGCAAACCGTGACCGATTTGATAATTTCTTTATTTCTTCATGCATATCTCTTGTCCTGTGCTTTGCTTCCAAGTCTTCTATTTCCTTGCATTTTGTTTCTATCCACCGTTCTTTTGCTTCTCTACACATAGTACGTATGTCATTGTCTATTGTTTTATATTCTGGAGTGTTTTTTGCTTTCTTTCTTTCGGTCATTTTATTCAAGATGTCATCTGTCATCCAAATTTGATTTTTCTTAGACTCCTTTTTAGGTAAATTTGCATTTGCTGATTGTATGCTTGTTTTTAAGCATTCCCATTTTGCGGTTGCTTTTTCTTCTGGGTTTTCTCTTCTATACTGCTCCATGCTTTCTGTCAATAATTGTTGATATTTATTTTTGACGTCAATTAAATATTTCTGTTTTATATCTGGTTGTTTCAGCGCTGATATTTCTATCTGGGGTTCCTCCTGTCTTCTGTTTCCTGCTCTTTTCAGCTTTATATTTACTTTGATGACGACTGGATTGTGATCTGAATTTATGTCGGCGCCAGGATATGTCTTTGCACTTGTGACACTGTTCTTAAATCTATGTTTTATCATGATATAGTCGATTTGATTTCGTGTTATATCTCCTGGGCTTTTCCATGTGTATAATTTCCTTGGGTGGTGTTCAAAAAAGGTGTTACATATGACCAGCTGGTTTTCTTCACAGAACTGGATAAGTCTGTCTCCTCTATCATTTCTTGTCCCTAATCCATACTGTCCTACTATTTTCTTGTATTTTCCTTTTCCTACTTTTGCATTCATATCACCCATTACTATCAACACATCTGTTGATTTGACTGGTTTAAGTGTGTGTTGTAGCTCTTCATAGTATTCTTCTATTTCTTCCTCGCTGTGATCTTTAGTTGGTGCATAAGTTTGTAAGATTGATATGTCGAATGGCTTTGCTCTCATTTTTAGTAACATCATTCTGTCATTGTGTGTCCAGTATCCACATACGTATTTTTCTAACTCCTTCTTTATCAACATTCCTACCCCTCTTTCATGTTTTTCTCCGCCTGAGTGTATAAGCGTGTACTGGTCTCTTTTTATGTAGCCTGTATCCAAAAGTCTTGCCTCTGCAACTCCCAGTATATCGAGTTTCATGTCTGTTGCTTCTAATATAAGATTGTCAAGCTTTCCTTCTCCGTTCAGAGTTCTAACATTCCATGTTCCTATTTTTAGGCTTCTCCTACTAGTTTTTAGGTGGTCTTTCTCAGAATGCTCCCTTTCAACAGAATTTAAGGAACACTCGTCATTATGTACTTCCTTACTCATTAGAGGAGTTGCCTCTTCCCTGTTAATTTGTACAGTAGATTCTTCCCCAGGGGACAGAGAGTTCTCTACATATCGTTTCTTATCTTGTTGTTGTGATCCCATTACGTTCTGTAGGAAGTACGTGGTAAGGCCCCAATCTCTTCCACGGTGGCTAGCCATTGCGACGGATAGGACACACATTAAGGAAACCTCTTGATAGCATTACGAGGCAGTCTATTCTGTGGAATTCCCAGAGTAAGAAAGGTGGATGGATCCGGGACAAAGACAAGAAGAAGCGCAGTGTAGTGAGAAATGAAAGAGATGAGGACGCCATCGAAAAACCTTGAGCTGAATGCACAAGACAGGTAACCTTGGCATGCGTTTTTTAAAGGCTTCTTGCTCATGTGACAGTGTGACAGCTACATTGGTTTTTAAAAAAAAATACACAAACCCTAATCAAGTGAAAAAGTAAGTAGGGGAAAAAATTAATCGGGCTCGTCCGGGATTTGATCCCGGGACCTCTCGCACCCAAAGCGAGAATCATACCCCTAGACCAACGAGCCATCTACATTAGTTGCAGTAAGCGTATAAATATATTGAAGCGCCTAGAGGTGGAAAAATATTTGGTAGGCTATACATTGATTACATGTTTCAAGTGGCGAAAAAGAAAATTAAGGATAAACACAGGTGGGATCCAATTTTATTGGACAGATACAGTGAAACTCGTACGTTTGCGAAAACATGCAATCTGCAGTGTTCTACTGAAATTCGACATAGTAATTACATGAAGATCCTTCTTTTCATCATTGCATAAAGTCTTTTATGTTTGGACATGCGCCCTAATATAACCGACCAGGTTGAGCGAGGTTATAAGAGGCAAAATGTTATTTAAAAACAAAAACCAAAAAAATCACCGCATATATTACATTTTAAAAATCACTGTAGTTTAATTCATTGGCGGATCGTTCTTAGAGGATGTGGGGTTCATCTTGACCAGAGCTTTAGAAGGGAAAAAAAACCTTGTTTTAATAACGGCATATAACAAGCGTTCATAGGGGGTGTTGGGAAGTCAGGTATTGGTAGTACCTCTGGTGAAGGAGCTGTCATGCCCTTTTCAGGGCAGCTCAGCCACCTTTGGTCCAAACCTGGCATCCAGCTCTCACCTATGGCTCCTCGTAGCTGTCAGCATGCGACAGCGGCCACCCCCGGACAACGGCTTTGACAGGCCGGCTAAACTAGGTGAGGGTAGCCGAATGGTTATAAACCTTCGGTGAGTTAGGGTCTGCCTACCCATGCATGCGAAGACTGGATTCGATAGACTGCGCGGAAGAAACCACCTGTTGGTTCAACGGGCATGACGGCGATTACCAGCAACGCGCTGTGGAGCGTAAGGAGCACGACGAGGCACGTAGAAAGCCCTGGTCATCCACTGCACCTGACTTATCTCCAGTCGTCTTGACTTGTCTTGCCACTGGATTGAGATGGACCCAGGCGAGAGAGTGAGGTCGACGAATTGCGCAACTCTTCCTCACTTTAATCCAAATCACCGCGCAAGTCACTCTTTCATCCATTCATTGGATGAACAGAGTGGTCTTCATCACCCGTGATGGAGGAACAACCAACCATAACAAGCGTTCATAGATAAACTGCAACCGATGTGATTCTAGGCTACATTGAAGCCTCCTCAAGTTGTCTCCTAAAGCAACTATCTCACTGCTTGTCCCTCCCATTAATAAATCGCTTCGTCCCGATCTATTCTGCACTCGGCGGTTGAATAAGAACGATATCCAAGAACGTGAGAGGATTGTTTGAAGAAGTTCAAGTTTCCGAAATCACAACGCTAGGAAAAGAAGAGGTTTAAGTGCGCATGCGCAGAATAGCACAACGGGAACATTGTACACGGTTCCTAAAAAAACTATAGTTATTTTCTTGATACTACGGACGCCGCTGTCTTGTGATTTAGCTACTGTTCTTAATACAAATTTTGTATTTACCCTAATTTTTACAATGAACAAAACAATTCTTAATTGAAAAAACAAATTCAGCACAATGCCTTTCAACCAAACAATGGAAGGTAAAACACTTAACACATCATCAGTAAAATGATTTTATTCTTGTCAACAATAAAGGTGAATTGGACAAACATAAAGCAAATTGATGCGTGATGCCATATGATGATGGATGGCATCCGCATGTCTGGTTTTGTGTAGTGTGTAGATGTGTTCAGTCAAAACAATGTTCATGCAACAATAACAGGGCAATCCACATAGGACGTCAGTAAACTCACGACGTATAAAGTCAATGAGTCTTGAAACAGCCGTTGACGTTTTTCTTCATTATTTATTGTGGACGCCACAGTGACAAAATGGTTACGCAAATGTGTAGGCACATCAAACAGTCATTATCACAGCAACATTCAATACAGCAATAAACGGTAGACAGCATTACAATGATGAGTCAGATGCATGTTATATTTCATAGTGCTGTAAATGTAGTCAGGTGGAAAACTCCATCCTTTTCTATAACAGCCAGGAGATAACCAGATGTATGAGATCAGTTCACTCTCCTTAGTTTGACTTCAGCAAGACAGACACGTCTGCCGAAGTATAAATAATGTCCTCAAGAATATCCTCTAGATAATAAAGGTTTTCTAAACCTAGTTCATTTAACAAAGTAGCAAGTAATGGTCCTTGGTACATGCATCAACCGATGCAGTACAATGCAGCGACATGTGAGCTGGGAAAGAACATCTCGTGACGACGACTTTCGGAGACAGGCTATGAATCGAAATCGCTCACGACCCAAAATCGATAGAGTTAATGAAAAAGTCAATTTACCTTGCTTTCATGAAATACACAGAAATATCACGCCTCCCGACATGTGGGAAAACACTAGAGGTATTATCTCGACTAAACGAAATATCCATAAGAGGACTACACATCCCTGACAGAACAAAAATAGCGGAGATCCCCTCTTCAACGAGGCATCTCTTTCGCCATTCCAAATCGCTCACCCCCACTAGTGGTGGGCGGAAACCGATCGACAAACAACAAGACAAGTCATGCGCAGTCCAGCGCAAAAATGACCACAGCTCAAAAGTTAACTGCATTCGATACCAACGCGAGAAGACAAATGCTTACCGAGAAAAGTGACTATAAATTACAAGCAGTTGTTGCCCTTGCGTTATAAAACAGATATTGAAATAAAACGATGTTGCGAGAATTTATCACGCAACATATCACCACCTCCTCCCGATAAAAAAAAAAAAATGTGGAACATATTTTTTTTTTTAAATATCAAAGAGCATGCGATAAGCGGCTCAAAACGCACGAATTATGCGCTGATAATTAACTAAATTGCCAAACAATAGGCTAATTATAGAGTGTCTGGTGAGGATATACCTCAACAGAAAAATAAATATGTCTCAAAAAATATTCACATCGGGGAGGTGTCACCAACACACATCACGTTAGCATGTAAACACAATATACGTATGCAAGTTACTATAATCATCATTAAACAGCATACTCTAATATTGTCTTTAAAAATGGATGTACAAATCTGATAGGAAAATTTAAATAGTACATTCTTTGACATGTAATGACATAAGTACATAGTAAAGTTAAACTACATGACGATCCAGGACATATGCTCTGGTATTCCGAGGGTAAGTACACAATCTAGAACTCGTAAGGTAAGTCCTCAGCTCAACAATGACATTCTGAGAAAGTACAAGCAATATAATGCTAATAATAACTAATATGCTTCATAAGGTACAATACATTATTAATAATTGTGGCTGTTTAGTAAACTAACGGCCCTTATATTAACTACTCAGTCCTCCTCTATCATTTTAAAAAACGAACAGAAGAAGATGACAACAAAGCACGATAGTGTGTACATATAAAGTAAGTACAGATGTGCTAATCTATTGTAGAAATATAGGTGTGTTATGACTCTGTAATATATAGAAATATAGGACAGAAGTATTAGTTGGAGTCATGTGGGCATCTAGACAAAATGTCAGCCATCACATTATCCGCACCACGGATAGCTCGTACCGTGAAGTGAAAAGGTTGAAGAGCTATAGCATATCGAGTGGATCTCGAACTCTTCAAATTCTTAGTCTGAATAGCTGTAAGAGCTTTCTGATCAGTCTCTAGAATGAAATGTGCGCCCAGGAGGAATCTTTGTAGCTTTAGAATTGACCAAACCATCGCTAACAACTCACGGTCTAAAACCGAGTAGTTCCTCTCTGCCGCATTTAGTTTTCTAGAAATGTACATAACAGGATGCAGAGTATTTGCATATTCTTGCATCAGTGCTGCTCCAATCCCAGTGGATGAAGCATCACTCCGAAGAACAAAAGTCCTATCAAGAGTAGGTAATCTTAAGATGGGAGGAGAAGAAAATATATTCTTGATTTGGTCTAGTGAAGATTGGCATTCTTCAGACCAACGGACCAGATTAGGCGAACCTTTCTTCAACAATGTTGAGAGAGGTGCCATGATCGAAGATAAATTTGGAATAAATCTCCCATAAAATTGAATTAAACCTAAGAGACTCCTAACTTGTTTCTTCGTTTTAGGAACAGAGATGTTCAGTATTTTGGAAGTATTGTGGTCTTCTGTCTTCAAGAGACCATGACCAACACGATGACCCAGGAAAGAGATTTCACCAAAACCAACAAAAGCTTTAGAAGGTTTTGCTGTCAAATTATTCTCACGTAGAGTGGACAGTAAGTCATATAACCCTAAATAGTGATCTTCCCAGGTATCACTGAAGAGACAGATGTCATCTAAGTATGCGATGACATCCGAACGATGTGACAGAATTCGACGCATCATGCGAACGAAAGTGGCAGGGGCGTTCATGAGACCAAAAGGCATAACATTCCATTGAAATAGACCCCTAGGTGTAGAAAAAGCAGTAAGAGGTTTGGCATGCTCTGCTAAAGGCACTTGCCAATAACCTTTAGACAAGTCAAGTTTAGTGAAGAATCTATAATTAGAAAGTCTAATCAGTAGATCTTCTAACAAAGGCATCGGTTCAGCGTCGAACTTTGTGACCTGATTCAATTTGCGATAATCAACGCAAATTCGTATGTTCTTATCCTTCTTCCGGACAATAACCATGGAAGAAGAATATGGTGAAGTCGATGGTTCAATTATATTTAATTGAATCATTTCATCCAATTCCTTTTCCACTTGCGACTGAAAGTGTATAGGAATAGGATACGGCCTAACCCTAATTGGATTATTGTCGGTAAGAATTATGTCATGTTCTATGACATCTGTGTGTCCAGGAATGTCAGTGAGAACATCCTGAAATGTTTGTAACATCGACGAGACTTGTCGATGTTCGTCACCAGAAAGATTAGGAGAAACAGAAACGTTTTTCCAAGATTCCGTGGAATGTAATGGAACCACTGGAAGGGGAAGGTTGACATCAGAGAAGGTAGCTTCCTCATCCTGAATGACAGACAGGGATGAATAATGACCGTGAGGTGCAGGAGCATCATCCGTTGCCTGGAAAATAGGCAGCAAATAGTCCGGACGTTCGTGAAATTCCGAAAGCATGTTTATGTGGAAAGTTTTATGCTTTCCATCAATATCGACCACATAGTCAACATCGGAAATCCGAGAGACTATTGCATACGGACCTTTCCATGCAATAAGAAGTCTATTTTCCCTACTGGGGAGTAGGACGAATGCTTTGTCACCTGGACAAAGTTGTCGTAGACATCTATTCTTGTTAGCAAACTGCCTTGCCTTCTCTTTAGCAATTTCTGATGAAGCAGTTGCTAGCTTACATGCCTCAATGATCTTTTGTCTAAGAGCAATGACATACTCATATGAGGATTGAGTTTCATCGCTAATATCATCGGCAGTGATGAGATCGTGTAATAAAGACATAGGGCCGCGTGGACGCGCGCCAAAGACAAGTTCGAAGGGAGAAAATCCTGTGTGTTCATTAGGGACTTCTCTATAGGCAAAGAGAGCCGCGGGTAAAACCCTGTCCCAATCTTGAGGATGATCTTCAGTTATCTTACCAAGCAAAGTCTTGAGCGTTCTATTCAGACGCTCAACTAACCCATTAGACATAGGATGGTAGATACTACTGAGAGATCGTTCAATATGTAAGGTAGACATTACCTGTGACATAGTGTCAGATATGAGTTGAGTGCCATGGTCTGACAATATTTCTCTGGGGAACCCCAAGCGAGAAAATATCAACCAAAGAGCATCTGCGATATCTGTAGTAGATATGCTCTTAAGAGGAATAGCCTCTGGCCAACGTGTGCACATATCGACACATGTAAGGATAAACTGATGTCCTCTGGCCGACTTGACCTTAAAAGGGCCAATAATATCTATGGCCATTTTCTGAAACGGCCGAATAGGAATGTCAGCAGCCTGGATAGGCGCAGCATGTCGTGGTCCTCTAGATTTGACCTCCTGACATACCTTGCATGATCGGCAGTAAATACGAAAGTCCTTATTGACAAAAGGCCAAAAGAAAGCCGCAAGGACTCTCGACTTCGTACGGGCAAAACCCATATGTCCAGCACATTGCGAGTCATGAGCATGTTGTAATATTTGGACTCTCATGCTCTTGGGAACAAGAATTTGCGAATGTGCCGACGTAGTCGAATCTTGTACCATACGTACAAGTACGCCGTTTCTCATTGCAATCCAAGATTTTCTATTTGTATCCTGATTCGGATCACCTTTCTTCGCAAGAACGAAGAATTTTTTTAAAGAAGAATCTTCTTCTTGCAATTTTATGAAAGAGTCACGAGTGATTACTAAGTGACTATCTTGGCTATCAACTCCATTATCACTATTCAGTGAAGTTTCGGGTGTTTGTAGAGCTTGTGCTCTTGTAACTACTGCATTTGTAGCTTGCATGTTATTATCTTCCCAAGCAGCAATCTGCTGTGGGGTACACTCCCTAACTCCGTGAATACGACCAATAATAAGGTCCGCAATAGGATTAGGTAAGAGACAAGCATGCACATCTCCAGTAAAGAAAGGAGTGGCAATGCGAATTACAGCAGTAGGATATTTTTCTAGAGTGCCGCCAAATGTGACACATTTAATAACCCTTCCTGTAGCACAAGATGGATCTACAAGCGATTGTCTAACACCAATAGTGGTGCATCCGGAATCGAAAAGTAGTGAGACCGGAGTATCATTAACAAGACCCTTATGTAGAATTAAAGAACCCCTCCCGTCATGCGCAACAGCAGCAGGAAGAGCGGGAAGTGGGTGACCACAACTCAAAGTAGTTATGGTACCCGGTTCGAATAAAGTACTGCATTGGGGGCATTTGTTTGCTCTTTCAAAGTCAAAAGCAGAACTAGTGACAGCGTCAAAGTTTTTACTATCAACAACATGATTACAGGCTCCCTCAGTTTCCTGTTGTACAGCATTAGCCTGCTGATATCTCTTTTTTTTGTGTTGAGATCTACCCCGACTATTATTACCTCTGAAGTTATCAGAGTTATTATTATCTCTGCAGTTATTATTGTCTCTATTGTAATTGTTATACTGGTTCGAATTCCAGTTTCCACGATTACTATCATGTTCACATTGATGCGAACATCTATTTGTTTGGTTCTGAGGTCTTCGGCAGGAATAACCTCTATTACCATATCCTCTTTTGAAATGCTTATAATTATTAGGGTGATAGTAACGACCACTATCAGGTTATCTCCAATTCTTCGAAGAAGAATCACCATGAAATTGGTTTCCATGATTTTGACAGAAATTACCGCTACTCTTTCTATCAAAATTTTGTTGGAATCTACGAGCAAAGTTTTGACCATACGGAGCTGCCGAAGCAACTGGTAAACCTTCTTTCACCTTAGAGTTACCCATGGTTATGTGTGGGTGCGCAGTTACGTATTGGCAACAGAAATCTTCCATTTCTTTTATTGTTTTAGGTTTACGTTCATGAAGGAAAGCAAGGAAAGACTCATTGACAGACGACATGACTTTGTCTCTAAGTATTAAGTCCATAAGTCCTTCATAAGTTTTTTCCGTCTTAGATAGTTCAACCCATCGTGAGAAAGTAATGCGTATTCTTGCAATAAACTCGGAGAATTCAACTCCATTTTTAGGTAACATGTTTTTAAATTGTAGACGATAGCCGTCTTCGTTAAGCTGATATTTCTTTAACAAAGCGGCCCTGACAAAGCGGCTTCCCGTGACCACCCATCCCGTAAAGGACGAAAAGAACGGAAAAAACACAAATAAAATATGCACAGACACATTTTCTTAAAGATGAGCAGCAGTACCAAATGTGATGGAACTACACAGCACATACCATTCCCCACATTGGCCACCAAATGATGCGTGATGCCATATGATGATGGATGGCATCCGCATGTCTGGTTTTGTGTAGTGTGTAGATGTGTTCAGTCAAAACAATGTTCATGCAACAATAACAGGGCAATCCACATAGGACGTCAGTAAACTCACGACGTATAAAGTCAATGAGTCTTGAAACAGCCGTTGACGTTTTTCTTCATTATTTATTGTGGACGCCACAGTGACAAAATGGTTACGCAAATGTGTAGGCACATCAAACAGTCATTATCACAGCAACATTCAATACAGCAATAAACGGTAGACAGCATTACAATGATGAGTCAGATGCATGTTATATTTCATAGTGCTGTAAATGTAGTCAGGTGGAAAACTCCATCCTTTTCTATAACAGCCAGGAGATAACCAGATGTATGAGATCAGTTCACTCTCCTTAGTTTGACTTCAGCAAGACAGACACGTCTGCCGAAGTATAAATAATGTCCTCAAGAATATCCTCTAGATAATAAAGGTTTTCTAAACCTAGTTCATTTAACAAAGTAGCAAGTAATGGTCCTTGGTACATGCATCAACCGATGCAGTACAATGCAGCGACATGTGAGCTGGGAAAGAACATCTCGTGACGACGACTTTCGGAGACAGGCTATGAATCGAAATCGCTCACGACCCAAAATCGATAGAGTTAATGAAAAAGTCAATTTACCTTGCTTTCATGAAATACACAGAAATATCACGCCTCCCGACATGTGGGAAAACACTAGAGGTATTATCTCGACTAAACGAAATATCCATAAGAGGACTACACATCCCTGACAGAACAAAAATAGCGGAGATCCCCTCTTCAACGAGGCATCTCTTTCGCCATTCCAAATCGCTCACCCCCACTAGTGGTGGGCGGAAACCGATCGACAAACAACAAGACAAGTCATGCGCAGTCCAGCGCAAAAATGACCACAGCTCAAAAGTTAACTGCATTCGATACCAACGCGAGAAGACAAATGCTTACCGAGAAAAGTGACTATAAATTACAAGCAGTTGTTGCCCTTGCGTTATAAAACAGATATTGAAATAAAACGATGTTGCGAGAATTTATCACGCAACACATTTCAGTACGAGTGGTTTGAAGCAACTATAAAGTTCTGATCAATTGTATTTTTTTTTTAATGTGTAAATGTTTAGCAATTAAATATGTAGCATTGTCAGTGTAATCGTGACGATGAATAATCTGTACTGTTTATGCTGTGTATCTATATATAGAGCAGTGGCGGTTCCAGGGGGTTGTCATTGGGGGTGCTACACTGTTCATTCATTTAAAATACTATACATAATACTCACAAATTGTGACCACCATGTGAAATATCAACCCAGACACAAATGATTAGTGTCTTATCTCATCTAAAATCTGTCAGGACGTTCTGAAAAGTTATTTTAAAAGTTTACTGCAACTAGGAGTAATCATTGTCAGTCGTAGCAGCTTCCCGAGTCTCAAACCGGTTACACGGACATGTATGCTGCTATTTCCCGTGTTTAAAATTGTCATTGCAACTTCCCTTTAATTTGCTCATTGCACTTGAGCTGTATTCGGCTGCAGCTCTGGTTAAAAAATTCAAACCAATCGTAGTTCGCCTCTAGCTGTTTGTATGGCAAGCATTCGCTTATAAGAGGTCAAGGTCACTTGAGCTGTAATCGTTTGCAGCACTTTCCCCAATACGGTGTTAGATAATTTTTATTTTTATTTTTTTATTTTATTTAACACTTCCGGTGTAACCTCAATTTTTTGGTCTGTCCGTATTATGTATTATAATGTAGTAGAGACAGTATGCAGTCCTTTTCTTTACAGGGAGTGCTGCAGCTCAACAGCACATTAAAGAAAGCCGCAACTGATATAGAGTATCTAATTCTGAGGTCCTCAACAGAGCACATATCTCAAGCATCTACACATTGCTGCAGAGGGCCCAAATTAGATGGGCCGGACATGTTCGCATGCCCGAAAAACGCCTCCCAAAGCAGTTGATGTACAGCGAACTCTCTATGGGTAAGCGAACAGTAGGGGGACAAAAGAAATGCTTCAAAAACACACTGAAAGCATCGTTGAGCAGCTTTAAAATTGATGTCTCCTCCTGGGAGATTATCGCACATGATCGCTCTGCCTGGTGGACAAACGTTACTCAAGGCGCTCGCATGGCAGAACAGAATTACCTGATAAGGCAGAAGGCAAGCGTGCTGCAAGAAAAGTCAGAATGCACAGCAACACTACTATCGACTCTAACCATGTGTGCCCCGTATGTGGCATGGCCTGTAGGGCCAAAATATGACTAATTAGCCACATGAGATCACGGCACAGAGGTCTCACAATTCAAGTCTGAAGCTGTCGCCATCTTCGCTTGCGATGGGTAACTATTATTATTATTATTATTATTATGCTGTGTATGATTTTGTCATCTTAAACCCTTGTTGTGTTGTGGTGGGTTTTTATGTTAAGAAGAATGGTGTGCGTATAGTTGTACTTAAGTGAGATTAACTGTGAAGGTCTCTGAGGTAAACAATGGACAACTGTGTTATCAACTAACTCCAGCTGTTAAATTTTATATTTAAAATTTCTTTTGTTAAACTTTATTGGTCCTGAGCCTAAAGTTGTTTTGGTCAGGACTACAGTTCAATGAGAATCAATTTAGATGGATAGATATATTTACAAATATATATATCAAGATATTTACATACAACAGACAATATGTCCATAGTACATTGTTACAAATTTTCAAGTTGATGTTAATTACTCTATTTACTACTGGTACTAGAAGGCAGGTTGGGGATTATCATCATCCCAATGTTCTTTTGTTTCACTAGAATTGTTTATGTTAGTCTTTTGGAGGAACGTTTTTGTCTATACAGGAGATTTTTCTTTAGTCGTGATAAGTTGACCAAGGCCAGATATTGCACTTATCTGGATCCTGGAATCACAGCAGTTGTAGTTGGTTTGGCCAAGCACTTCAGTCTCCTCTGGTTGTGAACTTTTTAAATACAAGCAGGTACCAGAGACTCTTAGAAATCGTGCTGAATTTCTCTATCATCGAGTACCAGCACCAGACAAGTGCCAGCAGGAACCCCTGTCAATGCAAGTTATGTTTCTGTCTTAATATCAAACTAATTCCTCCTAATTTACATGTAAACATACATTCAATACAAAAGAACATAGTCAGCTCTCTCTGACAACTCTGCTTCTCCACTTTAGTTTTATGGAATAAATTGTACCAGTTTTCTTTTCTCTTCCCTAATGGATGCTACGCCTCTGTCATTCCTGCAGTAATCTTTTCCATGCAATAAGATAGGTGTAATGTTCCTGTATGACCATCATATATATAGTCCTGTAGTTTTAAACTTCTTAGATAGTCCCTTATATGATGGATCAACATCTAGGCCCTGCCTAAGTCTGCCATGGAACCATTTAATTATAATCTTTTACATGGCCTTTCTTTTTTTCACACAACCCTTTTTTAATTAAAAAGTCAATAAAATCAATCTTACCACATATCAAAGAAATATAAACAAGTAACGATGAATTAGGCAATAGAATAAGGCACACTTTCATCACTGCCTCTGTTCAGACTGCTTTCTGTTGTTAGTTATTTTAAAACAAAGCACAAGTCTGCTCATCGCTGCTTGTTCCTCAGAATATTTTGAAAAAATGGCAGCGAGCAGCCTACTATTCCTATCATGTAAAAAGCTTTGGCCAATGAGACCAAGCACCTCTTTTTTTTAATGAAACTTTATTTTTTTTTAAATATCTCAAACCTCTATGTGTTACTATTACTAACTAGATTTGTATATTTAGGTTAGCCAATAATATTTCGGCTTCCTTCAAATTTAATCCAATCCACTTCATCGTACTATCTTAGCCTTTCTTTCACCTAATTTTTTCCCCCAAAAAATATGCTATCCAATCTAAGCAGACATGACTTGACCTGACAGTATCTCCAATTCTCTATGTATTATTACCAATATTTGATTATTTAATGGACTATTTAGATAACTAACAACATGTTCTTGGTCAGCAAGTCTTCAGGTACACGAATATATGATTTTTATGGGGCTAAGTGGCTTGGTTCAAAATTCTATCTTTTTTTTCTATGTTAGTTGTTTATTTTTAAACTACCTCCAGTTCAATTCCCACAATGTATTTTAGGCAAATACTTCTTTTGAACTTTTAAAAGTGGTACATTTGTCTCAAGGACGAATTTGAAAAATAGGGTACCCTTTTTGGTTCGGCCAATGCGTTATCAAATAATACGCTGCAGGCGTAGGCGACGACTACAATTCTCGCCGAAATTTTGTAGTACTATCCTATCTTTGACTTTATGCACTATACTGTTATATTTTAATTTAGATATTGTATTTAGAAGTTCACCACATGTGTTATATGCTACCTCGCGCGAATATACACATGTAACCACAACATTATGTATAGATATTCCCACCAATTAAACGCATTAGGGCCGCCTCTGAATTAACTCCTTTCAGCATAATATTGATCAACATTCGTCTACACCTGTATAGGTTACATTTTTTAGGTCAAACAAAGTCTGCACGATTATTTTTTAAAATCTGGCCCTTAGAACTGATGTCAGCCGAAGAAGATCTAATGATCAAAGGAAACAAATTAAATTCAATAATGTAAAAAAGTATTTTTAAAACACACATCGCGGGTGTTTATAACTTGTTTGGAATACTGGGAACTCCCAAGTTGACACGATTAGTTTATTTTATCTCTTCTGTTTTAATTCTTTTTGGAGCTTTCGATGACGCAACCCCCACAGATTCCAGACTTAGAGCTGTTTACGAATTCTTATTTGAGTCTCCAGTACAGCAAATTCTACTTTTGTCGCTGTGTGTTGTTTTTGTAAACATGGTTATGGAATCACCCGTAAGTTACTTGAGCCCGAGAGGGATGAAAAGAATATTAACGCTGTCATATGTTGTTAAGAATGTCGGAAACGGCGTGTAATGAGGGTTGGACAAGGAACCGACTAGCCAATTCTGTAAAATCTTTAAGCCAGAAAACGTAAACAAAAATGCGTTCAAGTTAACTAAAGAAAATAATTGCAACGCTGGAATGGATAGGACACACATTAAGCAAACCTCTTGATAAAATCACAAGGCTTGTCTTTGTTATGGAATTTCCAAGGTTAGAGAGGTAGAAGCAGGTCGAAAAACACAAGAAAAAGCGACCTGCAGACATAAATGAAAGGAATGACGAAGATATCGAAAGACCTTGAGCTGATGGCACAGGACAGGTAAACTTGGCACAGGACAGGTAAACTTGGCACAGGACAGGTAAACTTGGCACAGGACAGGTAAACTTGGCACAGGACAGGTAAACTTGCCATGAGTTTTTTAGAAGGCCCTGGGGAGTTGAGGGATAATAAATTAACTGTTCTGGAATCACCTGTGGCTAAACAACAAAGTAGGATCCTAAATCACAGAGAAGGTAACTTGAAGATATCATAGAAATGACACACAATAGTTGAAAACAACTTTGATCAAGACAAAATCTTCTTCTTCTTTCACCTTTGAACTCCCAAAAGAGTATAGGCTTTTAACAAACTGATACCAAGTCTTCCTGTTCCGTACCATGATCTCATGTCTTCTTTATTCCCGTCATGTCTGTTTACAGTTCAGAACAGAATGGCTTCAAGAAAATGTGTTGGGCCTAAGCTTTAAATAGAACTAAAAACATATCATATAAAGTTTCCACACAATGAATGAGGCCTGGTCTTCTGGCAAAATCGTTAACTTGTTGGCATACGTGATTTCGAGAAAAATGCACAAGGAAAAACAAGTGTAAAAAAAGTGATAGGAAATTCTATACAGAACAATACAACAGGAGGCAATCTGATCATCAGAAGTAGTCCCCCCATCGATCAAGTGTTTCGGCCCCTTAATCTCCTTTATACTCTTAGGGGTAGGGGGGTGGGCGGGGGGGGGGTCCACTTAGGTCATGACTCCCAAGTGTCAGCCTCCTGTTGTCTTGTGCAGAGAAATGAACCAACTCCACCTTGGTTGCAGGTTTCAAATTCACTCCTATTTTCTGCCAGCTGGAGGCAATTGCGAAAGTAACCCGTATGTTGAAAACAAATTACTGTCCCTAGTTCCATAGCCCGTTGCGGTTGTTCCACAGCCAGCACGATGCCTTTTCCGCAGTTTCGCTGATCCTCTTAAGTGCCCTTGTTCTTGACTGTCCCCTAAACACCAACATTTTCAGTAGATCATACACTGAAGCAGCCACGAGAGCTCTTGCATCCAACTCAACAGCCATGACCCTTGCAGTGAACCCATCGTGTCTCACGTCCGTGGCCAGATTGTTATACTTGGTCATTTTGAACGAGTGTTGCTCTTCCAATCTGGACTCAAATGGCACGGTCAGCTCAATCATTATAATCTTGTGCGAAGATGAGGAATGCAGCACTATATCTGGTCGTCTTCGAGATCTTCTGATACTATCTAGATATGCCCTAGCCCAGGTAGGTCTACTGCCATCTCCCAGTCATTTGCACAGTCAAGAAGAGATGGTAAACTGCTGCTTGGTTTACTTGGTTTGGGATGTGCTGACTTTCCTGCTCTCAGAAAGTATGTATTTGCGGTGCTCGGTCTGACGTTGCTGTCCGCCTTGACCCTTGCCAGGTCTATTGTAGCAGCCAGCTCATTTAGTGCTTTGTTGTGGCGCCATGTGTATCGCCCTTGCTGTAATGACACCTTGCAAGCTGAGAGCACGTGTTCAAGTGTCTGTCTCTCATGGCACAGGGGGCACTGAGCATCATCATACTTTCCCCATCTCACAAGGTTTACGGACGATGGCAGGACGTTATACATTGATCTGATAATGAAGCTAAATCTAAGAGGTGCCATATGCCATATATCATTCCATGTCAAAGACCTTTGTGCCAGGGCGATAGTCTAGTGACCGTTTGGATGGTTGTTGCTGCAGTGAAACGAAATGCTATACGCCTCAGATGTAAATTCCCACTACTTTGTGGAGGAGAGTGAAAACCTCAATTACCAGGTTTTCTAACTAGCCCCGCTGTTCTTTATAGTACGTTGATTTCCATCACCACCACAATTTATATACAATGTTAATAAAACAACACACTTCTGGACATCACACAAAATTCTCTTGAAAATATAGCAACTACTGATGCAGACGTTTTTCTTATATTTATTGAGGGAGATCCCAGAACACTCATTTGATTCGACATTGGACATCAAATTTCATCTAAAAAATGATATCGTGTACTTAGGGGTCTCCCTAGTGGTTGGAATACATGCTACGTTGTCGGTCTGTTATATAAAGTCTTAAGTTGCCTGTTTGGTCACGTCATCAAGTATTTATAATAGCTGGTTGAGAATCATGGAGCTAGCTTCTTGTTAATAAATCTATAGTTAACTGTATTGTTCTTTGCTGCAATTCTCATCAGGTTAAAGGGGCTTCTATAAGTCGAAAGTTGTAATGGCCCCGTTTCTAAAATGGTTAGAAGCTCTCTTGCTATAATGTTCTCATGAGTATTGAGTAGCCTAGCATCCCACTGAGATTGGTTGTAGCTTTATAAAGTCAATGGTCGAAACGAAAGAATATCTTCTTTATAAAATCTCTTGACGAAACGAAAGTTTACTTTCTCCTATCTCACATGGTCACTACTAGTTAGAACTTAATAGTTAGTTACCTCAATATGCTGACGAATCTCACCAAGGCTAATGTAGGTAGTACTGGACGTTTCTGCTCCAGAGTACGTAAGTTTCCTAAATTGTTACCAGAAAACTCGGGGAACGCCGGGTACTAAGAGCTGGTTCTAACTACAAGTCAGCACTTCTGTGTGCTGTCTACTTCTACATGGTGGATTCCTAGCTCTCCTCTGACTGTACTAATTCTAGTATTTATACTGCCAATTTGTCCTTGGTACTTGTTTTTCTCTATCGTTCCATGGGAAAATGTCAAGATTTCATAATTTGTTAACATGACCTCCGTATGAAATGCTGATCTCAGCATTTCTCTTTTAAATCTAATAACTCTTTCTCACGCCCCAATTACACACCAGCAATATACTTCTCCAGCTGCTGGAGTTGACGAAATTTCAGGGGAAATGATTAAAGCAGTTAATGACAACAACCTCTTGAGAATTTTAGATATTATAAATGAAGTATGGAGAGAAGAACAACCACCACAACAATGGAAAGACAGTATTATTGTAAAGTTACCGAAGAAAGGTGATCTATCAGACTGTAATAACTGGCGTGGTATATCTCTATTATCAGTACCTGGAAAATTATTATGTTGCATGATGTTAGAAAGACTTAAATTGCATGCTGACGAAAAGATCAGAGAAGAACAAGCGGGTTTCAGGCCGAAACGATCATGTATTGATCAAATATTCACACCAAGAACAATTATAGAAGAATCAGTGGAAAGGCAATCGCCACTTATTATCACCTTCGTCGATTTTCAAAAAGCCTTTGATAGTCTACACCGCCCATCATTGTGGAAGATACTTACAATCTATGGTTTTCCAACAAAATATGTGAATATAATCAAAGCGCTATATGACAATGCAAGATGTTGTGTTAGAACAAATAAAGGGAATACAGAATGGTTTACAGTAGAAACAGGGGTGAAACAAGGCTGTATTATGTCACCACTACTTTTTGGAATAGCTATTGATTGGGTTATGAGAAACTATACCCACAATGAACAATTGGGTATAAAATGGACAAATGGAAAATTCCTGGGGGACCTGGATTTCGCAGATGATGTAGCATTCTTAAGTTCAACACCAAGACAATCCCAAGAAGCAATAAATAAATTGTGTCATCTCTCGGTTAAAATAGGTCTCCAAATAAATGCCTCTAAAACTAAAGCTATGAACTTTTCTAACGAGACCTTTGATATCATCTTGAACGGGGAAAAACTACAGAAAGTTGAAAGTTTCAATTATTTAGGCAGTAAAATGACTCAGGATGGTGACACAACAAGAGAAATCCATACTAGAATTGCTTTGGCAGCTAGCGCCTTCAATAGATTATCTAACATTTGGAAATTACGATCATTGAATATACATACCAAGCTTCGTCTGTTTAATTCAAATGTTATCTCAGTGTTAACATACGGCTGTGAGAGTTGGAAAATAACAAAATCATTGGAGAACAAGCTGAATACATTCGAGAACAAATGTCTTAGAAAACTCATGAACATCAGTTGGAAAGAATTCAAGACTAATCGACAAATAAGAGAAGACTCTAGGCAGAAATATGTCTCCGACTATATAAGGAAAAGACGATGGTCTTATATCGGTCATGTCCTACGAATGCAAAACAACAGAATACCACTACAGGCGCTCACTTGGGTTCCTGAGGGTAAGAGGAAAAAAGGAAGACCAAAAGAAACACTCAGAAGAACAATAATAAGAGAAGGAAGAACGTTGGGCCTAAATAATGTGCAAGAGCTAAGAGGAGTGGCGTCACAACGAACAACCTGGAGAGCACTGGTTTCTGCCTTATGCGCCGTGTTTGGTGCTTAAAGAATTTATTATTATTATTATTAATATACTTCTACGTATATTCTCCTTAAAAACAAATACAAACTATCAATCATTCATATGCAATGTCCCTTTTCTACGCACAGGTGTTCATTACTCAACATTAACATCAAATTCATTTTCCTAAATACCACTTATCTCTATTTACATTTCATTCCCTTCTCTTATTATTTAAATAAGCTGTCCGTCCAAATTATATTACTTTGTCTTTAATTTTTGGTGTTATTGTCATAATTGTCGTTTTCATGTCCACTGTTTATAGTTACATCCACGAGATGTCGTTTGTTTATAGTTACGTCCACGAGATGTCGTCTGTTTATAGTTACGTCTCATAAATTCAACAAAGTCATTTTCCAATTACATTGTTTTGTTTTTGTTTCTTTAGGGCTGTTAATTCTTGAATGACCTTCATCAGTGTCAAAACCATGGTATAAACTTAAAAACTTGTCACTCGAGTTTTCAACAACAATACAAAATGGCCTGCATTTAACCCCAACTATATTACCAGTGCGGCTTTGTTTAGTCTAACCAAATTACTTTGACTGACAGTTCACGATCTCCAGGCCAACTGGGGGTGAGGCTGACCTTTAGTTTTAGTTTTGCAACTATTAGACTGTGAGAAATAGTTACTGGATGTTCTTGCTATACGTTAAGTTAGCATTACAATGTATTACGTTATCCTTTATATTGTCTAAAAACGCCCTGTTGTTTTATTCACCATTTCCTTATTATTTGTTAATGTTTTACTTTGTAACTCAGATGTTTCTTTATGCATCTGAGCATTGCAGGGTCACGCCTTTGCAGGGCTCCTTCCCATGTAATCCATTGGCCTTGTTGGACCTGCTGCGCGGCTTTTAGCATCCTCTAATCATCCTCATCTCCTGAATTACCATATCTCTGTGTTCCATGTTTGATGCCCCTTGGACCACCAGCGGATGTCACTATGGCCAAATCCCCGTCTATTCGTCTGTGTGTATCCGATTACCTCCCTCAGCTTGAGCGACTATTGGGCAGCATCAACAGCTTCATCCACTTTCCACTTCCTTCCAGTTTTCAGTGTGGGCTGAATGGAATTAACTATGTCATCTGCTGACTCTCACAGCATCATTGCGAGCCTTGCCTTTCCTGCTTTGTATTTATTCAACAGCTGACTTGAAGAGAAGCACAAGCTTAGTCTTCTTGCAGTACAGTGCTACGTCTGACAGACCTGGTAGTACTCTTAGCCATTTCCTCGTGAACCTGTTGACCTTTTGCTCTATAGCTTCCACTGTACTGATGTATATTTCATATATAAGCAGTGACTATAGCATTGTAGGTATCAACATGAACCGAAGGCACTGTCACGTGAAAGATAATTTATTTTACCATCTTGTCCATAATGTTATTACTCTTTTAATGTTCTGTTTTCCGAGACATTTTGTATTTTCGTTTCTTTCATATTCTACCTACATTTTTTCACCTTCTCAACCCCACCCGAGGTTGTTTACGCTGGCCAGCTGCGGTCAGCTAACGCTAGACGTAATGTTATCTAAACGCACCTGTTCGACCAGAGAAACATTTCTCGGGTCCGCTTTAAGTGTTAGAACGAGCCAAGACGGTTTCTGTGAAAGAAACGGTTCGTTAGCGGCGGGTACCCTCTGTGGTCCCAACAGGGGAATTTCTCTGGTCGCTTTAAAACGTTTGATGACGAGCGGCTGGTACCCTTTGAGGCCTGGGGAACTTTCGCTCGATTTCTTTTGTCTTACTCTAGATTACGTCTTTCGCCGAACTTCTGTAGGGATACGCAGACCAGGTGTTCGGGGGGGAGCGTCCCTTGTGATCTATAAGAGTAGACTGGTTTTAATAGACAAAGACATTCGTATATTCCTGGCCCGTAGATGACCATCATGAGATAAGGCAAACTTTAACACAGTACTAGAATGTGTTTGCCTATGTGCTAGTCATTTTTCGGGGTGAGTTGACATATCTTATAATTATAATATTAGATTCATGTTAGCTTTTATATATATCTGTGTCGTAAATTTATTTTGAGAGAAAAGAGTCGTAGAAATAGTGGTCCGGTTTAGAGTGGAAAATGATGATGGAAAGCTCAGTGATAGAAAATGTAGAGATTTAATAGTTACTTCACAGCGTGCTGGAGGAGAGTAAAGACAGACTTATTTACGACAAATCGTGTCTCTCAATCTTCTCTTTCACTCTCCTGGTCAAACAATTATTTGCCAGTTTTCCAGACTCGCATCTGCGCGCACACCGATTCGGTGTTTTCAAACACACACACGACGTTGATACAAACTATATTAAACGAATAGGGGAAATGTTGGGCTTTGGGTATATCCAACACACAGAACTAAATGA
Source organism: Oreohelix idahoensis (assembly GCA_024509875.1). Taxonomy (NCBI): domain Eukaryota; kingdom Metazoa; phylum Mollusca; class Gastropoda; order Stylommatophora; family Oreohelicidae; genus Oreohelix; species Oreohelix idahoensis. The sequence goes on from JAMPIV010012665.1 coordinate 196,491, forward strand.
GTTTATGTGATTTTATTCACTTTAAACATCAATCACTAAAAATATCAGATATTACATAAATTATCATAAGTACACAAATGCAAATAACAAATTTGGGAGGGGGTGAAGAAGATTGGTATCGACTAAGCCCTTCCCGCTCATTAGACAAAGACAAACCCAGTCCAGAGATAGATAATATCAGGAACACGGGTACGTTAACCTAACAGTAAAGTTAATTACTCTGAAAGAGGTGTTACCAAGTTAGGTATAAGTGATAGAAAAAAAAACCTGTTCTTCCCAGCTGTTCTTCCCTTTACTAAGCAAATGGAAAGGAGGTGGTTTTAAACAGAGTTAACAAATTATCAACTATCCCACTTAAAGGAACAATGTAGGGTATACAGAAAAGATATATGTTACCAGGTAAGCAAGTTAACAAAATGGTCACACAAAAGAATTAATTTCCTGTCATTCATACACGCGCTAGCAAAGGCCTTCACTCATCTTGCTCTCACTTACCGATTGTGAAAAAATCTTGCACTCCATAGAATAACACAACAGCAGTTACACCTCAACTAAATGTATGAGTGTTTGTTCAAGTTCTAGCCCCAGATTATCGGGTAGGCGGTCAGCACATAAAAGGATCCCGTAATCGCTGGAAAATGAATCTGTAGTTGTGTCTCTTTTCTTAATAACAGTTTCTATGAGAGGGCACGGTCTCTGATACCGGGGTGAGGATGGTGTGGTCTATTTGGCTATGCCGCTGATAATAAAATTCTTACGCGTGCTGGTACACTTTATCCGTGAGGTATGGTTTAAGTCCAGTGAGAAAACTAGTCACATCACTGTTCAGGAAATTACGAATTATCTCTCTGTGTCAGTAAACTAACAAAGCTCGGGCCAGTGTTCTTCTTCCCGTTACGACTTAAGTTGTTTGATGGTGCGTTAAATTTGTCTTTGGGTGTGCTTTCTTTGCTATAAGTTAGATAGCGGAATTCCAAACATAGAATCGCCTCAAAGATTAAAAATTTACACAGTCTCAACAAGTTCTGCGTCAGGGGAACTCTACACCCTGTTTATGCTTTGCTTTGCTTAGATTGATTTCTTTATTGCTTTCTTAATGCTGGGATCGCACAGGTTACGATCACTCTGTATGAAAAAAAAAAAGACATGTAATATACCGAAAACAAATAACCTTCTAAAGCGCGATGAATTTCCCGTTAAGCCTATAATACACTCGAGTATTTAATTATGTATTTAATAAACACTGCGCGAATTCTAGTGGTTAAAAACACACATCTATAAAACTAAGACTTAACTGAATTTATTAATTATAAATTCCTTCGCGACTTTAAAAGTTAATTTAAGCATCTATTATCTTTTGAAATAATATAATAGATAGATCATTATATTTAAAACTGGAACTCTTGAGATGGTTTAATTAAATAGATTTAAATTAACACAAAATCCCTTGAAATAGAATGACTAGACCACTGATCACTTTACACAATATATATTTTACCGCTTTGCACAGAATTAGAAATCACTGCAAATATATATAAAATCCAGGGGAAAATCTATAACAAGATTTCAATAAAGCTAGTGCTTCTGTAAAGGTCTGGCCAGCGAGTGATAACGTGTCTAGTTCTACATGGTCTATTTAGCTAAAATGAAATGTAAGTTGAGTGGGACATGATAAACTTGACAACTTATTTGATCTCACGAACTTTTGGGGATCTGACCGCCAAATCAAGAGAAGAAGCCGCCCCCTGGTCTTCGTATCCGCTCGCTGCTGCCCGTTTCGCTTTCCCCCGTTCGCTCGGTTCCTCGATTGACACCGAGACGCGAAATTAGCGGCAAGCAACTGCGTCTCGTATCAGGGAAAACTACTGTCTTTGATAGCGCCGATAGTCTCCCCTAAGATCCCTCGGTCTGTCTCTTTGATCTCGTCGCTGTATCCTACATGAGTCCCGGTGGAATGCGTTCTGGCAAACGAAAAGTTACAACAAATGTTCAGGGGTTCTAATGTTATGAAAAGCTAAAGGTCCCTTTAAATCATCCATCATATCAGGGAAAATTCACTAGTCAAACTAGACGTACGTCACAATCTGTTAGGGAAGTGAATTTATTTCTGAGGACTTCTCCTAGTAATTTATTCAGTGATAAGGTAGCGCTGTCTACGGCCTATTAAGTGGTGCTTGAACTGTTACGGTTTATCATGGGTTAAATGTTAAACTTACAATAACAGATATTAGGCGTAGAATCAGTCCACGAATGCTTACCATTGGGTTAAGAGTCAGCAAAATTAACTGTCATTTCTGTAAGATAATGTCAGGTGTGGATTGTTCACTTTAAAACTGAATAGTGAGATGCAGGTAATAACTCTGGATTATAGGAGATAGTCACTTATTCCTTTTTTGGTAGATACTTCTAGTGGCAAGGGAGGAAAACATTTTACCTTATGACTCAGCCACAACTGTATCATTATAGCAAGAACATTGCCTTGTCTATGTACTCATTGTGGAATGCTAAAATATTTCCCAAAGGGGACATACGATTTATTTGTGTAATGTCAAATGCTGTAATCTGTTTATGTAAATTCATTTAATGTTGTAAGATGAATAAGCATATTCATTTAACTGTAACTACAGGTTAGGTTTCCTGTATGTTGAGATTGGGAGAAGAGGAGTAGATTGTTGCTGTCAGAACATTTAATGACAGTTACATGGGTGTGCAAAAGATATTAAGCCTATGCGGGCGCGTGTTGATAATTGATATTTTTAAGGAACAGGAGACATGGTTAAAGACAGCCCTAAACTATCATAGCAATAACTACAATAAATCTAATCCCATAGTGGAGCGAAACTTTCTGTATAAAGTTAGTGTGATTTTAGCGTTGCTTGAAGTTAAAAGGTGTCTCTTTTGGGTCTCAGTTTCAGGGGGACCGACTCGCGAAAGCAGATTCCAGTCAGGCGAAGAACGAAATATTCTCTTCGATCTAGAGGGTTCTGAATACCGCTAGCGTCACGAATCGTCACACCCCGTTCCTGAATCAAAACCCCTTTTGTCAACGCCAAGTTAAGCTCACGCAGTGCAACGGAGCCAACGCTAAATCTGGAATCGCCAAACGCAGTAGTAGTTCTCTACTCGCCTATTGGATTACCAGCCAGAGCATTGCGGCTTCCAGAATATCAAACCCGCTCAGCATGCCTATAGCAGAATTCCATATCACCCGCCTTTTTTGTGCCTAAACGGGGCACTCAGCAAACCACAGCCAAACCAGTTTAAACAGGATTTACAGCCAAGCGGAGCCTTGCGCCGGATAAGCGCGCCTGGGTCTCTTTGTCCTCAAGTGACTTCTTCTGGTGTATTTCCTGGATACTTAAAACCTCGCACGTATGAGCAGCCATCTATGGACAGAGTTCCAGCCCAACTCGCGCCAGTAGGGGGGGGGGGTCACCAACGATAGCGCCTATACAGTGATGTTATTCAGGTTAATTCCATCACCGATGGAGGATATATACGAAAACACCACTTACTGGAGTTACTTCAGCTGGTCCCCGAAAACCGAAGGACTGTCACTCGATTATTTATCTCTTTGTGTTCTACAGGTTTTATGAATGGTGATCTGTGTGTGTGGTTGTTGGTGTATATGATTATTGATGAATATTTTATTATTGATGAAATTTTATGTTGTTGTGATGATATGCATTATTTTCATGCTTTTCTTCTTTAATAAATTTTACACATTTATTAATGCGCTGTTCACGACCTTTCCATCCATATTTGTAATTTTAGCTCTTTACTATAATCTCTATGTATGATAAGAGAAAAGAGAGAGAGCAGGAGGTGCTTAGACAGACATAAGTGAGTTGAGGCTTGGAGAGAGAGATCATTTTTGATAAATCTTCTTCCAGGTTGTCTCAAGTCCATCTCCTATTTACACCTTTCTGTGAGTGTAATCTATAACTCTGTCAGTCCACTATCCCTTGTCGATTTCACTACAGTTGTCCAACTCGACAAATACTCTACACTCTAACTCAACCACGACAGGCACCACAGTTTGAACTTTCCTAGGAGTCTGCTTTGGTCTATGATCTGTAGTCCTCTGTCTGCCAATTTCTATTGTCTGCTGAACTGTCTTTGAGTCTTTTAATGAGGCATCACACACCCTGCCAAGACTTTTAACAAGTTCCTCAATGACAGTAGGGATTCTTTGGTTTGAAACCACGAATGTGACCTCAGATGTCTTCCATTTCCTGACTGAAAGGCTTCTAGACTTCTTAGGTTTGAAGCTCATTCTGCACCAGCTGACTAGATCAGGCGTGCTAACATTCTTCCAGCTTGGTGTTCATCTGATGTCAGAATTGCTGTGTCATCCATGAATGCTTTAAGCGGTGGCATGTGACACCTTCCATTGAGCTTTGGACCTATTGCACATCCTTGAGCCGCTTTGAGGATTACCTGCATAGCCAACATGAATAGTATCGCAGAGATGGTACATCCCATCGCATTTCCAACTTGTACGTCAATTCACTTTGCTGTGTACTCTCTCTGGTTGAGCATTGCTTCAATTTCTTGTGGAACATGGTACATTTCCAGGGCCTGCCACAACATCTGGTGTGAGACGGATCCATACGCATTAGCTAGATCCAACCAGATTACATAGAGATTTGTTATGTCAGACTTTGCTTTTTGAATTGCTTCCCAGATCATTGCAGCATGTTCTAGACACCCTGGTGTACCTGGGATACCTCCTTTCTTGATGGTGGTATCAACGTATCCATTCTCCAGAAGGTTTGTGGTGAGCCTTTTAGCCATCACTGAGAAGAACATCTTCCCTTCCACATTAAGTAGTTAAATTGACCTGAACTGACTGATGTCTGTGGAATTTTGTTCCTTTGGGATGTAGTATCCATTCGCCTTTCCCCATTCTTTGCTTACAAGCTGGTTTTTTCCAAGCACTTTTCAGCAAACGGAGCAGCCGTTTCAGAACTTCAGGACATCTTTTGTCCACAACATATGGGATAAAATTAGGACCTGGAGCTGACTTGCACCGTGCTTTCTGGACAATGCTTTCTATTTCTTGCATTGTTGAGGGCTTGGTGTTGAATTCGCACTATAAGGCTTTCCATGCTGCTGAGCGGCTCATCTCTGTGACCATCTGAATAGGCCATTCTAAGGTGTTCTTCCAGATCTTCTTTCCCGATATTTGTGTTCCCAACCGTGGTTGTAAAAACAGTTCTTTGGCAAACTTGAAGGGCTCCCTGAAGAATCTCTCCCTATCTGTCCGTGTTTTCCTTCTTTTCCTGCACAACCTTTCTGCTCTACAAAGAGCATTATGTTGGCCTTTCATGTGCTCCCAAACATGTCGTAATCCTTCCTTCTCTGTGTCCACTGCGTTCTTGAACTGTTTTCGGCATGCTTCTTCTGTTTCCTTATCTGTTCTATTCTGATTTGTCTTCTACTTTTTTGTGGTGGGTTACTTTCCATTACCTCCCTGACGCCAAACACTTTGCGACAGTAAAGATATATTATGTCGCCTAAGATTTCCAGCTTTTTTCCAAAGATATCTGCCTCAGGTTGTTATCCAACTCTTTTGCAAGGCTTTCCAACAAGGCTTTGTCCAGCTGTTCCCAAAGCCCTTTTGCACTGGCAGGTGGAAACTTGATTGCATCTCTTTTCCCGTCCAAGAAGTGTGTGAGATCATCATCAGGCAGATCAACTCGAACATTCTCCGCGCTGTGGATTGACTACTGGCTGAGGTTTTATAACATCTTACCCGTCGTAACAGAGTGATGTTGATCTACCACTGATGAGCTCTCACACCCCTTTTTCGTTCTGTGGATTTTCATGCCTCTCTGAGTAGAGAATTTCCTACCACAGGTACATGGAAATTCCAGCCGTTGGTCAGAAGTCCGTGTAACTGGTCTGGTCGATTCCAATAAGTCACCTGTGGATTCATCATTCTCCCCCTCCCCCCTTTCGGTGAATCCTGGGGGCATCTATTGCAATTGTTTACAGCTTACGGGGTGCCAACCCGGTCAGCCGGTTCCTAGTCTTTCCCAGTGTCATCTGTCTATCCAGAAGTCCATTGGTCTTTTGTGTCAATGGTCTAACCTTGTAATTATGATATGAAACTCTATACAGAGTAATACAACAGGAGGCAATCTAATCATCAGAAGGAGTCCCCTTGGGGTACACAGTAGAGGAGATACTGGACTGCTTGACATTGTGGTGTGAAAAGAAGTCAATAGAATTAATAAATAGTGCTGTGGACAGGAAATTTACCCGAGACATCATTACTTACGAAGACACAACGCTCGTTGACAGAACGGAAAATAATAATGCTGCATTGTTTTAAAAAAATAAAATACATCCTGGGCTCGTCCGGGATTTGAACCCGGGACCTCTCGCACCCAAAGCGAGAATCATACCCCTAGACCAACGAGCCAGACATCCTAAATGTCTTTAATCTGACATACATGCAGGCACGTTTAATAGTGAAAATGCATATGTATTTGGTATGAGGCACATTTGCTTTTTGTTTCAAGGAGGATTAAGATACGCTAAAGATAAACACAGGTAAAGTAAAACCTTACTGCAAGCATTGAGTAAACATCGAAAGAATGTGAAAGCACGCCATCTGCAGAGTTCAACGTGTAAGCCTATACAACATATTAGAGATAAGGGATCCCTCTTCATTTTACCGCAAAATTACATTTTAAAAATTGTTGTAGTGGCGGCTCGTTGTTAGAGGATATTAGGGTAGGCTGCATCCAGTGACGTAGAGAAAGGGGAGGAGGGGTGGGCGACAGCCCTGGGTGCCGCAGGAGGGAATAAACAAAGAATCTCTGCAAACATTTGTGTCATTTAACACACTCCGAATATTGTCTTTCTCAGCCGATTCTATCATTTTCATTTTCATCTTTACATCCAAAATGCTCCTCTTTTTCTGCTATATAATCAGAAGTAATTTTAGTGAACAACTGAACGTCCTCTCTTAGGCAGAAAACCTATACCCAACTTAGCTCTTTCCCAAAACCCATGTTACACCGAAGAAGCGCATCTGGTTACCGCTATCGGCGCTTTCTACTTCTTCTTCTTCGTACACTCAGATGTCTACTTGAATATTTTCATAGAAATCAGGGGCCAGTTTCAGGCTATTTGCATCTCCATAGAATTTTTTCCGAAAGTGGTACTGGTTAGGGTCATATGTGCTTTCTATGTTCCTCGTATGTTGGGCATCTTTGTTCAGCAGTCATTTTATCAGTGCCACATTTACACTCATCGGTACAGTGTTCCCTTCTCATTCTACAGCAGCAGCCAGTCGACCAATATGTTGTGAACTGTATGTGTGTTAATTATTTAAACTATTGTCTATTAGCGTCGTATTTTGAATCATCTACTTGAAATGCTGTCCGATGACACAAACCAAATACATGAAACAAGAAGCTAGGTTTACAGTCTACTTCAAAACGTCTTTAATTTCAATTTTATTTCTCGTGATTTATTTCTATTATCAGAGTCTTCGAAAAATTGACCGTGTTCAAAAACGTTTACAATATCCATCACTGAACATTAAATATGAGGCACTTGATTTGGAGTCTCTCGAAAGAGAACTGAACAATGTGTGTAAGAGTGTTTGCAAAGAAGCAGTTTGAATGCGAGGACCTTAAGCAAAAAATGGGGGATTGTGGAATAATGTGTCTGCAATACAGTTATCTCACAAATTAAAACTGAGAATCATAAAGTGTTATATATATTCTGCATTTCTGTATGGTGCAGAAACATGGACGATGAATAAGCAGTTGGAAGAAAGAATTGAGGCTCTTGAAATGTGGATATATAGAAGAATGGGGCGTATCTCATGGAAAGAGATGAAAACAAATAAGGAGGTCCTAGAAAATCTAGGTATGAAAAGAGAACTAATGAGGGAGGTCAAAGTTCGACAGCTAAAATACTTTGGCCACATAAAAAGGCATAACACCTTGCAGAAGACCATAACAGAAGGGAGAGTTGAAGGCAAACGTGCAAGGGGAAGACAGCGCTATAAGTGGGAAGACAACATCAAGAGATGGACAGGAAAGAGTCTATCAGAGTGCACCACCAAGACAAGAGACAGAAGACGTTGGAGATCCATTACAGCCAACCTTCGTTGTGGAGATGGCAACTGATGATGATGAATACAGTTGTAGAATCGATTACTGCAATGCGACGGTGTCTCTAAAAACAGCACGCACTCACTAAGCGGCGAGCGAGAAGGGTCACAATGCATACAATATAGCCACTTTGTTGTTAAAGTGATCTGTGTTTTAGTTCCAAATTCTGAATGATAGTATAACGACAAGGACAGACGAATAGTGGAAAGACTTATATGTTTTGATTCTGGAAGTTTGACGCTATATTCACATATATATGTATTATGGCTGGAATGGTTATGGAACAGAAAATATCGTAAAGGGAATGCATAAAATTGTAAGTTGGCAGGGTCACTACACACTTTCGAGCGATATATGATAATGGTAAATGGTCGGACGAATAAGAAAGTTAGATGGAATGGAAGCTCTGGACTGTCCGGTTCTAACGAGATCTGAATAGACAGAATCGGATGGACAGAAAATTAGAACGACGGAGGAAGAGGTGGAACAGTTTGTGCAGAAGTTTACAAAGAACAAATTAAGCAGACCTTACACGCCTGTGACGTCATGCTTTCTCAGCGGAATGCGTTGGCCAATAAAAAGGGGGAGCGCAATTTGAACAAGGGACGCTGAAATAAGTTTTGAATCAGACTGGACGCAGGACAGAGTTTACCACTACGCTTTTGCCATCTGCAGATGTGTGCAGCCTGCCACGCCATTAATGTTCAGTGTGATTTCTGAAATATGTCCGGGATGCTAGAGTCTGGAGGGGGCCAGAGATTGGAAAAGTTCACTACCTGCTTACAATCAAAAGAACAACTGAAAGAGTTGCTCAGCCTAGGAACTGCCCAACATCACGCAAGAAACAAAGTAAACGAACGGGAGAAATGAGCATTATGACCTACAAGCTGAGAGAGCCAGAAATTAAGACCAGATATCAGGGGCTTATAGCTGCAGCGGTGAGCAACACAGAAGTACAATCTGATGACTTGGAAACCCTCTGGCTCAAATTCAAGGACATCATAAAGACAGCTGCTGCAGGAGCATGTGGTGACGTCCAACGGGAACAAGAGAAAGGTGACACCTTGGTGGACAGAGGAAGTCAAAGAGAAAATAAAAGAGAAGAAAATGGCATGGAAACAATACTTAGGAGCTAAAAACACAACAGGACAAATGGAGAAATATAGAGAATATATGACACTCAGAACTGAAGCAAAGAACAAGGTGCCAGCAGCAAAACAGAAGTCTTGGGAAGAATTTGGAGAAAAGCTAGAAAAAGATGTGCAAGTAAACCACAAATTGTTCTATAAGACCCTAAAGAACATGAGGAAGGAAAAACAATGCCCTCTCAAATTTATGAAGACAAGCAAGGCAAATTGCTTACTGCCCCGAAGGAAGTAATGGAAAGAATATTTCTCAGAACTCCTGGATGTTGAGCATGGTGAAGCATCAGAAATGATAACCACTATCACAGAAGAGAAAACCAATGATGGTGAAGATGACATAAGGATGGAAGAACTGAAGGCAGCACTGGAGAAAATCAAGATGGGCAAAGCAGCAGGGCATGATAGTATAACACCAGAAATGGTTAAGTAGATGGGAGCATCAGGCGACCTATTACTCTTAAGGGGAGGAGGGGTCCTACAGACAGCGTGGTTCAAAAAGACCACAACAAAGGATTGGGAGATTGCCATCATAACACCAATTTCAAAAAGAGTGACAATCGCCAATGTGGAAACCATAGAGGCATATCCCTTCTCATTGTCCCTGGTAAAATTTACTCTAGAATCCTAGAGCAGAGACTCCGACGCCTACTTGAGCCACAATTGGATGAGGTCCAGTGCGGATTCCGAGCAAACCGAAGTACTCAATACCTAATCTTCACACTCAGACAGCTAAGTGAAAAGGCCCTTGAGTATAAGAGTGAGATCCATCTTTGTTTCGTAGATATGGAAAAGGCGTTTGACAGGGTTCCCTGGAGCAAACTTTGGGACTGTTTGGCAAAGAAGAACATTCCAGAACCTCTGATTCATCCTATACAGAGCTTCTACAAGTCTTGTAGAAATTATGTGAGGACAGCAAACCATAAGTCAGAAGAGTTCAGGACCACCTCTGGTGTAAGATAAGGTGATATCCTGTCACCTTATCTTTTTATACTCCTCATGGACGATGTCATCAAAGCATGTAAGGAGAGAACAAGAAAGTATTCAGTGGGGTACTGGAAGATGAGACAGGTCTGTATTTCAGAGCTGGCATTTGCTGATGATGTTGCCCTGATTGCTAAATCAGAGGCACATCTCCAATCCAACCTGCAAGTCTGGAAGGAAGAGCTGGAGAAGAGAGGGTTAGTCATAGGCAGCTCTAAAACAAAATCCATGGTGATATCACGAGAAGAAAGAAGACATCAGATTAAGCTGGGAGAACAGGTCCTGGAGCAGGTCGACCACTTTAAATACCTCGGAGCTATTATAGACCGAAAGGGAGGCATCAAAGAAGAGTTGGCCACTCGAAAAGCAGCAGCTGGGAGACTTCTGCAGACCATAAATCGAGCATTCCTCAGCAAGAGAGAGGTTGGTAAGAAAACGAAGATGGTTGAATGCCGCTCCACCTATGTCCCAGTCTTGACATTTGGATTCGAGTCATGGGCAATGACTACAACCCACAAAAGCCAGATCTAAACCTCAGAAATGAGGTATCTGAGGAAGGTGGTTGAAGTAACAAAAAGAGACATGGTCTGCAACCAAACGATACGTCAAGGCCTAAAAACCCACCCCCTGTGGACCCAAGTAGAACAGTCCCAACTAAGATGGTTTGGCCATGTCTGCAGAATGGGAGAAGATCGGCTATCACGACAAGCATGGGAAACAAAGAGCCAGTGATCCAGACCCCCTGGACGACCCAGAGTCCGCTTGGAGGACAACATTAGACAATCTTTGAAGGACCGAGGATTAGAATGGAACCAGGCCAGGAGGAAGACAGCCGATAGGATAGTCTGGCGCTCTCTTCCAAACCTCTGCACCTCACGGTAGAAGTGGAACGACTAAGTAAGTAAGTGATTTCTGAAGTTTGAGGGTAAGCTGAGTTATAAAATTTACCATGTATATATTTCAATTATTGCAGATTATTATGTCTTCTTCTTCTTTGATCCATAACCGCCAACCGTCAAAGCAGTCAGCGGCCATCACGCCTCGTGGCGTCCTGTAGGGCAGTGTCGCGAAGTGTTTTTGAGGAGATAGGACAGCTTGAATGGAATGGAAGAATAAAGATAATAATGTCTTATTGATAGCTTCCGAGTTTGAAGAAACTGCCTCTCCTCGGGAAATAGTGTACTAGAAATTTACTTAAAAGAGAATTCTGGTACATAAACAGGATATTTTCTGGACGATAAATTCTTCCTCAAGAATCCTACAAGAGGACTGCGTAAAGCTCACAAGGTTGAGAAAGAGATTTGGTGTCCAGCCACAATTAAAATATCCCGACCCAATAGAAATTAATTGAATTATGGCTGAGCCCCCAGGGTGTAGATTTATATTTAAAACAAAAATACAACCCAAATAAAGTTAACAAGAAAAATAACAACAGACTCTGTTATGTAAAGTTGAATGAAAGGGTATAGAATCTCACATTTCTTATTATACATATAAATATGAAAAAAAAGAGTTTAGCTCTACTGTTTAAAAAAAAACAACTAGTTTGGTCATCACTTGGACCAGAGATCTTTTCTATGGTAGTGTTGCTGGTAGGTGTTAATACTCATCTCCTCAAGAACTGTAGTAGCTGCGGAGATGATTTGTGTTCGGACTCTCTTGGTTTGGTCTGCCCCAGCAGGTTGGTCTCATAACAGTTAATGGGTTCAGAGGGTGTCAGAGTTTGCTTCCCTGGACTCAGTGCCCATCACAGATAAGGATGGGGTAAGTCACCTCTGCTGAATACCTCTTCTGTTTATGGGATGTGTGGTATGGAATGGGTTACTGGTTGATAGGATATGGTTGGGTATGATAACCTGGTTTTTAGGGTATGGTGGGTAAGGGTAATCTTTGGTACCATGGACTTGTACCCTGGACCTGGTTTAGGTATCTGGTAACCGCAACCTGGTTTTATACTTTGCAACCACAGCCTGGGTTTAGTACTGTGTAACCGCAACCTGGGTGGATTTGCTCAACGAATTCACTAAGGATATTTGCAACCAGAAATTTGCCCACTTTGGGCCCATATACGCTTCTACTTCATGCGATGGTTAGCGTTCTAATCCTTAAAATTCCCTCCAAAATTCCAGCTGGCTGTTCCGGGCAGGGATGGGGGTGGCCTTGTTGCAAATTCTAGTTTGGTCCCAGAGGTATTAAGTTACCTTCGTTTCAACTCGCCCTAGCGTTCATCGTAGCCGGCTGTTTTTACATGAGTTCCCTTCGTGAACCCAACACAGGTCACTTCCGGTCGTTTCACCGTGTTCCACCTTCGACTTTCGCTGGCTAAGGAATAATTTATTACTTTTGGCCATGTGAATTCGCTAGCGAATAGTGAAATCTAAGACTAGCGAGAGAGAGACTCTTTTATTATAAGAATGAAAAAGTCAACTGAAGGGAAAAAGTTTTCAATCTAGCAAGAGATTTTAAGAGGAATAAAATAAGAGACAGAAGAGAACGTCGGTGAGAAGTCGTTCCACGACATAAGCCCCCTTTTGAAAGTTCGGCCAACGGCCAACTAAGTTCGAGCCGATTCTTCTCTTATGTCGGACACTACATTCATGTATCGTGTCCTCCATTCCTTCAATCCAAATATTTCCTATTTTTCCTCTGTCAAACGGTATGCCTGTAATCCACACCTGGCTATCCGTTTCCTCTTCAATAAGTAGTTGAGGTGGGTTGAGCAAGCCTGCTCGCAAAATAATCCCTCTCTCCTTTTCCTCCTTATGGATCCTCCATTGAAGCTTGCCTCCTGGCAAAGAGCTTGCCCTAAAGCCTACCCTCTGCTTACAATTGGATCTTTGCAAATAGTTTTGCATGATGAGGTTGCCAACCTCATACACAACCTTATTTTAGTCATATTACTTGACCTGCCTAAGGACACATACCTATCTCCACAGGTATGAGAGCGTGTATGATCTTCTATCACTGTTTCTCCAGTGACAGAGAAAGATAAGTGCTTGAGGATCATGTTCCTTTTTAGCCATTTCTCCCGTGTTAAAGGAAGATATTCCTGAAACATATTTCCTCCCACCAGGTACCAAGGAAATTTGGATCCGCTTCACTTTCTGATCCCAGAGAGTGGGTGAGGTTATCGGAACTGAGTGAAGTCTTAGTGCTTGAGGGTCCTGTTCCTCTACAGCCGCTTCTCCAATGTTAAAGGAAGGTATTTCTGAAACATGTTTCATCCCACCAGGTACCAAGAAACTCTGGCCCGGCTTCACTTTCTGCACGCAGAGAGTGGGTGAGACTATCAAAACTGATTCAGAATTAAGTGCACTGGGGTGGTCAACCCCTTTGCATCTTCCAACTTTTCAGTGAAAATATTGGAAGACGAGTTAGGCATTGGAGTCTCCATAGCCTGTTCAGTCACGCCGTCTCTGGATCGTGCTGAGTCTCCTAAGATGATATATTTCCCTCCTTGAGGTATGGGGTAAATTCGTTCATCTAATATTGCGGCCTTTACTTTGCCGTTTGCAAAGTTCGACCTAACTTCTACATAAGCTAAAGGCAAAATCATCCTTCTGTTGTTTATCATGGGTGCTGTTACCTCAACATCCTCTTCGGTGACTTGGTTAAGGTCGATGACAGAGGCTGAGACAAGGGCATCACACCCAAGACCTTGATAATACAAACAGGTGATTTCTTCTCCATTTACTGTGGCAGTCTCCACATTTTGAGAATCCCTGTATCCACTCCGGGCCTTCGTCAAGTTCCCATCCATGGTAGGGACCTTAGCTTTGTATGAAGCATGTGGGATTGGGTCTTGGCGCCTACAGTCTAACTGATGTAGGGTGGCCGACAGGTGATGCTCAAGAACATCCCTTCCCTTCCCATAGGGTTGCGTAATCCTTTTCTGTTGAGTGATCCTATTTGGTTGAGCGATCCTATTTACCAGGTTTTTGGTGTGGTTGTTTTCAGTATGCCTGTTGTGAGTTTTTGCTGAGGATGAGGAAGGTCTCTTCAGATTATTAGCACCGCTGTGCTTAATCTTGTTTTCAGGATAGTCTAGATGTCTTCGTTTAGATACCTGTACCTCTGCTCTGTCTGAGCCTGAATTCTGAGACATAGACTTGGCTTCATGTGGTGCAGTTATATTTACCACTGAAGATGGTGATGCAACTGGCAAAGGAGGGGCATGATGAGTATTCCTAGATTCAAGTTTATCCCTGGATTCCATATTTGTAGGTTGAAACTGAGTTTCCATTTCTTCCTTACACTGGAGGGATTTTTCTTGTCTTTGACTCTCATGTTCCACATTCTCTTCCTTGCATTTTGCTCTCCCTTCCTTTCTTTTCGCTTCTCTCATCCTGTATTTTTCCATCCTTTGTGAAACAAAAGTATCCAGTTCTTCTGCGGAGAGTTCACACTCAATGGCTAACTCTGTCCTGAATGTTCTCCACTCATCCAACTCTACATATTCTTCCATTATATCCGTAGTGGTTCGTTGAGCGAGTATGAGATCTCTAACTCACAAACAATACTTAAGGCAAAAATACTTTCTATAGTCTTAACTATACTAAAGTATTACAAAACCATATATTAAATCAAACCAGCCTTATATAACCATCAAATTAAAATTAAGTTAACAATAGGTAACTAATTACCAGCAGTACCACCAAGAAGAGTTCTCATAACACAACTTAAAATCTGCTTTTCTTGCAAAAATTTATATGTATTATAGTCTAGGGTAATTTATATGTCCCCTCTTTAATCTAATCCTAGACTTGGACACCAATAAGTGACAAGTACCTACAGCAGTAGTGGTCTAGGAAAGATAAAGAGTTTTCATATCTCAGACAAGTGTCTAAATATGAAATAAGAGTTAATCCCGGACACGAGCGTCCCAGTTGTCGCGCGGTGTTTTGAGGAGATAGGACAGCTTGAATGGAATGGAAGAATAAAGATAATAATGTCTTATTGATAGCTTCCGAGTTTGAAGAAACTGCCTCTCCTCGGGAAATAGTGTACTAGAAATTTACTTAAAAGAGAATTCTGGTACCTAAACAGGATATTTTCTGGACGATAAATTCTTCCTCAAGAATCCTACAAGAGGACTGCGTAAAGCTCACAAGGTTGAGAAAGAGATTTGGTGTCCAGCCACAATTAAAATATCCCGACCCAATAGAAATTAATTGAATTATGGCTGAGCCCCCAGGGTGTAGATTTATATTTAAAACAAAAATACAACCCAAATAAAGTTAACAAGAAAAATAACAACAGACTCTGTTATGTAAAGTTGAATGAAAGGGTATAGAATCTCACATTTCTTATTATACATATAAATATGAAAAAAAGAGTTTAGCTCTACTGTTTAAAAAAAAACAACTAGTTTGGTCATCACTTGGACCAGAGATCTTTTCTATGGTAGTGTTGCTGGTAGGTGTTAATACTCATCTCCTCAAGAACTGTAGTAGCTGCGGAGATGATTTGTGTTCGGACTCTCTTGGTTTGGTCTGCCCCAGCAGGTTGGTCTCATAACAGTTAATGGGTTCAGAGGGTGTCAGAGTTTGCTTCCCTGGACTCAGTGCCCATCACAGATAAGGATGGGGTAAGTCACCTCTGCTGAATACCTCTTCTGTTTATGGGATGTGTGGTATGGAATGGGTTACTGGTTGATAGGATATGGTTGGGTATGATAACCTGGTTTTTAGGGTATGGTGGGTAAGGGTAATCTTTGGTACCATGGACTTGTACCCTGGACCTGGTTTAGGTATCTGGTAACCGCAACCTGGTTTTATACTTTGCAACCACAACCTGGGTTTAGTACTGTGTAACCGCAACCTGGGTGGATTTGCTCAACGGATTCACTAAGGATATTTGCAACCAGAAATTTGCCCACTTTGGGCCCATATACGCTTCTACTTCATGCGATGGATAGCGTTCTAATCCTTAAAATTCCCTCCAAAATTCCAGCTGGCTGTTCCGGGCAGGGATGGGGGTGGCCTTGTTGCAAATTCTAGTTTGGTCCCAGAGGTATTAAGTTACCTTAGTTTCAACTCGCCCTAGCGTTCATCGTTGCCGGCTGTTTTTACATGAGTTCCCTTCGTGAACCCAACACAGGTCACTTCCGGTCGTTGCACCGTGTTCCACCTTCGACTTTCGCTGGCTAAGAAATAATTTATTACTTTTGGCCATGTGAAATCGCTAGCGAATAGTGAAATCTAAGACTAGCGAGAGAGAGAGACTCTTTCATTATAAGAATGAAAAAGTCAACTGAAGGGAAAAAGTTTTCAATCTAGCAAGAGATTTTAAGAGAAATAAAATAAGAGACAGAAGAGAACGTCGGTGAGAAGTCGTTCCACGACAGGCAGCAACAAATTGATTCCACCTTGCTCGGTCGGCGGCCATCCTTCGTACAGTGCCCCAACTCTCGTTCATTCTTTGCATCTCGGCTTCCACAGTTCTCCGCCAAGTTTATTTTTTCGGCGGCCTCTCTTTCGCTTTCCCTCGGGGGTCCATAGCATAACTGTTCTTGTGATGGTATCAGGATCCCTTCTGAGGACGTGGCCAACCCAACTCCAGCGTCTGCCAGCTATGATGGTGTGCATGTCCTCCTGGTTACTCCGAATAAGTAGTTCTTGGTTGCCGATGGTGTTTGGCCAAAAGATTCGGAGAATTTTCCTTAGGCAGATTGTGTGGAAGGAGGACAGTTTCGACATTTCCTTCTCTGTTACTCTCCAACATTCCTCACCATAGAGAAGCACAGAAAGTACACAGCTCTCATACAGTCTTAATTTGGTGTTTGTGCTGTACTGGGAAGACTTCCAAATGTTGTTGAGAATAGCAAAGGCTGTTCTAGCTTTGTTCATTCTGTTGTTAATGTCCTTGCTTGTTCCGCCGTCAGGTGTTACTATGCATCCTATGTAAGTAAATGTGTCTGTCTGTTCTAACTTCTGGTTCCTTACTGTTATTTGCTCAGGATTGCCAACATTTAGTGTTATGATCTCTGTCTTCTTCAGATTGATGTTCAGGCCAACCTGCTGGCCTATACTTATTCAGTCTATCGGTTTTGTCTTGAATGTGTTGATATGTGAATGCGCGAGTAGTGCAATGTCATCTGCATATTTCAGGTCTTCCAGTATAGAAAATGTTGTCCATCTAATTCCTCTTGGACTGCCCTCTGTTGTCTGGCGCATCACCCAATCTATGGCTGTCCAAAATAATGTTGTTAATAAGGGGCATCCCTGTCGTACTCCTGTTTTCACTTCGAAAGTTACATTACTCAATCCAACACTGCACGTAAAGTTAGAATATAGGCTTTTTATGATGGAAACAATGCGGCTGTGAATTCCATAAGCCCTCAGTATTTTTCATAGGCTGTCCCTGTGTATGCTGTCGAAAGCCTTTTCAAAATCAACAAAGTTAATGTACAGCTGTCTCTGCCATTCTGAGCACTGCTCTATAATGTTCCTGAGGGTGAATATATGATCTGCACATCTTCTGTTCTTTTTAAAGCCCGCTTGTTCTTTCCTCAGTTTATGGTCAACTGCTTTTGAAATTCTCTGGATGATTATCCTGCCTAGTATTTTGCTGGGAACTGAGAGGAGAGTAATTCCTCTCCCGTTGTTGCAGTCTGCAAGGTCGCCCTTCTTGGGCAATTTGACAATTATTCCTTTACTCCACTCTGTTGGTGTTGTCTCAGTTTCCAAAACTTGTGCAAATAGTGGTTCTAATAGTTCTGCTGGTAGTTCAGGGTCTGCCTTGAATAACTCAGCGTTTAGATTGTCGTGATCAGGCACTTTTCCATTTTTCAACCCTTTGATAGCTGTGATGATTTCTTTCTTTTTTTTTTCTTTATTTATTATGTGTTGTGTATGAATTAGGTGTAGATGCTAGGAATTGCATCAGTTTATTTCAATTTGCACCTGATGAGAAGGATCAATAGCTTTCGAGCCGTCCGCTGGCGAAGGAGGTGTAGTAGGTTAACGAAAAGTGGACGCGGCTGATGCCACGAAACAAAAACCAGATTTTACTCCGACCTCAGATCGGACGAGATTATCCGCTGAATTTAAGCATATAACTAAGCGGAGGCGCCGCAGGCGACCTTTGTCTTTACTGACTGTGTGTGGTAAACCACTCTGAGTGGAGACCTCCCAGTACCAAAGACTGCTGTGCCTGTCTCAGATTTTGCTCCTTTCCTCAGACCTATGGGTCTTGAGAGTTCCTCTATAAATGCCTTTGTGCAGATGAGGAAGGACATCCCTCGAAACCTTCGGGTATGTGAGGCTCTGTCCATTTTGGCTGGAATGACGTCTCGATGGTTCGGAGGTTTTATAGCGAATGTGAGTACACATGAGGGCAAGTTCGGGCACAATGGGCTAATCACCTGTTTGCTAAGTCACTTCGATTACATGTCCCACCCGTGGGCCTTGTGCACTTGGGTACCCTCTACACCTCGTTCCACGGGGTAGAAGAGGTTCCGATTATGAGATGAGATGAGATGAGAAGGATCAAGCATATGCAGAAAAAATTAAGGCCTGTGATTAATATTCGGAAAGGATCAAGCTGTAAAATATTTAAGGATGTACAGGGCTGGGAAAACCAAGATGATTGTTAATACATAAAATAATAGAAAGGTTTAAGATAGTCCTATGCTACTGAATTGATGTCCTTGCTTACTATGACTTTATAACCTCGACATCTGATGACTGACTGGTCTGACCTCTGTGCTAGTCATATGTAAATCTAGCCAGATACTAGCCTAGACCGATATGTTGTTTCAGGTTCATTTGACAATCCAATCCATACTGTCAAGTATCAGACGCCTGTGTACGTTCATCAGAGGCAATCCCACATTCGTACAGGAACCCAAAGAGTGAACTACAGCTGGTTCTTGGTACCCCTACTGTTGGGTCTGCCAAGACTGATAAACTCCATGACAGTGCAGTGTCATCAGTGTCATCATTGTCATCAGTGTCATCAGTGTCATCAATGTCATCAGTATCATCAGTGTCATCAATGTCATCAATGTCATCAGTGTCATCAGTGTCATCAATGTCATCAGTCTCATCAGTGTCATCAGTATCATCAGTGTTATCAATGTCATCAGTATCATCAGTGTCATCAGTGTCATCAGTGTCATCAGTGTCATCATCAGTATCCAGGAACCAAGATAAGTGTTTTCTAAAGGAACTGACAGAAGCTTATATGAAACACCAGCTAAAACAGCTACAACAGCTATCATATGTATTTCAAGCATCATGTCAGATGATGAAAATCATGTGTTAAAAGTCAAAGGACTTACAGAACAGTAATAATTGTAACAGTAAAGCAAATGTTTATTAACTTGACTAACCAAGAGAATAGTATTCCAGATCCTGAATTGAAAAGGACAGTATTCCTGATTAAAGTGCCAAGTGACTTTTAATTTTGTAAATCTATTTCTCCAAGAGGAAAGAACATTCCTACTATTACTTTATACTGTATAAGAGATAACATTAAATTTATGAATATTTTGTGAACATTTTTATTATTCTTTTCCAAACAGCAGAAAAAGACAATCATTATAAATAATTAATTGTACTTGAGGACTTGTTTACTTTTACCATTGTGTTTAAAGTTCTTATGCATTTCATTTATTCCCTAGCATTAATTTATCATAGGATAGTTGTGGGGAGGAGACATCTTAAATCCTGGTACTACTTCTTACACCAACGGGCTGATCACCCGTTTGCCAGTCACTTTGATTACGGAAACAACAGCAAACGGATTGATTTGTCGTTGCCCTAAAGACGCCATTAGGCGTGATGGGAACAACGGCAAAGAAAATCTATTCGCTGTTGCCCTTAAGACGCCACTAGGCGTAATGGCCACTGACTGCTTTGCCGGTCGTTGGCTAAGGACGGAAGAAGAAGAAGACTACTTCTTACCATCTGGGTCAGTGATTTTCCCAGTCTGATTATTCCTATTACAACTATACACCAGTGCTTATTTCTAAGACTGAGGTATTGCTTATAAGACCAGAACTCTTGACTGGCATTCTATCCTTGTATCATCTGATACACCTGGATATCTTATCTATTACATATATAATCAAAAACCGCTCGTCACAGGAATCAAAGTTGAAGGTCGAACAAGACGTCAACGGTTGATGCCCGGTGAACTAACCACAAGACATTACATTTCCGGAAAAAGATGTGATTGTGCGTGTGATGAGATGTATGGTAGACAGACTACAGCAAGAAATGTCAACACGTTTCATTCGGCTGAAGAATATTCTTGCACACATCTTTGAACCCGGTTCTTTTGTCATCTGCCAGTTGTCCGAAGAAAATATGTTTGGGGATGCGACCACCTTCCATGCAGCGGACATGGCCGAGCCAGCGTAATATGCGCTGTCAAAGCAGTGTATACATGTTTTGAAGGCAAGTGCGTGACAGAACCTCGACAATCGTCCTTTTATCATTTCATGAAATACCAAGGATGTGGTGCAGACACATATTGCGCACATATTCTTTTGTGTGGCGCACAGATTACTGTTGTTACGCATACAAATGTAAAATGTAATTGTTTGTCTGACAATGTATATATTTATTATAATATTTATTTTGTGTATCGAAATATTTTCCTGGTCAAAGCGATATCACCCATGTTGAACTTATACTTTTATTATATGGGTTATCTTTCCTGAATATCGAACTCAGCGTAGGGATCTAGGTTTACAGCGATCTATTCTTTGTTTGGTTAGAAATAGATTGTTCTTGCTTCAGAATATCTATGGCCCGAATCTATGTGTAGTTCTTGTCTATGTAGGACGAGTCTGTCTTATATCTTAATATCTGTGTATGTCTAAGTCGAACTATATCTTCGGTGTCGAACTTGGGGTCAAAGGTTGTTCGGCGGATGTGTCGCTAAGTAGAGGTGAGAAGGTTCCGCCCTGATGGGGGCTGAGTTGTTGTAGCGGCCTGTCCCCGAAAAAGTGATCTCTATATTAGTGGGGAAAGAGGTAGTCTCTTTAGACATATCATGTATTATTCACCCCCAGTGTTTATTCTTACTGCCAAGGAATGACAGAATCATATTCTAGTGTATTTCTGATACCAAGATAAAGACGCATTTCTTATGAACTTTTCCTGAGGCATTGTATTCGATGGGCAGTCGTACGGTTGTATGTTTAGATGAATATTAACCAGATGAAGATGACATTCATACCTAGCAGCACCATATTATGTGATGAAGTCAATAGTATCAATGGTAGAATCTACAAAGCAATGAGGACATTTAATGAATGATCAGCTTTGATTGCGCTTCGTAGTTTGTATCCTGGGTGAGCGACAACTCACTGGGAGGAGAAGCCATTTTGAATTCTATATTTTCCAATCATCGAGGAGAGAACAGGGATGCCCCCTTACTATCACCTGATGAGTCCAGAGATCACTGCTACAGAAGAGAACCCACTATTAGTGGTTCAATATTGTTATTAAAAAAATATGTGCTGAACTTTATCTAAATGAATCTTCGCTAGACGAGGTTAGGTCTATGAACCATCTTGAACCTTGTTTATGAACTGACGTGCTCTGTCAGTAAAGTCAGACGATATATATTGGAATTGATGAGTGCTTGTTTACTGACATTGCATTGTTACTGTTATGCAACATGAATGCCCATGTGATCGTGTATTTCATTGATCAACATTATTATGATTTATGCCAACCTATCTGCTGTCCCTGTACCCGTGCTGTGAAGTGTGATCGTTCCAATTAAACTGTATGAAACGTACACAGTAGTTGGCGTAAATGACTTCCAGCCATAAGTGAGTGAGATTGGTCTATTTGTCAACTCTTACGAACGTTTGCCATCATTCGCATGTACTGTATCCTCACTCCATGTCTACACACCACTGCGTAGGTCATGTTGACCTTTTGTTTGTCTTCATTTTGACAACACCCATCAACACCCTTCGAACACGATTGCAATCAACCAAGCAACACTGGTGGCCAGCTTTCTGGGTTTGACCTCGCAGAAATTGAGAAGTCAACAGACTACTGATGCCAGACCGTTTCCTGTGGTTGATACGACACACCTGCAGTACTAGTTTGCTCTTTGTCAACACTTTGTCACGTGACCTATCGAGCGAATACTGTAACTAGGTCAGCGCTTGTTGACATTTTTCGCTGTACAGACTACATTATATAGAACAGTTGGATCAAGTGAATATTTAACTGTGTAGGCAGGAAATGAAGTACTATTGAGCTGAGAAGTCCTACATTTGTTAGTTATTGTACACATCAACGGTGGAGCTTCTATGCTGTGTTAAACTTTAAATATACTTAAGGCCAGAATTTGTTATTCATTAAAGTGGCAATTTATTTTGATTGAAAACTGAGCCTTCTGTGCAACACTCTATCCACAACACATTGCATTATATGTAGTATGTATTGATGTTACATGTATTTATATATTTATGTTAGGGAAATCCCTAGGCAAGACTGCAGATAAGTTGGAGGAGTATGCTACCAGTCAATATGAAAAAGCACAAAAATTGGAAATTGAAAAACTGAAGGCTGAAGAGAAAAAACAAAAAAGTGAGGATAGAAGATTGGAATTAGAATTTGAACAAAAGAAATTGCAGCTGCAGGTTGAGGAAAAGAGATTCCAAATGGAAATGGAAAAACAAAACAAAGAGGCTGATCAAAAGAGATTAGACAAAGAAGCTGAACAAAAAAGATTAGAAAGAGAAGCTGAAGCTGAACAAAAGAGATTAGACAGAGAAGCTGAGCAAAAAAGATTAAAAAGAGAAGCTGAGGCTGAACAAAAGAGATTAGACAAAGAAGCTGAACAAAACAGATTAGAAAGAGAAGCTGGGGCTGAACAAAAGAGATTAGACAGAGAAGCTGAAGCTGAAAATAAACGATTAGAAGCTGAGGCTGAGCAGAAAAGATTAGACAGAGAAGCTGAGGAGAAAAAAGCAATGAGAGAACATGAACTTTTAGCATTTGAGTTAGAAAAATTGAAATTGACAAATATGAGTAATGTTAATCAGTCAAATGGTAATAGTGGTAAACCCTTTACTTATAAGGTCAAGGTACCAGCGTTCAATCCTTCCAGTGACGATATTAAATTCTGGCTGGATCGTTTTGAACGTTCTTGTCGATGATAATATTACCGATGACACAAAATCTTCTTACGAATATGTCATCGCGCTGAGACAAAAGATTATCGAAGCATGCAAATTGGCAACTTCTTCTGAATTTGCTAAACAGAAGGCAAGACAATTTGCCAATAAGAAAAGAACCTTACGACAACTTTGTCCTGGTGACAAAGCATTTGTTTTACTACCTTGTAGGGAAAACAGACTTCTTATTTCTTGGAAAGGTCCGTACGATATAATCTCGAAAATTTCCGATGTTGACTACATTGTCGATATTGATGGAAAGCATAAAACCTTCACATCAATATGCTTACGGAATTCCATGAACGTCCGGATTATTTACAGCCTATTTTCCAGGCAACGGACGATTCACCAGACCAACATGGTCATTACTCATCACTGTCCGTAATACAGGATGAGGAAACAAGTTTTTCGGATGTTAATCTTCCGCTTCCGATGATTCCACTTCATTCGAGTGAATCATGGAAAAATGTTACTGTCTCTCCTGATTTATCTCTAGGAGAACAGCGACAAGTTTCGGCTATGTTACAAACATTTCAGGATGTCCTTACTGACATCCCTGGACAAACTCATGTTATTGAACATGACATTATTCTAACTGACCATAATCCTATTAGGGTCAGACCTTATCCTATCCCTGTACATTTTCAAGCACAGGTTGAGAAAGAGTTGGATGAGATGATAGATTTAAAAATAATTGAACCATCCACTTCTGCATATTCTTCGCCGATGGTTATAGTTCGGAAAAAAGACAATAACATACATCTTTGCGTTGACTATCGCAAATTGAATCAAGTTACGAAGTTCGATGCTGAACCTATGCCTTTAATAGAAGAGCTAATTACTAGGCTTTCTAAATCTCATTTTTTCACTAAACTAGATTTGTCCAAAGAATATTGGCAAGTTCCTTTATCTGAACGCGCTAAACCAATTACGGCTTTTTCTACACCTAGAGGCCTTTTTCAATGGAATTTCATGCCTTTCG
Organism: Oreohelix idahoensis; assembly: GCA_024509875.1. Taxonomy (NCBI): domain Eukaryota; kingdom Metazoa; phylum Mollusca; class Gastropoda; order Stylommatophora; family Oreohelicidae; genus Oreohelix; species Oreohelix idahoensis. The sequence continues at coordinate 220,890 of JAMPIV010012665.1, forward strand.
GCCTTATGAACGCACCAGCTACATTCGTACGCATGATGCGTCGAATCCTATCTTATCGGTCAGATGTCATCGCGTACCTAGACGACATCTGTCTTTTCAGCGATACTTGGGAAGATCACTATTTGGGGTTAGATGAATTGCTATCTACTCTACGCGAGTATAACCTGACAGCGAAACCCTCTAAAGCCTACATTGGTTTTAGCGAAATTTCTTTCCTAGGCCATCGAGTTGGTCATGGTTTCCTAAAGACAGAGGACCATAATATCACTAAGATACTTATCATCTCTATTCCTAAGACAAAAAAGCAAGTACGAAGTCTCTTAGGTCTTATTCAATTTTATGGAAGATTCGTTCTGAATCTATCCTCTATCATGGCACCTCTTTCTACACTACTAAAGAAAGGGTCGCCTAATATGGTCCACTGGTCACAGGAATGCCAATCCTCTTTGGATAAGATCAAAACTTTGTTCTCAACACCACCTATTTTAGTTTTACCTACTACAGATAAGACATTTATTCTTCGTAGTGACGCTTCATCCACTGGGATTGGAGCGGCACTAATGCAAGAGTACTCTGGAACTCTGCATCCTGTAATGTATATCTCCAGAAAACTGAGATGTATTCTCACCAGTCGATCTATATTTCGACTTTGCCTTAATTTGGCTTATAAATTCCAGATATTTCTCATCTGCGCAGTATTTGTGCGTTGTGAGCCTATTGTATGTTGCTCTCAGATGAAAAAAAAAATGATTTTCATTTTTTTCCCGGGGGGTGTGGTAGTCTGTTGCGCACATATTCTTTTGTGTGGCGCACAGATTACTGTTGTTACGCATACAAATGTAAATCGTAATTGTTTGTCTGACAATGTATATATTTATTATAATATTTATTTTGTGTATCGAAATATTTTCCTGGTCAAAGCGATATCACCCATGTTGAACTTATACTTTTATTATATGGGTTATCTTTCCTGAATATCGAACTCAGCGTAGGGATCTAGGTTTACAGCGATCTATTCTTTGTTTGGTTAGAAATAGATTGTTCTTGCTTCAGAATATCTATGGCCCGAATCTATGTGTAGTTCTTGTCTATGTAGGACGAGTCTGTCTTATATCTTAATATCTTTGTATGTCTAAGTCGAACTATATCTTCGGTGTCGAACTTGGGGTCAAAGGTTGTTCGGCGGATGTGTCGCTAAGTAGAGGTGAGAAGGTTCCGCCCTGATGGGGGCTGAGTTGTTGTAGCGGCCTGTCCCCGAAAAAGTGATCTCTATATTAGTGGGGAAAGAGGTAGTCTCTTTAGACATATCATGTATTATTCACCCCCAGTGTTTATTCTTACTGCCAAGGAATGACAGAATCATATTCTAGTGTATTTCTGATACCAAGGTAAAGACGCATTTCTTATGAACTTTTCCTGAGGCATTGTATTCGATGGGCAGTCGTACGGTTGTACGTTTAGATGAATATTAACCAGATGAAGATGACATTCATACCTAGCAGCACCATGTTATGTGATGAAGTCAATAGTATCAATGGTAGAATCTACAAAGCAATGAGGACATTTAATGAATGATCAGCTTTGATTGCGCTTCATAGTTTGTATCCTGGGTGAGCGACAACTCACTGGGAGGAGAAGCCATTTTGAGTTCTATATTTTCCAATCATCGAGGAGAGAACAGGGATGCCCCCTTACTATCACCTGATGAGTCCAGAGATCACTGCTACAGAAGAGAACCCACTATTAGTGGTTCAATATTGTTATTAAAAAAATATGTGCTGAACTTTATCTAAATGAATCTTCGCTAGACGAGGTTAGGTCTAGGAACCATCTTGAACCTTGTTTATGAACTGACGTGCACTGTCAGTAAAGTCAGACGATATATATTGGAATTGATGAGTGCTTGTTTACTGACATTCCATTGTTACTGTTATGCAACATGAATGCCCATGTGATCGTGTATTTCATTGATCAACATTATTATGATTTATGCCAACCTATCTGCTGTCCCTGTACCCGTGCTGTCAAGTGTGATCGTTCCGATTAAACTGTATGAAACGTACACAGTAGTTGGCGTAAATGACTTCCAGCCATAAGTGAGTGAGATTGGTCTATTTGTCAACTCTTACGAACGTTTGCCATCATTCGCATGTACTGTATCCTCACTCCATGTCTACACACCACTGCGTAGGTCGAGTTGACCTTTTGTTTGTCTTCATTTTGACAACACCCATCAACACCCTTCAAACACGATTGCAATCAACCAAGCAACAACACAGGAGGTGGAATGTATTGAGCCACCTTTCTTGCTTAGCGTACGTTGTTCATGCCACACAGAAGCGTGCTATACATATATATATATATAGTCTGGCTGTTTGAATGCATTCTTTTATGGGCACTCGGAACTGTGTAAAGACTATACAATTAACCACATCACATTTTGTTATTCGTGCATTAAAAAAAAAACACCTCAAATCTACTCAAACTAACACACATCACTGTTACATACAACCATACATTTACTACAGGCAAACATCTTTAGAATCCCATAAAAAGCACTTTCAGTCAGGCGGGCACGATGTCCCCACAAGGAAAGTTATGTAAATAAATAGAGTTCCATTTCACGTAATTACAAATAAATACGATTTTTTTATTTGCATCTCTTAATTGTTTTAGTAATGCATGGTTTGAGAATAGTTTATCTGAATATATTTTGCGACAAAGTGTATGATGTCAACTTTTACATAATCAATAACAAAATATTCTCCCACTTTCTCTCCTTAGGAATGAAAGGGCTGCCCACTTGAGTCAGGTCCCCCCCCCCCCCCCCCCCCCCCCCCCCCCCCACCCCCCACCCCAGCCACCATGCAGTACGTCTACGGCACTTTGTGGGCTATTGCAAAGATGGTTTCTGTTTCAGCAGTGGTTCCCAAACTTTCTTCTCTGGGCCGCACTTTCGGAATTAAAATGTGCTCGCGCCACACTGAATTCGTTAATTGATAAGAAATACCTACAATAACGAAAAAAAAATCAACTCCTAGCAGTGCTTTATGGAATAAATTACATTACTTTTAACAATTTGTAATACTATTAAAATCTATTTGATATAAAATAAATTATATTACTGAATACAACCTGGAAACTTCTACGGGTTTCTATAAATATATTTCCCATAATATATCAGAGGCAACAAAATAAATAAGAAAATGACTTTAATATTTATTTTTGACACATGAGTTGTTTGAACATGTCTCTAATTCCTTGAATGTCTTCGAATCTTCCCGCCACACCAGCCATCCTCCTCCGTGGCACCAGTGTGGCGCGTCGCACCGTTTGAGAACCACTGTGTTCCAGTTTGTTTTACATGAAGAAGTTAGTTCCATGTACAACTTCACCTTTCTCGCGTCTGATGATATCTAGGAGTATTCCCGTTCTTACACTCCTGCCTCAGTGACCCTCGGGAAATGCATGAATGTATTTTTTATGAATCCATTCATTCATTAAATTTATTCATTCATTCAATTCCTTTTTTTCGTCCTTATTACAGCATATATTCACAACTGTAGCTGGCTCCTTTTGCAGGAAACCTGCATCGAATCACATGTTTCTGCAGTTATGGTTTCTGTAACAACTAGTTTCACATGATGCGGTTGTAAGCCATTTGCCCAGCCTAGCATGTGTCACCTTTTACGACATGCCCGAAGGAGCAGACGTTCTATTCTTCCTTTGTCTGGCTCTGAGACTTTCGGAAACTAGACTTGACATTTGTCTGACATTAGCAGGTCTCAAATAGAAATGGCATTAATGTCACCAACATTCAAGAAAACATCAGCAAAGTGCTGGATGCCAACGTAAAACAATATAATATAAAACGGAGACATAATTAAAATAAAGAATAAATCATAAATCAAGTAAATGAGATAAAGGTTGTCCCATATGAGATTCTGCCGCAGGGGAGTGAAGTGTTAGAGACTTCCCCTATTATGTAATAGTGACCAATGCCCTTCCTCGCTGCCTATGCCTTTCCTAACTCAGGAGCATAGCTAAGTACCCAATTGTTGTCAACTGTGTAAACTGCAGCATGACGAAACATTCTTTCAAACCTGGCTCTTTTGCCTCACGATGAACGCACTCCATCCAATCTGCTATTCGGACGCTTATCAAGTAAACGACATGAAAAAATAAAATACATTGTTCGAATGACTACACTGCAGCCAACCCATCTATTAAAACGTGTGTCGCTCTAAACCTGTCCTCCTTAGACAAGGGTAAAGCCAGAGATGAAAATGGTAAGAAAGTAATTAAGAAAATCTGAAGAGAACCTTTATACGTTGGTTAGCATTATTATTTCCATTTTTTTTTCACTGCTAGTGTACTATGGAGCCACCATTGCTGCTAGCCATCTTACAGAACGCCTATGTCTAAAATTCCGTGCACTTCCATCAGTGCTTTCTGTAGAAATCTGCTTTTCATGTAGTCCATTAGACAACCTTATATTAGTCAGCACGTAGGACATGCCTCAGGCGGCAGTAGATATATTCGTTATGTCTTCGGGGGGAAAACCGAAAAATGCTAGTTGTTTTTTGTTTGTTTTATTTTTCGGTCTTCAACTTACTTGTGAGTACTTTGTCAATTTTTTTCGTCGCTCACCTAGGCCACTTTTTCTTACTTCTTGAGAATGACAAGAACAACTTCACGATACAAGTCTAGAAAACAAATAAATGCCAAGCAATCAAACTAATAAACAAAGATAGCTTAATAAACTGACACACCTGTAAGTAAGTAAATAAACTATATCACACTTTGGCACTTGCAATAGTATTAACTAATCACAAAATCAGAAAAGAAAATTTTTCCATCAGCGCTGGAGAGTCCATTAGGAGCTCAGATTGTCATTTCTAGTCACATTGAAGACTATATTGAAGCTACCTGTTGTAGCTATTTGGAAATTTCCCTACTCGTGTTCGCGGGAGTTTCTAACATTCTTGCCGCTGAAGAGTATATTACATGTGTTAGCATTTATCACAATTTTCTCAGTAAACATTAACTAATGTTAACACTATGTTTCCAAATATGTGACATAAAATTATATACGTAAATTATCAGAGTATGCACTTCACATAACATTATGTAAAGTCAGTGTCACGCCGGTTATCGCTATCTCCCACTCTCATTTACATGCGCTCATAAATGGACATATTAACAATTATTCAAAAGTCACACTAATTATGGAAGAAATCTGCGAAATATCGAAAGTTTCGAAAGATATCTGTAAAATATTATTGTCATATTTTCAAGGCATCTGTGAATATCACCAAGAGCTAAAGCTTACTTATGTAGATCAAAGAGGTGACACCTGCGACAATCCTAACCTTTTTTAAACATATCCGCGAAAAGAAAGACATTTAGGACATTTGAAAAAAAAATTAGAAAAAAATTAAGAGACATTATATCTGCAAATAGTTTGAAATTTTCGAAATATACCAGTAAATTAAAACGTTAGAAAACTTGTCCAAACAGATGACGTCGAAAAGAAAATTAGCGAAAATATCAACTTTTTGGAAAGGATGACCAAACAATAAAAAAACATTACAATTAATAGAAATTGTGAAAAGACATCCAATAAAATAAAGTTAACAAAGGCATCACCATATAGACATTTTAAAGCCGCGGTGGCGCAGTGATTAGTGCAGTGGTTTCCTAGCTCGGTGGTCCATGGTTCGATCCCCAGAACAGGTGGGATTTTTTAGACCCCAAACGGCTCTTTGATCGACCCAGCCTCGTGAATTGGGTAGTAAAGTAGCTCTTGGAAGTTTATGGCGGCCGGAGTGATGCTGACCACATCACTCCTAGTGTACTGATGGTCAAGAAAATATGGGCCTAACACCATATTCCAATACTGAGGAGCCGCGGTAGCGCAGTGGTTAGTGCGTTGGCGGTCCGTGGTTCGATCCCCATTTGAGGTGACATATTTTAGACCGCAAACGGCTCCGGAGTTGACCCAGTCTCATAAATTGGGTACCAGAGCAACTCTGGGAAAGTTAAGGCGGTCGGTGTGAAGCTGACCACTTCACCGCTAATGTGCCGTGTGGTCAAGAAATTTTCAGCCTAACATCATATTCCCAATACGCCTCAATGAGCGTTTAACGGGATGCTTTACCTTTTTATAAGCGAAAGGCTAGAAAATTTAGACGCGAGTCGGGACGTAATATTTACTCGTACATCCTCTCCTTTCTGGACAATAGTTACTAGTGATGTCTCCCCATTTTATTAACAGTTTTTTGTTGTTTTTTTTTTTTGTCAACAATGTTTTCCAAATTAGTTTATTCTATTTTGTTTAAACGCCTACGTGGATTCCGAAGCTACATTGTATTCATCAAAGTATTAAAGCTCTGTGCATTCAATTCATCCGGTCTATGTAGTTAGTTATGTTCCTACATTTAATTGTAGAACTGGATTTGACCTCAGCTTTAATCATTTGTAAGTCATATCCTTTTCTATTATTTTCATTCGTTTTAATGTTTCTTCTCTAGCGTTTTAGAAAGCTATGTCCCTAGTGAAGACCTTGTTATCCTAACGAAAGCTGTTTCTTACTCTTTCATCCTAGTGGGACCCAACTATACCAGTATGGTCGTTGACCTGGTCATTCAATATAGCTTTACTGCAGACCATCTCGTTTTCATCTAACCAATGTGCATATATTTTGAAAAAGTGATGTTTGACATTGTTGTGATGTTAGAACTATTTCTAAGCCTACTGAAAAAGTGTTGTTTGACATTGTTATGACGTTAGGGACTATTTCATGACGTACTGATGGAGGTTGCTTGGCATTGTTGTGACGTCAAGGACTGTTTCTAGGTGTACTGATGGAGGTTGCTTGGCATTGTTGTGACGTCAGGGACTATTTCGAGGTGTACTGATGAGGTTGCTTGGCATTGTTGTGACGTCAAGGACTATTTCTAGGTGTACTGATGGAGGCTGCTTGGCATTGTTGTGACGTTAGAGACTATATGTAGGCGTACTGGTGGAGATTGCTTGACATTGTTGTGATGCTAAAGACTACTTCTAGACGTACTGATGAAGTGTTGTTTGTCACTGTTGTGATGCTAGAAACTGTTCCCAAGCATGCTGCAGTTTTGTTTGACATTGTTGTGATGTTACATATTATTTATGTGTATGCTGAAAGTGTTTCTTTACACTGTTGTGATACAAGAGACTATTTATTGGCGTACTGCAGAAATGCTGTGAAGTAGAAGTTTGCATAAAATGTAATTCTTTTCTTGATTTCGGATCTGTTTAGTTCGTATAGGTAGACATAGGCCATTTTGGTGCTCACTGCTGCGATATCACATTTAAGCTTGCTCAGTTTGAGATCTTCTTTAATTTTGTAAAACTGTGCCTAAACATTGTTGAGAAAAGTTGCTGTTCTTCATTTTTTTTTCAAGCAAAACGGACATAACACTGCAAGACATCTCTAGCGATACTGACATTTGAAACAAGCTTCTAAAGCAGCTATAAACTAGTCAGCTTGTTACATGTTTTACAAATCAAACTTTTTGCTGAGCACATATATACAGTGTTATTTAACAGATTTGCATGCCATGTTGTATATACTTAATTATCATACAAGATGGTTAATGAAGAAATGTATACCAACATTATCTGTGACTTTTTTCTAAGAAAATTTCACTTTTGGTCATGTTACTTTAAAAACAAAAATTCAGGTAGCGTAGTTACAATTCTTGATCTAGCATTCCGCTGGTACAAAAACATTATTTATGTATCATGGTTTTCATGTTTTGGTGAGAGGAAGACGATGGTGATGGATAGAACATACATTGAGAAAAGCTGTTGATAGCAATACAGATCGGTCCTCGTTATGTAATCCACAGTATAGGAAAAACAGAACGAGACCGAGAAACACATATAGAAGAGAACTAGTTACAGACCCGAAATGGATACAAATAAGATATGTGAAGACTTTGAGCTGATGGGACAGGCCATAAGGGCGTTTCATGACTTAGTGGAAGGCATTTTGTCAATGATCTTCTTGGTGAGCTGTTGATTATGATGATAATTTTCATGTTTCTCAGTAAACTTAAAATTTGGGCTAGCAGATTGATCAGTTTGGTGGTCTGATCTATTCTTGTTTAGGTATCTGTATCTGGCTCTCTTTTTCTATTTAATCCTCTCTCTGGAAAATACAAATAACAAAGTGACGAAAACAGAGAGCAGGCAAAGTTAGCGCCTCCGCCGTCGTGTTCCATAAAAATATTATGAAAATCTGATTTACAGCACCGCGAGGCAGTTCTGACGTTATAAGGAAAACCGTCATATAATGTTGAACTCTGCCCATCAGATTACAATCCATCTACAAGGTTCGTCTCACATAACTGTGGCAGACGCAGGTCTCATCCACGTGTCGTCAGTCAAAGTTTCTGCTGACGCTGGCCTGAGGAACATACACAAATGTAACGTTTTGTTAATGGTGGGGAACATATGAAGAGCTTTCACGTTTTGTTAAGAGTGGGGAACATATAAAAAAATTATCACGTTATTGTTAAGAGTGGGGCGGTTAAGCAGTTACTTTGAATTATGAGTTTATTAATGTCCCGTGTAGTTCCTGGGAGTCTCTGAGGAGACGAGAGAATTTGGTTCTTTAGGCATGTCGTGACAGGCGACTAATATGAGAATGTTACACGAGGCTGACAACCTCACTGTGTAACTTAAATGACTACGGAAACCACCACGGCCAGAGGATGTGCTATGGCAGACGTTTCCTGCAACAGGCAATCGGCAGTGGTGGTTCCATGCTCAACAAAGAGGGAAAAAGGAGATAATGATGTTGATGGCCATGATGATGATGATGAATTTATTAATCATCATCATCTCATCTCAGCCCGTAACCCGTCATGGGTCGTAGGGGTGCCATGGTGGAAGCATCAGCAGACAGGGTCCTCCACTGCTCTCTATCCTCAGCAATGCGTACAAGTGTGGAAAAACCGTGTCCTGCCCATTCTTTGATGTTATCAGCCCAGGATTTTCTCTGCCTTCCTCTTCTCCGTTTACCTTCGACTGTTCCCTGAAGGATCGTTTTCGAAAGGGAGTCATGACGAGTTACATGCCCAAACCAGGCAAGCTTTCGACGTTTCACTATTGACAAAAGTGGTTCTTGGTGGCCTGCATAGGTGTTTATCTTCTCTCTAACATAGACATTTGTTTTGTGCTCTTTATAGCAAATGCGCAAAATTCTTCTATAACATTTATGCTCGAAAGCCTGAATCCTGCGCTCCGTATCTGCAGTGAGTGTCCAGCCCTCACACCCATACAAGAGAATAGATAATACAAGTGATTTGTATAATTTGATCTTCACAGGAAAACTGATGTTACTTTTCCAGATCACATTCAACCTTGTCATGGCAGCTGTCAATTCAATACGTGCTGACTTGTCAATACTTCGAGACACATGCACATTGGAAACACCGAAATAAACAAGGGGGGGGGGGGGGGACACAAGGCACGTGAGAGGTAAACAAGTAACGAAAATGGGTCAATGGGATGTATATGTTTAAATATACGTAAATAAAACCATCCAATGGTATTCTCTATTGTTCAAATATATATAAATATTTATTCTATGATCTACATTATTACGGCCAGTGTCTTGCGTGTTATTGAACTTAGATTTATAAATAGGGGAACTATCGAACTAAGAGAATCTATAAAAAGAGTCAATAAGAAATGTCTGGATCGTTCCACAATAACAAGTAATGTCGTGAAAGTGACTACACCTGGCGATGCGCTTTCTTGGTGTTTAACTGGTCGTATGTCTTGACACTGGATTACTCTCGTAGCGAGGCAGTGGTGCCATTCTGATGAATCTTAAAAGTATTCCAGTAGTGGCTTTTAATTAAGTAACTTTTCTGTTTTCTAGAGTCCTACTTATTTCTTTCTTTGTTTTCTTACGAGCACCCACATTCACCTATTTTAGTTTTTTGTTTACACATGCATGAAACTGAATTTTGTTCCAATGTTTTCACATAAATACACACTACTCTACACAATTTACAGTCTACTTCCATGCATAAAAATAAACATTGTGTACTGCACCCAAATAAATATCCGTTAATATACCGACATATTCGCTTAAACATCACTTCATGTCTTCTCGTAATGTGCAGTATGTTATAAAATATCTACACACCTCGCTATGGCACGTACCGTATGTTGCCGTAATTCTAATTACATCTATACATTATTTACAATCTTCATATAATTTCGTTGAATGACCCTAGCCCCGCCAACCTGATACCTATACAAACATCATACACAAATATATAAACTCACTACAGATTCTGGCCTTTACTATAAATCTTGACTTAGATTTTGAGGACAATATTTCAAGCTTTTGAAATTAACGTTAAAGTGACTGCCAAAATGTCCTAAAGTGTCTCTTAATATATATTCTTGGAAAAAATGTATACATATTAACATTCAATGTACCACAAAATGGTTATTCACGAGTTTCTCATTCAACTAGCAAGTATAGGTTGTCTTGCTGACGATAATGAGAGTAATAAAAATACTCAGGTTGATAAATATTATATATTAGGGTTCCCATTCGTCACGTTTTTCCCGGGACAGTCCCGTTTTTTATAAAATGTCCCGGTGTCCCGAATTTATTCCAAATGTTCCGCTTTTTAAGAGTCCTTCCTGAAAAAAAAATCTTTGGGTAACGGATTTTATGTGATACATAATGCTGTGCAGACTGCTGCGGATTGCTTACCTATTGATCTTCAGTTAATAATTAACAAGATTTACCAGCATTTCCACATTTATTGTGTACGAGTTGAGGAACTCAAATCATTTTGCGAATTCACCAATACAGAATATAAAACTGTTTTGGGTAACAGCAAGACAAGATGGCTCTCTCTCTCTTGCCTGCAGTCCAGAGAGTTATTGACATTTTCCCTGCATTGAAGTCATATTTCCTTTCCATTCACAAATGCCCTACCAGTCTCAAAAATTTCTTTGAAAATCCACTTTCAATTACACTCCTGCATTTCATTGCCAGGCAGTTAAAAATCTTTTCTGATACCATCAAATGTGTTGAAAAGCAAGAGACGACAGTAATTGAAGTGAAGGATGAAGTAAACTGGTGGAAAAATTCAACTACAGGAAGGCAGAAAAGTTTCTTACCACTACTATGAGAAATCAGTTGCAAGAATTAGAAAAAGAAGGACACATAACAGTTGAAAAGTTTCAAAGCTATGCAGTAGATTTCTATGACACCTGCATTAAATATATTCAGGAGTGGTGTACACCATTTCTTACGCCTCTTCAGTCTATGGATTGGATCAATTTGAAGGGAAAGGAGTCTGTGACTTAGAAGAACATCCAAGAAAGCTACATATTCATGAAGACAGTGTCACCAAATTTTACTGTGAATGAAGAGGACTTATTTGATGAGTTTGCATGTGTGAAAAAATATTGTGAAAGCAAATTTGATGTGTGGAGTGAACTGAAGGATCAAAATGTCAGTGAAAAATGGTGTGAGATGTTCGCTCATTTTACAAAGCAGGATATAAATGCTGAGAATCTGAAATGCCTAGTTAGTTTTTGTTTGGCACTGCCAGGATCCAATGCAGCTGTTGAACGTGTTTTTTCATTAATAAATGTTCTTTGGACAGAAGAAAAAAACAGACTTAAAATTGAGACTGTGAAAGCTTGCCATTATAAAGACCCATTTTAAGGATTTCTCTTGTGCTGAGTTCTATGTCTAAATATCAGAAGAAAAAAAAACTTCTTGAACAGGCCCATAAATCTGATAAATATTCTGATGAATCTGAAATATAAACTTGACTATTGTGTATTTTTTTAAAGGTGCGATTTTTCTAATTAAGTATGTTTGTAATTTAGAATTCTTTTTTAAAGTGGAAGTTGTGTTAGTTAATGTGTGTATTTTTATACCATGATCTTATTTTAAGTGCAACAAATAATATATAATAGATTTATTTGTGCTTTACCTTAATTTTTAACATGTACCGTTTTTTTTACAAAATATCCCGGGTTTTTTAGGTAAAAATTTGGACATGTCCCGGTTTTTAAACAAAGCATTATGGGAACCTTATTATATATATATCAATTATCGTTTTCTTACCTGTGGCTACGAAGTCTGAGCTTGTCGAACTCATCCGTTTCAGACGTACCTGTAGTAGAAAAGTTGACATGACCAAATCAAAAGTAAAAAAAAAAAAAACACAGGACTGTAGAATAGTATGTGTAGATATATTTTCCTTCATTGTGGTAATTGCCTATTAACTCAAAATTACAGTCAATATAACCAGATCAAAAGGTTTTTTTATATTTGCACAAGCGCCGTAATACAACCAACAGAAGTTGTGTCCAGGTTGAACGAGGCAATATGTTATTATTTTTTTTTAAATTGCCTATTCAAGTACTAAAGATGTTTATAACTGTGCTGGTTTTACAATCGGAGCAGAAAACACTAGCACACAAATTCCTACATCTTAGCACAACATCACATATTCATCATCCTTATCAACGTTATCATCCTTATCAACGTTATCATCCTTATCAACGTTATCATCCGTATAATAATTATCATCCTTTTTCCTTGTGCTCCTTATTGAGCTATCACTGAAGCTTGTCCTCTTGCAGGAAACCTGCGCCAAGCATTCTTAGCCTCTGGTAGCAGTGGTTTCTGTACCAATTTGTTTTACTTAATGAGGTCGCCAGCCTCAGGTACAACCTTATTTTAGTGGCCTTGTACGACATGCTTGAGGGTCCTTGTACGATATGCTTGAGTGGCCTTGTACGACATGCTTGAGTGGCCTTGTACGACATGCTTGAGGGTGTAGTAGTCACATTCTTTCTTGTTTCTCCAGGGACTCCTGGGAACTACACGTGCAACAAGACGTATTAACCTGACTTAATCCGCTTGGTTTATAACAGATCATGGTACCTTCACTGCCACACTCACCACCAGATTAAGTTTGAGGAATTTTTTTTTCTCCAGTTTTTCGTGTCCCTAGTCCCAATAAGACTTAATTGTTTTTGGTTTAAACTCCGTTTTAGTTTTCACACAGTTATTTCTTTTTTTTCTTCTGTGTATAACGTCACTATTCACATTTTGCGGCAATGTTGTGTGTCCTCTTTCATTTCGTAACATGTGGCGTGGGCCATTACGCTGTCGGGAATACTGGATTGCAAACTATATAGGCTGCATTTTTACCTATAAATTTTTGTTTCCTGACAGCACGGTTAACTGGTGAATTTGTATTTTGTTACAATTTTCACGGCAGTTTCTTGTGGTTAATTAATCCCAATTGTTTGACGTAAGAGGATGTTGATAAATGTCTAAATTTTATTTCAGTTTCTTGTGGTTAATTAATCCCCATTGTTTGGCGTAAGAGGATGTTGATAAATGTCTAAATTTTATTTCAGTTTCTTGTGGTTAATTAATCCTAAGTGTTTGACGTAAGAGGATGTTGATACATGTCTAAATTTTATTTCTTGTTATTAATTAATCCCAATTGTTTGACGTAAGAGGATGTTGATAAATGTCTAAATTTTATTTCAGTTTCTTAAACACTCTTCTTCTTCTTCTTTAATACTTAGCCGCCTTCTGTCAAAGCAGTCAGTGGCCACCACGCCTGGTGGTATCTTGTAGGGCAGCAACAAACTGCTTCCACTTTTCTCAGTCGGCGGCCATCCTTCATGCAGTGCCCCAGCTGTGGTTCATTCTTTGCATCTTGCCTCCACAGTTCTCCGCCAAGTTGTTTTTGGTTGGCCTCTCTTTCGCTTTCCTACATGGGTCCATAGCATAGCTGTTCTTGTGATGGCATCAGGGTCTCTTCTGAGGACGTGGCCAAACTAGATCCTCTTGTTTGCTCCGAGTAAGAATTTCGTTGTTGGTGATGGTATTCGGCCAAAAGATTCGGAGAATTTTCCTTAGGCAGACTGTGTGGAAAGAGAACAGTTTCAACATTTCCTTCTCTGTTTACTCTCCAGCATTCCGCACCATAAAGAAGCACAGAAAGTACATAGCTCTTAAACACATTCACGTTTTAATCATAAAGAAATGTGATGACAAATATGCATAGCAGTAATTACCCAGTTTAATAAATGTATTTAACATCCATTTAATGTCAATGGAGACAACTCTTACAAGGAAGGTCTGCAAGGAATGTATTGCTTTTCTCCCCTGGCATCTCTAAGCTATTTATATGGTTAGTTAATCCTGATTTATCTGCCCCTTGAAATTCCAACAAAATATAGAGTGAGTTCTTCAGTAATTTACTGACTCGATGTATTCCTAAATTTTGTAGATAGAAGAATGAATGCTTACAGTACAGTAGTAAAAGAATAAGTGAACATTGAAAGCTCAATAAGAAAGTAGTTTGCTATAGGTGAATAATTTGAATACTCACGTGTTAGCGAATCTATAGCCCTTTCCTGTCTTTCTGCCCTGCTATAGATACGGTCAAGGTCGCCATCCAAACTGTGAGTCGTGTATAACCTGTCCCTATGGCGTACCTGTTGATGACATTATTAATAGATAACTTATTAAAGTTGTTCCGATGTCAAAGTTATAAAGCTGTACCTGAAATAGAATCAGATATGATTAATACTACCTGGTTTCATTGGATCGTGGCACTACCAGGATTCATTGGATCGTGGCACTACCAGGATTCATTGGATCGTGGCACTACCTGGTTTCACTGGATCGTGGCGCTACCTGGTTTCATTGGATCGTGGTGCTACCTTGTTTCATTGGATCGTGGTGCTACCTTGTTTCATTGGATCGTGGTGCTACCTTGTTTCATTGGATCGTGGTGCTATCATGTTTCATTGGATCGTGGTGCTATCTTGTTTCATTGGATCGTGGTGCTACCTGGTTTCATTGGATCGTGGTGCTACCTAGTTTCATTGGATCGTGGTGCTACCTTGTTTCATTGGATCGTGGTGCTACCTGGTTTCATTGGATCGTGGTGCTACCTTGTTTCATTGGATCGTGGTGCTACCTTGTTTCATTGGATCGTGGTGCTACGTTGTTTCATTGGATCGTGGTGCTACCTTGTTTCATTGGATCGTGGTGCTACCTTGTTTCATTGGATCATGGTGCTACCTGGTCTCATTGGATCATTGCACTACTGGTTTCATTGGATCGTGGCGCTACCTGGTCCCATTGGATCGTGGCGGTACCTGGATTCATTGAATCGTGGCGCTACCTTGTTTCATTGGATCGTGGTGTTACCTTGTTTCATTGGATCGTGGCACTACCAGGATTCATTGGATCGTGGCACTACCAGGATTCATTGGATCGTGGCACTACCTGGTTTCACTGGATCGTGGCACTACCTGGTTTCACTGGATCGTGGCGCTACCTTGTTTCATTGGATCGTGGTGCTACCTTGTTTCATTGGATCGTGGTGCTACCTTGTTTCATTGGATCGTGGTGCTACCTTGTTTCATTGGAACGTGGTGCTATCTTGTTTCATTGGATCGTGGTGCTATCTTGTTTCATTGGATCGTGGTGCTACCTGGTTTCATTGGATCGTGGTGCTACCTTGTTTCATTGGATCGTGGTGCTACCTTGTTTCATTGGATCGTGGTGCTACCTTGTTTCATTGGATCGTGGTGCTACCTTGTTTCATTGGATCGTGGTGCTACCTTGTTTCATTGGATCGTGGTGCTACCTTGTTTCATTGGATCATGGTGCTACCTGGTCTCATTGGATCATTGCATTACTGGTTTCATTGGATCGTGGCGCTACCTGGTCCCATTGGATCGTGGCGGTACCTGGATTCATTGAATCGTGGCGCTACCTGGTTTCACTGGATCGTGGTGCTACCTTGTTTCATTGGATCGTGGTGTTACCTGTTTTCATTGGATCGTGGCGCTACCTGGTTTCACTGGATCGTGGCGCTACCTTGTTTCATTGGATCGTGGTGTTACCTTGTTTCATTGGATCGTGGTGTTACCTTATTTCATTGGATCGTAGCGGTACCTGGTTTCACTGGATCGTGGCGCTACCTGGTTTCACTGGATCGTGGCGCTACCTGGTTTCATTAGATCGTGGTGCTACCTGGTTTCACTGGATCGTGGCGCTACCTGGTTTCATTGGATCGTGGCGCTACCTGGTTTCACTGGATCGTGGCGCTGCCTGGTTTCACTGGATCGTGGCGCTACCTGGTTTCATTGGATCGTGGCGGTACCTGGTTTCTTTTTTTTTTTTTTTTTTTCGTACGCCCGCTAATACTCGAGAAGAAATCTCAGGTTATTATTAATGTCTAACCTGACATTGATTTTACGTGAGTATCCCTTTTCTTGTACAGAGACAGGTGCCCCTCGCCATTCAGGCAGATACTCGCCGATTTCGGAGGTACCCATTAGAGCTGGGTCGGCTCAGGAGCCGCCAAACCCTGGTCGACGACACTCCTTCATTGGATCGTGGTGTTACCTGGTTTCATTGGATCGTGGTGTTACCTTGTTTCATTGGATCGTGGTGTTACCTGGTTTCATTGGATCGTGGTGTTACCTGGTTTCATTGGATCGTGGTGCTACCTTGTTTCATTGGATCGTGGTGCTACCTTGTTTCATTGGATTGTGGTGTTACCTGGTTTCATTGGAGCGAGCGTGGTGCTACCTGGTTTCATTGGATCGTGGCGCTATCTGATGATTTCATTGGATCGTTGCGCTACCTGGTTTCATTGGAGCGTGGCGCTACCTGGTTTCATTGGATCGTCACGCTACCTGATTTCATTGGATTGTGGTGCTACCTGGTTTCAAACCATGTAACTTTGCCTCGAAAAGCAAGCGCTCTAACCACTCTTAATAATGTAACCACCAAACTCCAGACTCGTCCCAAGAGGCACCTTATCGCCTCCAGTGGTACTTACTTACTTAGTCGTTCCCCTTCTACCGTGAGGTTTAGAGGTTTGGAAGAGAGAGCGCCAGACTATCCTATCGGCTGTCTTCCTCCTGGCCTGGTTCCATTCTAGTCCTCGGTCCTTCAAAGATTGTCTAATGTTGTCCTCCCAGCGGACTCTGGGTCGTCCTGGGGGTCTGGATCCCTGGCTCTTTGTTTCCCATGCTTGTGGTAGCTGATCCTCTCCCATTCTGCAGACATGGCCAAACCATCTTAGTTGGGACTGTTCTACTTGGGTCTGCAGGGGGTGGGATTTTAAGCCTTGACGTTGTAGCAAAATATGCGAGAATAAACGCTCAATTCAGTACGATTTAGGCATAAAACGATAATAAATACATTAGCCCGCAGGTGTCTGACGGTTGTCATCTTCGAAGCCAGCCGCGCTGCTTTTTGCACAGTGCTAAGCCTATAGAACGATTTCACGGAAAAAGTCTGACACGCTTTAGTTTCGTTTTCGAGAAACACTACTAATAGTTAATTTTTGCCCAATCTGCTGTATACACTTTGTAGTCTAGCCTTACAATTAACTATTGGCGGAAGCACACCGCAATATAGCTATCTGAAGTAACACTTTCTGTCAACTTTGTAGCAAAATCAGTAGTAATCCTTACATTTTTTGGTAATATTACACGATACAATGCTAACTAGTAACGCAAATCTTAAACCCGCCCCGTCTAACCCCCGCTTCGCACACAGTCTGCAACGCATATATTCACACTGCGAAAAAGCCAGCCAAGGCATAACCACGCAGACAGTTTTATTTCCTCATCGTGGTAGCATTTCTGATGTAACTAAAACAAGTTAGTTATTTGAAAAAATACATGCTCGCAAGATGAAGGAGAGAAAGATGGCGGACTTGTGTAAAATTTTAGTTGACGATGGACGATGACAAAAATTGGAAATTTTAAACCATTATGAAGTTCCCCATAAGAATTATATGGTAGTATGACGTGGAGTTGGCTGAGTAAGAATGTACTTTAAAATATATGATATTCCCAGTATTAGAGAAGTTATTGAAGAAATACTAATCTCTAAGGACACACGACCAGACACACTGGCGTTCCTGCTCATGTTTTGGTAACGTTAGGGGGACGCGAGCTGGAAAAAGAGGCAGGGAGGTACATTCAAATTAGCTTGAGGTGAACAGAGTATGAATGGGAAAGGGGAACGGTAGGAGAAATGTAATCCTAAACGTGATATCTTTTGTATTTGGCATGACTAGAGCAGACTAGCCAATCGACCACCAGTTATTCAAAATTATTTTGGTTTTTCATTCAAACTGCTTTTGAATTCAAGTAGTAGAACGTTACGATTGGCTAGTGCTGGTAGATATTAGTAAAGGCTTTGATTATTCATTGCCAGTTGAACTAAAATTTGTATACAGATACGCTGAAAAACAGCTGTGTTAATTGTAAAATTAACTAAAGAATAAATTCACAGTCTGTGCAGTCTGGAGGAAGCTGAGGCCATTTCTTCACAAAATCAGCGTCATTTGTTTATATATTTCTTGATTGTGGTAAGGATATTTTATGAAATTTAATATGTTTGGTCCAACTACAAAGTTAGATACTGCGATTGGGGAAAAAGTGAAGGACATGTCGGAAGCAGACATTGTTGAGTCCACATTAAGCGGTATCTGACTGATGTATGTTGTTATGATTATGATGACATATTATTGTATTAAAATAGTTTAGCAAGCCTCTGTGTTCAATGAACACTGTTAACATGCCTGAAGCAAATATAAGTGTAAAGAAAAGAAGAGAAGGTCATATCACAGGAAATGTGGTTACTCCACATTATTGTATAGAGGAAAAGTATGTGAACGTACAGTGGCGTATCTACTATAAGGACTTGAGGTGTGGTCACAGCCAGGTGGGAGTCCTGTACAATTCGGGGCGAGTGCATTTGTAAGGCACGCGAGGCTGACCCCATACCCACGTAGGAAATTAAGTGTTAGAATAAATGATCAGAGATAAAAGGCCAGGTGTCCTTTTGTTGCAGAGGGTCTATGTTCCTGTTGCCGGCTGGTGACAGGAAACCTGCTGAGTGTTTATAAACGCCAACCAGTCTCCAACCAGACTTACATGCTGTCAAATATCCAGTAGGAGCTTTGGCGATTGTTGAACTTGAAATTTCTGCAACTACCCATCGTATTATCTTACAGCAAGGACTCTCAGGTGAAGAGTAAAACATCTGGGGCATCTCTGACATTTTCTTGTGTTTCAAAATATTACACAGGAATTTTATGGGGGTATGATGACTACAGCCCTCATATAAAGTGACTCTCCCGGTAGATAACTAAAGTGAACTAATTTAATATTCCATACAGGAAGAACAGTTATAATACATAATAACTTTTAGTTATTGGGCTAAGAAAGAGGTTCCTGAAGCAGCATGGCAATACAGTATGGTGAATAAAAATATTAGAAAGAAAATGAAACAGGCCAAAGAAAAATGGGTAGCTGATCAATGTGAGTCCATTAATACGGGGCTAATAAAAGGTAACAGCAAGGCAGCTTTTGACACATTAAGAAGACTATCAAAACCCCAACAGCCCAGGGTAACTGTCATAGAAGATAGCAATGGGGCTCTGCTCAATGAAAAAACAGCTGTAATGAGAAGGTGGACAGAATATTGTAAAGAATTATATAACTGTAAACTTGACACTGACTTAGGCATATTAAACAACATTAAGTGCGAAAACAGGGAACTCGGAAATGCAGCAATACTACGGGAAGAAGTGGAAGAGGCTATATGTTCGATGAAAGGAGGGAAGTCACCGGGTGTGGATAATATACCAGCAGAGCTCTTGAAATATGGAGGACCAGATATAGTAAAAATCATGACAACAATTTGCCAGAAGATATGGAGTACAAAAAAATGGTCAAAAGAATGGACGCAGTCATTAGTAATACCGCTTCCAAAGAAAGGAAATCTAAAAATGTGCAAGAACTACAGAACCATTAGCCTTATTAGTCATCCAAGTAAGGTGATGTTAAGGATACTTTTGAACAGAATAAAACAGAAATCAGAAGAAATCTTGTCAGAGGAACAGGCTGGCTTTAGACCAAAAAGAAGTACCTCAGAACAAATCTTCAATATTAGATTACTGATCGAAAAACATCTCCAGCATCACCATGATTTATACCATAACTTCATCGATTTCACAAAAGCCTTCGATCGAGTCTGGCATGAAGGCTTATGGCAAACAATGAGAAAATTCAATTTTGATACCAACATCATAGATATCATTGAAGACTATACAAGGACGCAAGCAGTGCTGTTTTTGCAAGCAACGACATTGGAGAATTTTTCAAAACAACTGTAGGAGTTCGCCAGGGATGTATCCTGTCACCAGTGCTCTTTAATATATATCTAGAACATATTATGCAGGAGGCTCTCTACGATTATAAATCAACAATATCGATTGGAGGCCGACCTCTGTGTAATCTACGTTTTGCTGATGATATTGATCTGATAGCTGGAACAGAATCAGAACTTCAAGACCTTACCTCTAGACTAGAGAAAGTAACAAGAACGTATGGGATGGAAATTAATATAGAAAAAAGCAAGATATTGGTGAATAGCCATAAGAAACATGTTCCGACCAACATTACGTTAAAAAGGCAAACGTTAGAAGAAGTTAACACCTTTAAATATCTCGGGTCCACTATATGTAGTGATGGAGGATCAAGTAAAGAAATCAAGACAAGACTTGAGATGGCCTCAGCTGCCAAGACAAGGTTGAATGTGATCTGGAAAAGTAACATCAGTTTTCCTGTGAAGATCAAATTATACAAATCACTTGTATTATCTATTCTCTTGTATGGGTGTGAGGGCTGGACACTCACTGCAGATACGGAGCGAAGGAGTCAGGCTTTCGAGCATAAATGTTATAGAAGAATTTTGCGCATTTGCTATAAAGAGCACAAAACAAATGTCTATGTTAGAGAGAAGATAAACACCTATGCAGGCCACCAAGAACCACTTTTGTCAATAGTGAAACGTCGAAAGCTTGCCTGGTTTGGGCATGTAACTCGTCATGACTCCCTTTCGAAAACGATCCTCCAGGGAACAGTCGAAGGTAAACGGAGAAGAGGAAGGCAAAGAAAATCCTGGGCTGATAACATCAAAGAATGGGCAGGACACGGTTTTTCCACACTTGTACGCATTGCTGAGAATAGAGAGCAGTGGAGGACCCTGTCTGCTGATGCTTCCACCATGGCACCCCTACGACCCATGACGGGTTATGGGTTGAGTTGAGTTGAGTTGAGTTATTGGGCAGATTGTCCCAACAGTTTTAATTGTTCCTTTTCTGTAAACTATCTTGTCCTTGTTTTCAAAGACCTGTCCACAAGCTATGAATGGACAGGCAAAATAAATTGTAAATACTTGTTGAAAGAAAAACTTAACTGCTAGTTATTAACTTCTTTAATAGAAACTTAAAGTGTTTGATTGTTGTGTACCATCATTCATTTCTCCCCTAGACACTAGGTACACCATACACCATACACTAGAGCCAGAAGATTGACCGTGTGAGACCTAGGGAGGTAGCTGTAGGTTCTCTGCACATAATTCATCATCATCATTTATAGAGTCAGAGGCCTACATTTGCTTGACCTCACACGGTTATAGCAGACACATTTTCATTCTTTTTAGGATACCATCATAACCTCCCCAGCAAAATCGACTTTGCTACGGACGTATCGTCTGGTTGCGGACCATGCCTCTTCTTGTCACATCAACCACCTTCCTCAGATATCTCATTTCTGAGTTTTGGATCTGGCTTTTGTGGGTTGTAGTCATTGCCCATGACTCGCATCCTTATGTCAAGACTGGGACATAGGTGGAGCGGTATACAGCCATCTCCGCCCTCCAACCAACCTCTCTGCAGCTTAGAAATCCTCTATCTACGGCCTGAAAAAATATCCCAGCTGCTGCTTTTCGAGTGGCCAACTCTTCTTTGATGCCTCCCTTTCGGTCTATAACAGCTCCAAGGTATTTAAAGTGGTCGACCTGCTCCAGGATCTGTTCTCCCAGCTTAATCTGATGTCTTCTTTCTTCTTGTGATATCACCTTGGATTTTGTTTTAGAGCTACTTATGACCATCTCTCTCTTCTCCAGCTCTTCCTTCCAGACTTGCAGGTTGGATTGGAGATGTGCCTCTGAGTTAGCAATCAGGTCAACATCATCAGCAAACGCCAGCTCTGAAATACAAACCTGTCTCATCTTCCAGTACCCCACTGAATACTTTCTTGTTCTCTCCTTACATTCCTTGATGACATCGTCCATGAGGAGTATGAAAAGATAAGGTTACAGGATATCACCCTGTCTTACACCAGTGGTGTTCCTGAACTCTTTTGACTTATGGTTTGCTGTCCTCACATAATTTCTGCAAGACTTGAAGCTCTGTATAGCGTGAATCAGAGGTGCTGGAATGTTCTTCCTTGCCAAACAGTCCCAAAGTTTGCTCCAGGGGACTCTTTCAAACGCCTTTTCCAGATCTATGAAACAAAGATGGATCTCACTCTTATACTCAAGGGCCTTTTCACTCAGCTGTCTGAGTGTGAAGATTAGGTCTTGAGTACTTCGGTTTGCTCGGAATCCGCACTGGACCTCATCCAATTGTGGCTCAGCTAGGCGTCGGAGTCTCTGCTCTAGGATTCTAGAGTAGATTTTACCAGGGACACTGAGAAGGGATATGCCCCCATGGTTTCCATATTGTCGATTGTCACCCTTTTTGAAAATTGGTGTTATGATGGCAATCTCCCAATCCTTTGGTATGGTCCTGTTGCACCACGCCGTCCGCAAGACCCTTAAGAGTAATATTTCGCCTGATGCTCCCATCTACTTAACCATTTCTGGTGTTATACCATCATGCCCTGCTGCTTTGCCCATTTTGATTTTCTCCAGTGCTGCCTTCAGTTCTTCCATCTCTATGTCATCTTCACCACCATTGGTTTTCTCTTCTGTGCTAGTGGTTATCATTTCTGATGCTTGACCTTGCTCACCATCCAAGAGTTCTGAGAAATATATTCTTTCCATCTTTCCATTACTTCCTTCGGGGCAGTAAGCAATTTGCCTTGCTTGCCCTTTATAAATTTGAGAGGGCGTGGTTTTTCCTTCCTCATGTTCTTTAGGGTCTTATATATTTCTCCATTTGTCCTGCTGTGTTTTTAGCTCCTAAGTATTGTTTCCATGCCATATTCTTCTCTCTTATTTTCTCTTTGACTTCCTCTGTCCACCAAGGTGTCCTCTTTCTCTTGTTCCCAAGTTGGACTTCATCAATTGCTTAAGCAGCAGCTGTCTTTATGATGTCCTTGAATTTAAGCTAGAGGGTTTCAAATTCATCAGGTTGTTCTTCTGTGCTGCTCACCGCTGCAGCAATAAGCCCCTGAAATCTGGTTTTAATTTCTGGCTCTCTCAGCTTGCAGGTTTTAATGCTCATTTCTCCCGTTCGTTTACTTAGTTTCTTGCGTGATGTTGGGCAGTTCCTAGGCTGAGCAACTCTTTCAGTTGTTCTTTTGATTGTAAGCTGGTAGTGATCACTTCCAATCTCTGGCCCCCTCCAGACTCTAGCATCCCGGATATATTTGAATGAGCTCCTCCTAACAATGGCATAGTCGATCACTGACTTCTCATTCTTTGTTGGTTCACATCTAGTGTATGCATGTATGCGCTTATGGGGAACTTTGTGTTTGTAATGATCAGATTCTGCTCACTGCAGAATCTAAGGAGTCGCTTTCCATTGTCATTCAGAGTATCTTCTCAATATCTTCCGATAACTCCACCCCATCTAGCATGGTCATTTCCAACTCTGCCATTGAAATCTCCGAGCATGATAATTTCATCTAGGCAGTCATCCACTGTCCTTTGAAGCAGCTCGAAGAATTCTTCCTTGACCTCTGCTCTCTCATCCTCATTTGGGCCATATACTATGACCAGGTTGACTATGATAACTCCTTCTTTTAGTTTTACAACCATAATGCGCTTCGAGACAAAGTTCCATCCCTTGATATTTTCTTTTTGGTTTTTGGCCACAATGCAACCCACGTCCCTTTAGCTCTTTCAGATGTGGGTACACATCTGTATAGCAGCGAGTTGCCATCGAAATCCATGACTCCATGTCCTTTTTTCTTTGTTTCCGTTATAGCCAAGATTTCTAGTTTTTCTTTCCTCATCTCTTCCACCAGCTCCTCTTCCTTCCCATTTATACTTCTTGTGTTCCAAGTTCCATAAGTCGTAGTCCGCAGTCCGTTCCAGCCCGTCGCCCCCAGAATCAGAACGGTTTTCTCTCATGTAGTTCGCGTAATCATGATTTAAAGCAAACAGGTGATTGGCCTGTTGTGCATTTGCATGTTGGAGGGGCTGCCTCCTTACGGCCTCCATGCAGGCCGCCCTCCTCCTTTTTCAGCCGGGCTTGGGACAGGCCTAGGCGGAGTTACGCATCCAGTCGTAGCAGATTAAAAGATTGAAATACAAGCACCTACCGAAGCCATCTACTACAGCCAGAAACAACCCTTACAGCTGGGTAAATTGCAACCTCAAGAAACAACCCTTACAGCTGGTTAAATTACAACCCCAAGAAACAACACTTACAGCTGCGTAAATTACAACCTCAAAAAACAACCAACCAGTATAGCCAGACATAGTCATTGACTGGAACCCACAAAAACAGAAGCAAGTGAGGAAGATAAAGAGTCGATAGAGCGAGATCTTAGAAGAGGAAGCCAAAGCAACAGTAGCTTCGTGAGCAGAGTTGAATAAAACGGTCAAAATAGAAATCACTGGAGTGCAACAATTATGGGCATATGTTCCAAGGTCAAACGACAGCGATGAACAGATCAAGGACGAGTTCTATCAACAGGTACAAAAGGAAATGGAAATTGTACCCAGGTACGATCTTATTATAGTAATGGGAGACCTAAATGAGAAAGTTGGAACACACAATAATTATAGCGAAAGAGTAATGGGGAAGTGCGGCAGTGGAATAGTAAATGAGAATGGGGACAAATTAATAAGCTTCTGCAGTATTAACAACCTGGTCATTGGAGGAACACTTTTTCAACACAAAGAAGTGCACAGGTTGACATGGGAGTCACCGGGCGGACGAGACGGAAACCACATAGATCACATAATGATCAATGGCAGATGGAGAGATGCACTACAAGACGTGAGGGTAAGAAGAGGCGCAGATGTGGAAAGTGATCATCACCTAGTAGTAGCAAGACTGAAGGTGAAACTCAGAGCTGCTGGACCAGTTGTAGTCAAACAGAAAAGATACAACATCACGAAACTTAAGAACCCCCTCACCAGAAAAGCGTTCGTGGTTGACGTAAAGAGACGATATCTGATTACTAGGGGCCTGGAGGGAACGGAGACCGACGGTATCGACCGGGGATTCGACACCATCTCAGCAGTATACAAAGGGGGCAGCGGGTCATGCTTGGGATTCCAGGGGAGAGGGAGCCGGGACTGGATAGCGCCAGAAACGTTGAACACCATGGCGAAGAGAGGGGAAGTGAAGGGAGGGAGGACAGAAGCTGGGTCTCCCAGGTTGAGGGCAATGTATAGTGAGCGGTGCAGTCAGCTGGACAGGGAGGTGAAGCGTCGGACCCGTGCTAGCAGAGGGACATTTCTGGATGACCTTGCGAGACAGGCGGAGGAGGCGGAGCTGAGAGATGGTGTAGTGAAATTGACAGAGATACAACGGTAAAATCCCTCCAAAGATAACATTTAAGGATAAAAACATAATGCGTAGGCTGCTGATGTACATGATCGCCTAGACCGCGGGTCATCACCCTCCATAAAAATTGACTTGCTAGACAGGAGGGGAACGGCGGATCAAAAAGGAAAAAAATATGACTGGAAAGATTGCGTGAGACTAGAAAGGCTAAGGAGACGCAATTGGGGGGGGGGGGGGAACGGAGAAAAGTCACGTTTCCCAAGTTGACATAAAAAGTAAGCAACTCGACAGAAGGGACCATAGATATGTTACGCCACAGTCATTTATTGGACGCTTTTGCGATACCAAGCCCTTGATTTGAATTCAGCGGCTAAACGCAGATGTTAGGAATATTACAAAAATTAAAAAGTACTTTTTTCTTAATATTAATGTTAGGAATATAAAAATTAGCTGGCCGGATGACCTATTCTGAGCAGTGAACTAATATGTTCTTAATTTTACAGACGGATAGATAATATTGAAGATAATGACAAAAGACAGTGTTGTTCACATCATCGACAGACTGTATTGAATCTAAAAGTGTCGCTAATTGCACAAAAAAACACGACCTCGAGACGCGGGTGTTCAGATCTACTTGGTATGGAGGAGAGGGGATATTGTGGTGGCTGTGTCTAAAAATAACTTTTAACGACAAAATTTTGGAGGGGAGAGAAGGGTTGGTTCAAAAATCAAGTACATTTTGTAGAAACACAAGTAGAGACGGACAGACTAACAGATAACCATCCATACTTGACTGAAGCATGACTGAAATGACTTTATGGTAGGAAATTTGAAATTCAAATAAACCTAGGCAGTGATTGGCCACAGACAATCATATCATTAGCGCTCAGACGCGAAAGTGGGGCCATTCTTCAATAGTTGTTCAGTGATAGACACAGATTTTAAAGTGTGGTGATTTCCATATGAAAGAAAGTGTAAGAAGTTTAGGGACGCCATACTATAGCCAGCAGCTCAGCTGAGTTTTGCTAGCAATTCTGTGTTATTTATTCATAATCTGGTAAGATTGAAATTATTTCCTTATATATTTTGAATATTGTTTCATGTTCGAGTGATTTGATACTGCCATATCGAAATCTAGCCTTACAAACAAGTAGGGATTTGCTCTAGACCCCCCGCCCAAGTCAGGGTCTAGGGACCAACGGTGTACATAAACTCCAGCAAGAGTTAGGCAAGACAGATCAAGTGTTGAGAATAATGAAACATATTACCTATCCTCTTTTAGGGCAGACAACTAATAAATATTTTTCAGAATCTATAGTCTGGGAGGATCTATCTGATGTAAACCCACCATGGTAAATGTGCTGTTTGGTCAGAGAGATCTGACCTGTCTGTATGATGTGGTTGTTGTGTCAGTGTTGTGTCCAGACGTGGGTAGAGAATAGATTTTGACACATGGCCCATACTTTGATTGCAGAGCTGTGAGTTTCTGTTGTCAACCAAGCAGTGTCTATTCAGTTGGTGACTTACTCGAGTGTATCTGTGCAGTACTTGTGACAGAGACCACCATTATTGCCCGCCAGCACGGAGAGGTGGGACCACCAGATTTCAGCACCAGAGCTACAACCACAAGATGAGTGAGCCTCTGGTCTGCTGGACATTCACCAACGCTGTGTAGTTACTAATACCCTCATAAAAATTCCCACCATTTTCTGGACACTGTGTAGTCAATATAGACAGGTGTGATGAGACCACCCCAACAGCACAAACATTAACTATCCTCCCAAGTAGATGACTACTAGAACATTTTAATAAAACTAACTAGTATAGTACATATATATATGTACACTATTGCATTTATGATATAATATTCCATGCATTTCTTTCATAATCTCTAAATCCTTTTAAGTTCTGGTCAACCTAAAAAATTGATCCAGAACAAAATAAATGTAATATAATTCTATCAAGAAATTTTACACACGTGAGTTAGTTCAGTGTATTTTAACATTTATTAATATTATTAGTCTTGTTAAATATCTGTGGGTATATCTATAACCTATTCACCACACTACATATCATAACCCTAGACACTTTACGTAGCCACATTCATTAAAAAAAAAATTAAGTGTGAGGTCGTAGTGGTAGCAAGAAAGGCCTTCTGACAAATCACAACTACATTTTATCTCAGGAGCCTTCACAGCTGGCCTCATACAATTACATTTAGTAATATCACCATCATACAATACCATCAACACCACTACATATATTGGGGTCTTGTCCAGGGGATAATTAGCCCAACAGTAATATTAGGATCTCCTGGTGGGAGAAATAAAAGTAGGGAAATAAATTGTAAAATTCCCTTTAACATTAAAAGTGTCCCTGCAGATAAAAGTTGGTGAATCTTCACAGCCAGTAATAATTAATTAGTTAACTGGTTAGTTAGAATTAGTTAGACTATAGTCATAAGAAGTACTTAGTGTATTTACGGGCTAGAGATTTAGCTTGTATATTATTATATTGTCTAAAAAGTATGGCGGAGCTGGCAAAATTTAGATCAGCTGCTGTGCTCACCGCGAAGGAGATGGGAATGGATGGTCAAATTTTAATTCAATACGTAACGGCTGAATGTGATAAATATATTGAACGGGAAGAAAGGAGGTTAGCTGAAGAGAAGAGGTTAGAGGCTGATAGAGAAATTAAGAGGCTGCAGATTGAGGCAGAAGAAAAACGACAGCAAAGGGAGGCAGAAGATAAAAAGGCCGAAAGGGAGGCAGAAGATAAAAAGGCCGAAAGGGAGGCAGAAGATAAAAAGGCCG
The DNA here is from genome assembly GCA_024509875.1 of Oreohelix idahoensis. Taxonomy (NCBI): domain Eukaryota; kingdom Metazoa; phylum Mollusca; class Gastropoda; order Stylommatophora; family Oreohelicidae; genus Oreohelix; species Oreohelix idahoensis. The sequence continues at coordinate 249,343 of JAMPIV010012665.1, forward strand.
AAAGGGAGGCAGAAGATAAAAAGGCCGAAAGGGAGGCAGAAGAAAAAAGGTTGACTGCCGAAAGGGAGGCAGAAGATAGAAGGTTGCAGAGGGAGCACGAATTGCGACTAAGGGAGCTGGAATTACAAGGCCCGGCCCCTGAAAATGGTGCCAGCCCTTTTGCCTCAGATGCTACGCCTAGTCTGGGAGCCTCAAACTCAGCTATGGGGTTTCATTTAGACCATTTTGTTGAAAAAGACGATGACATAGAGGGGTACCTAGGACGTTTTGAGTTATTAGCTACTACATATGGGCTAGAGAGAGAGAGGTGGAGTTTAAAGCTATCACAGGGATTGAGGGGTACTTCTTATGAAGTATTTGCCAAAATGAACAGGGAAGACCAAGACAATTATGACATGTTAAAGCAGGCTTTGTTATTAAGGTACGAGAAGAATGGTGAATTTTATCGTAAGAAATTTAGAAATGCCAAACTGTTGTCTGGGGAGACATACCACCAATTCTCTGCTAGACTAGAAACCTATTTGGAGAAATGGACGGCTCTGGGGAAGACCCAAGATCTTAAAGAAATGATCATGATTGAGCAATTGAGAGAGTCCATGGCTCCAGACATGAGAAAATTTCTCATGGAACAAGGTGCAGAGAAGTTGGGGAAAATTTTAAATGTTGCTGAGAGGTATCAGGCAGCTCAGGCAGAGGTAAGTGGTGCTAAAAAGAAGCACATAGACAATTTTAAAGCTCCACAGCAATTTAATAAATTTGATAATAGAGAGCAGGGAAATAAAGGTAGGACAAACTTTGAGCGGCCAAGAAAAGAAATGACTATCGCGACAGAAACTCACAGTTCAATGACCAAAAGTTCAATGAAAGAAAACCGTTGAACCAAGGAAAAAGATGGTGTAAATGGTGCAAGAAGGATAACCATAACACCGAATTTTGTAGAAGGAAACCTTCAAACATTGCTGCAATGAAGTCGGGGACGCGAAGATTAAAAGGAAATCCTAATGGACAACAGGAACCTTATCACCCCCCAGTTTGTGAGGATGTTATTTGTAATGGGGTCACCATAAGGTGCCTTTATGATACAGGTTTGGATTATGATTCAGTTGTGAAGTCTAGCCTAGTGGACCCAAGTCAGTATACCACAGAAACAGTGGAAATACAAGGGGCGACTAAGGACATACCACTCATGACACTTCCCATCGCAAGGATAACGGTGAAAACTCGCTATGTGGAAGGAGAAATCAGAGCAGCAGTGATAGATGAACCAATCTACCCTCTGATATTGGGGTGTAGATACGTCTTCTTGGGGAATCCCGAGAAACCTGTGATCATGGCGACAGTGCAGACCAGGTCACAGAAGAAGGAGGAAGAAGGTGAACCTATAAATGCTCATCCAGAGGAGATGAGGAAGGCGCAGGCTGAGGACAGGACACTCAAGCCATGTTTTAAAAAATTGCCCAAATGCCACACACCTCCGAGCAAGGGGGAATATTTCATGAAGAACAAACTATTATACAGGAAGACAGGAACTAGATCCACTGGTCACGGACAGTTAGTTCTTCCCAAGATATATAGGGCAAAATTAATAAGGAACTTACATGTTGGAAAAGATGGTGACCATGAGAAAGTCGGTACCATCTGCCAAAAGATTGCTCGAAAATACTATTGGCCCGACGTAAATGTCGATGTTGAAAACTTTGTAGAAGCATGTGGCGTATTTCATGAGGGAACACCCACAAAGGGAAAATATGTGCAGGACCTAGAAACGCCACGGGGCAACTTTAGGCCTGAAAGGAAAACTAATTATACTCGGGTAGACAAAGTGGAATGGGAGCCCCCTTTTCACACCCAGTCTTCACTTGAATGGATTAACATGGCCACTATGCGAAGAGTACAAAGAAGAAATTTTACCCAGGATAAGAGGACAATCCCTCGGTCAGACTTATATAAACTGGAAGAACAGACAAGAGAGCGAAGATCTCTCATAAACAATCTTAAGTGGGGAGACAAACCCCAGAGAAAAATTGATAGTGGTCGATTTGTGAGTGATGATTCTAGGAAGAAAAGTCCTCATTATAGAGCTTCTAATGGACGGGACCCGACGGGTTCCAGGGAAAATACGTATGATAAATTAAAGATCCAGATGTAACTCTATTAAGGACCTGGACAGATGAGAAGGCGGAAGAGACTGTTACCTCATCTTATCAATATGTGAACGAACTGACCAATCGTTTGAAAGCTGGATGGAAACTGGCAAATGATAATTTGAAACAAGCCAGGAAGAAACATGCAGCATATTTTAATAGGAAGGCAAAGGACAGGGAACTGGCAGTCGGAGAGAAGGTGCTGCTTCTACTACCCGGAAGCCAGAATAAATTACAAATTGGTTGGCAAGGTCCATATACGGTTCTAGAGAAGGTGTCTAGAACAAACTATAAAATTGACAAAAAGGGGAAGGAAAAAGTTTATCATGTAAACCTGTTAAAGAAGTATCTGGACAGACCACTCCAGGAAAGCACCCCCTTATTGACCTTGGCTATTGCAACCCAGATGCAAAAAAGAACCACTCACCTCACATGAATACCCATTACATCCTTGTGAAACCGCAGCACAGGTAAAAGTCAGTAAGCACCTGACTAAAAACCAGAGGGAGAGAGTTCAACAAGTTCTGGAGGAACATACAGATGTATTAACAGATAAACCAGGCCATAGAAATTTGCTACAGTATGACATGAAACTGGTAGACTCAAACCCAATCTGTATGAGAGCCTATTCTATTCCGTTCGCGAAGGAGAAGGCATTGAAGGAAGAAATAGAGTATTTGTTGAAGGAGGGGATTATTTCGCACAGTGAATCATCTTTTAGTTCTAGTGTCGTTTTGTTGAGAAAACCGTCTGGGGAACACAGACTGTGCATAGATTACAGGAAACTGAATGCTGTCACAGAAGGACAAGTGGATCCATTACCAGACACAAAACAGCTATTTGCCAGACTGAACAAGGCAAAATACTTTTTAAAGGTGGATCTTAGTAAAGGCTATTACCAGATCCCAGTGAAGCCTGAAGTGAGACCTTATTTGGCTTTTAGCACTTCGGATGGACATTATGAATTCAATATGCTACCATTCGGACTGAAAAATGCTCCGAGTGTGTTTTCAAGGATGATGCGAAAATTGTTGGATCCCCTGAATAACCCGTGTATCACGAATTTCATGGATGATATTCTCGTCGCCACAGAGACATTTGAAGAACACATTGAAGCTCTGGAGATGTTGTTTGATAGACTTCGGGAGGCGAACTTAACTGCTAGGCCAACAAAATGTTGTATTGGATGCAAAGAGTTGGAATTCTTGGGGCACACTGTATATCAGGGTAATATGACCCCTGATCCTAAGAACTTGGAAAAACTGCAGAGAGCACCTAGGCCGCAAACAAAAAAGGACGTGCGATCATTTGTGTCGTTATGCGGATTTTATCAGAAATACATCAAGAATTTTAACGCTATTTGTGCTCCTCTGACTGATCTGACTCGCAAGGGACTTCCAGATAAAATTATTTGGACTGCACAATGTGAACTAGCGTTCCAAGAGTTAAAGGAAAAACTCACTAGCAAGCCTATTCTCAAACTGCCTGACTTGACACAGGACTTTGTCTTAAGAACAGATGCAAGTAATGTGGGACTCGGAGGGGCTTTGTTGCAAAGATCATCTTCACCTGATGGGGAACTGAAACCAGTCGCTTATGCAAGCCGCAAATTGAATAAGGCGGAACAAGGATACTCCACAAGCGAAAAAGAATGTTTAGCATTAATCTGGGCAATAAAGAAGTTTCAAATCTATCTGTATGGTAGGACTTTTGTGGTGGAGACGAACCATCAGCTTCGTAATTTTACCTATGTGTATCGCTGGTTTTGGAACTTGCCATAGGCATGTTTTCAAGTGGGGAGATGTGTAGTGAAATTGACAGAGATACAACGGTAAAATACCTCCAAAGATAACATTTAAGGATAAAAACATAATGCGTAGGCTGCTGATAGTACATGATCGCCTAGACCGCGGGTCATCACCCTCCATAAAAATTGACTTGCTAGACAGGAGGGGAACGGCGGATCAAAAAGGAAAAAAATAGGACTGGAAAGATTGCGTGAGACTAGAAAGGCTAAGGAGACGCAATTGGGGGGGGGGGGGAAACGGAGAAAAGTCACGTTTCCCAAGTTGACATAAAAAGTAAGCAACTCGACAGAAGGGACCATAGATATGTTACGCCACAGTCATTTATTGGACGCTTTTGCAATACCAAGCCCTTGATTTGAATTCAGCGGCTAAAACGCAGATGTTTGGAATATTACAAAATTTAAAAAGTACTTTTTTCTTAATATTAATGTTAGGAATATAAAAATTAGCTGGCCGGATGGCCTATTCTGAGCAGTGAACTAATATGTTCTTAATTTTACAGACGGATAGATAATATTGAAGATAATGACAAAAGACAGTGTTATTCACATCATCGACAGACTGTATTGAATCTAAAAGTGTCGCTATTGCAAAAAAAAAAAACAAAAACACGACCTCGAGACGCAGGTGTTCAAATCTACTTGGTATGGAGGAGAGGGGATATTGTGGTGGCTGTGTCTAAAAATAACTTTGAACGACAAAATTTTGGAGGGGAGAGAAAGGTTGGTTCAAAAATCAAGTACATTTTGTAGAAACACAAGTAGAGACGGACAGACTAACAGATAACCATCCATACTTGACTGAAGCATGACTGAAATGACTTTATGGTAGGAAATTTGAAATTCAAATAAACCTAGGCAGTGATTGGCCACAGACAATCATATCATTAGCGCTCAGACGCGAAAGTGGGGCCATTCTTCAATAGTTGTTCAGTGATAGACACAGATTTTAAAGTGTGGTGATTTCCATATGAAAGAAAGTGTAAGAAGTTTAGGGACGCCATACTATAGCCAGCAGCTCAGCTGAGTTTTGCTAGCAATTCTGTGTTATTTATTCATAATCTGGTAAGATTGAAATTATTTCCTTATATATTTTGAATATTGTTTCATGTTCGAGTGATTTGATACTGCCATATCGAAATCTAGCTGTTGCGTGATAAATTCTCGCAACATCGTTTTATTACAATATCTATTTTATAACGCAAGGGCAACAACTGCTTGAAATTTATAGTCACTTTTCTCGGTAAGCATTTGTCTTCCCGCGTTGGTATTGAATGCAGTTAAGTTTTGAGCTGTGGTCTTTTTGCGCTGGACTGCGCATGACTGGTCTTGTTTTTTGGTCGATCGGTTTCCGCCCACCACTAGTGGAGTGAGCGATTTGAATGGCGAAAGAGATGCCTCGTTGAAGAGGGGATCTCCGCTATTTTTTGTTCTGTCAGGGATGTGTAGTCCTCTTAATGGATATTTCGTTTATTCGAGATAATACCTCTAGTGTTTCCCACATGTCGGGAGGGCGGATTTGAGTTTGATATTTCTGTGTATTTCCTGAAGGCAAGGTAAATTGACTTTTCATTAACTCTATCGATTTTTGGGTCGTGAGCGATTTCGATTCATAGCCTGTCTTCGAAAGTCGTCGTCACGAGATGTTTTCCCAGCTCACATGTCGCTGTATTGTACTGCATCGGTTGATGCATGTCCCAAGGACCATTACTTGCTACTTTGTTAAATGAACTAGGTTTGGAAAACCTTTATTATCTAGAGGATATTTTTGAGGACATTATTTATACTTCGGCAGACGTGTCTGTCTTGCTGAAGTCAGACTAAGGAGAGTGAACTGATCTCATACATCTGGTTATCTCCTGGCTGTTATAGAAAAGGAAGGAGTTTTTCACCTGACTACATTTACAGCACTATGAAATATAACATGCATCTGACTCATCATTGTAATGCTGTCTACCGTCTATTGCTGTATTGAATGTTGCTGTGATAATGACTGTTTGATGTGCCTACATATTCGCGTAACCATTTTTGTCACTGTGGCGTCCACAATAAATAATGAAGAAAAACGTCAACGGCTGTTACAAGAATCATTGACTTTATACGTCGTGAGTTTACTGACGTCCTATGTGGATTGCCCTGTTATTTTTGTATGAACATTGTTTGACTGAACACATCTGCACACTACACAAAACCAGACATGCGGATACCATCCATCATCATATGGCATCACGCATCATTTGGTGGCCATAAGCTGGTTTGATTCTGGTACCAGCAAAAACGGGGTCCCTTACCCACTTCATTTTCAACAAGAATTCATCAGCATCCTTCAAGAAATTAACATTCTTCAATACAGTCAACATCTTCAAAATTTTCAAAGTACTCGGCGTTGCCCGGTAAAAGTCAAAATTTCAACTTTTTGACGGAAACAAGAATTTGACAGTACCCGGCGTTGTTACATGTTGCCGGATAACTCGGACTGCTGTTATCTTTTACGCAAGTCAAGCAAGTTGCTGCTGTCAAGGTTCCAGTGCTCTCGTTTTTGTGAAGGTCAAGTGCCGGTTGAAACGGGTTGTTTTCTGAAGAAGGCCAAGTACCGATTTCCATCAACTTACTTTTGGATTAGAAGGTCAAGTGCCGAAACAACTCAACACACAGTATTGCAGAAGCTCTTGTACCATCGTGTTAGCAGTGGAAGCAGTTCAGATGTGCCATCATCGTTGGAGCTTCGCTCTTTAGGACGTTGATTGACATCCGTTTTTTCTGCTGTTCTACGATTGGAAGCCTATAAGTTAAGTGGCCTGTTTGTATGTAAACTGTGCCCTTATACTTCTGCTGAGTCTTCTGTGTATCATCTCATTCTATATGTTATATGTCTATATGTTATTTGTATATTTATATGTTTATATTTCAGCGGGTTCTCGGTTGGGTGGTGTCTCCGTTAGATTATGCCACGTCATAGAGGTCGTCTATTGTGAGCGTTTTCTGTAGGGTTTGCAAATTTCCGATACTGGAATTTGCTTAAGCGACTTCTGTTGCTATTTATGTTAGCTGTGATGACATGTTTTAATATTGTTTTCGTTATTATTTCGCATTCTTTAGTTTTGTTTTGATTTGTTTGTATTTGTTAGCCTACTCTTGTCTATAATTTAGTTTCATACAACATTTTTGTTTATACACTGTGGTGTCATGTATTTTGTTTAATTCTATCGCAGATATCGTCACATTTTTTGTGATATTTCATTAATTTCTGCTTTATTTTAGTTGATTTCTGCGAACGTTTTTGTATTGTTGCTGATCTTTGTTATTGTTTACATTGTTATTGTTTACATTGTTTGCATTGTTTACATTTTCAATGTTTACATTCTGCATGTGTTTACATAGTCATTGTTGACAGTTATAGTAATTAGTTAATGGGCTATGCTAATGCACTGTTACTACTACACTGATGATAAATGAATGATGAATAGTGTCGTGCACTATTGAATGAGAAGTGCACTTATGATCAAGAATTGAGTGCTGATATTTCATATACAAGTTCTTTGATTGGAGACTTGTTTCCCACAGAGACTGGGATAATATAATGTGATGTGAATATACAAGTGCTTAATTAAGACTTGTTACACTTAGGTTTGAAATAAATTAGTTCATTATTTCAGGTTTTGGACTCATATGTTAGACAACATGTCTACATTTGAGCACTTTATTGAGCAGGGTAAATTGCTTGGGAAGACTGGTGATAAGTTAGAAGAATTTGCAACTGCTCGATATGATAAAGCAATGGAAGCTGAACAAAAGAAACTGCAGATGCAGGTGGATGAAAAAAGATTCCAAATGGAAATGGAAAAACAAAAAAAGGGAATCAGAAGCTGAGGAGAGAAAACTCCAGCTACAGCTAGAAGCTGAAAGACTTCAAAAAAGAGGCTGAGAATAAAAGACTTGAAAAAGAGGCTGAAAATAAAAGACTTGAAAAAAGAAGCTGAAAATGAAAGACTTCAAAAAGAGGCTCAGGCTGAGGAAAGAAGATTACAGAGAGAGTCTGATGAGAGGAAAGAGAAAGCAAAAATGGAACATGAAGAAAAGGTCTTAGCTTTAGAGTTGGAAAAATTGAAATTGACGAGCATGAGTAATGGTAATGATTCAAACAAGGGTTCATCTTCTGGTAAGGCTAATAATGATACTTTTAAGATTAAGTTACCAACATTTAGTCCTTCCAGTGATGACATAATGTTCTATCTGGACAGATTTGAACAAGCATGTACAGCTCATAACATAGACAAAGCAAAATATGTTTATCAGTTATCAGGGATACTGACAGGTAAAGCTCTAAGTATATTAAATATGGTGGATGAACCTGACAAGAACAATTATGAGGTTGTCAGGGCTGCTTTGTTAAAGAAATATCAGCTTAACGAAGACGGCTATCGTCTACAATTTAAAAACATGTTACCTGAAAATGGAGTTGAATTCTCCGAGTTTATTGCAAGAATACGCATTACTTTCTCACGATGGGTTGAACTATCTAAGACGGAAAAAACTTATGAAGGACTTATGGACTTAATACTTAGAGACAAAGTCATGTCGTCTGTCAATGAGTTTCCTTGCTTTCCTTCATGAACGTAAACCTAAAACAATAAAAGAAATGGAAGATTTCTGTTGCCAATACGTAACTGCGCACCCACACATAACCATGGGTAACTCTAAGGTGAAAGAAGGTTTACCAGTTGCTTCGGCAGCTCCGTATGGCCAAAACTTTGCTCGTAGATTCCAACAAAATTTTGATAGAAAGAGTAGCGGTAATTTCTGTCAAAATCATGGAAATCAACTTCATGGTGATTCTTCTTCGAAGAATTGGAGACAACCTGATAGTACTCGTTACTATCACCCTAATAATTATAAGCATTTCAAAAGAGGATATGGTAATAGAGGTTATTCCTGCCGAAGACCTCAGAACCAAACAAATAGATGTTCGCATCAATGTGAACATGATAGTAATCGTGGAAACTGGAATTCGAACCAGGATAACAATTACAATAGAGACAATAATAACTGCAGAGATAATAATAACTCTGATAACTTCGGAGGTAATAATAGTCGGGGTAGATCTCAACACAAAAAAAAGAGATATCAGCAGGCTAATGCTGTACAACAGGAAACTGAGGGAGCCTGTAATCATGTTGTTGATAGTAAAAACTTTGACGCTGTCACTGGTTCTGCTTTTGACTTTGAGAGAGCAAACAAATGCCCCCAATGCAGTACTTTATTCGAACCGGGTACCATAACTACTTTGAGTTGTGGTCACCCACTTCCCGCTCTTCCTGCTGCTGTTGCGCATGACGGGAGGGGGTTCTTTAATTCTACATAAGGGTCTTGTTTAATTGATACTCCGGTCTCACTACTTTTCGATTCCGGATGCACCACTATTGGTGTTAGACAATCGCTTGTAGATCCATCTTGTGCTACAGGAAGGGTTATTAAATGTGTCACATTTGGCGGCACTCTAGAAAAATATCCTACTGCTGTAATTTGCATGCCACTCCTTTCTTTACTGGAGATGTGCATGCTTGTCTCTTACCTAATCCTATTGCGGACCTTATTATTGGTCGTATTCACGGAGTTAGGGAGTGTACCCCACAGCAGATTGCTGCTTGGGAAGATAATAACATGCAAGCTACAAATGCAGTAGTTACAAGAGCACAAGCTCTACAAACACCCGAAACTTCACTGAATAGTGATAATGAAGTTGATAGCCAAGATAGTCACTTAGTAATCACTCGTGACTCTTTCATAAAATTGCAAGAAGAAGATCCTTCTTTAAAAAAAATTCTTCGTTCTTGCGAAGAAAGGTGATCCGAATCAGGATACAAATAGAAATTCTTGGATTGCAATGAGAAACGGCGTACTTGTACGTATGGTACAAGATTCGACTACGTCGGCACATTCGCAAATTCTTGTTCCCAAGAGCATGAGAGTGCAAATATTACAACATGCTCATGACTCGCAATGTGCTGGACATATGGGTTTTTTCCCGTACGAAGTCGAGAGTCCTTGCGGCTTTCTTTTGGCCTTTTGTCAATAAGGACATTCGTATTTACTGCCGATCATGCAAGGTATGTCAGGAGGTCAAATCTAGAGGACCACGACATGCTGCGCCTATCCAGGCTGCTGACATTCCTATTCGGCCGTTTCAGAAAATGGCCATAGATATTATTGGCCCTTTTAAGGTCAAGTCGGCCAGAGGACATCAGTTTATCCTTACATGTGTCGATATGTGCACACGTTGGCCAGAGGCTATTCCTCTTAAGAGCATATCTACTACAGATATCGCAGATGCTCTTTGGTTGATATTTCCTCGCTTGGGGTTCCCCAGAGAAATATTGTCAGACCATGGCACTCAACTCATATCTGACACTATGTCACAGGTAATGTCTACCTTACATATTGAACGATCTCTCAGTAGTATCTACCATCCTATGTCTAATGGGTTAGTTGAGCGTCTGAATAGAAACGCTCAAGACTTTGCTTGGTAAGATAACTGAAGATCATCCTCAAGATTGGGACAGGGTTTTACCCGCGGCTCTCTTTGCCTATAGAGAAGTCCCTAATGAACACACAGGATTTTCTCCCTTCGAACTTGTCTTTGGCGCGCGTCCACGCGGCCCTATGTCTTTATTACACGATCTCATCACTGCCGATGATATTAGCGATGAAACTCAATCCTCATATGAGTATGTCATTGCTCTTAGACAAAAGATCATTGAGGCATGTAAGCTAGCAACTGCTTCATCAGAAATTGCTAAAGAGAAGGCAAGACAGTTTGCTAACAAGAATAGATGTCTACGACGACTTTGTCCAGGTGACAAAGCATTCGTCCTACTCCCCAGTAGGGAAAATAGACTTCTTATTGCATGGAAAGGTCCGTATGCAATAGTCTCTCGGATTTCCGATGTTGACTATGTGGTCGATATTGATGGAAAGCATAAAACTTTCCACATAAACATGCTTTCGGAATTTCACGAACGTCCGGACTATTTGCTGCCTATTTTCCAGGCAACGGATGATGCTCCTGCACCTCACGGTCATTATTCATCCCTGTCTGTCATACAGGATGAGGAATCTACCTTCTCTGATGTTAATCTTCCCCTTCCAGTGGTTCCATTACATTCTACGGAATCTTGGAAAAACGTTTCTGTTTCTCCTAATCTTTCTGGTGACGAACATCGACAAGTCTCGTCGATGTTACAAACATTTCAGGATGTTCTCACTGACATTCCTGGACACACAGATGTCATAGAGCATGACATAATTCTTACCGACAATAATCCAATTAGGGTTAGGCCGTATCCTATTCCTATACACTTTCAGTCGCAAGTGGAAAAGGAATTGGATGAAATGATTCAATTAAATATAATTGAACCATCGACTTCACCATATTCTTCTTCCATGGTTATTGTCCGGAAGAAGGATAAGAACATACGAATTTGTGTTGATTATCGCAAATTGAATCAGGTCACAAAGTTTGATGCTGAACCGATGCCTTTGTTAGAAGATCTACTGATTAGACTTTTTAATTCTAGATTCTTCACTAAACTTGACTTGTCTAAAGGTTATTGGCAAGTGCCTTTAGCAGAGCATGCCAAACCTCTTACTGCTTTTTCTACACCTAGGGGTCTATTTCAATGGAATGTTATGCCTTTTGGTCTCATGAACGCCCCTGCCACTTTCGTTCGCATGATGCGTCGAATTCTGTCACATCGTTCGGATGTCATCGCATACTTAGATGACATCTGTCTCTTCAGTGATACCTGGGAAGATCACTATTTAGGGTTATATGACTTACTGTCCACTCTACGTGAGAATAATTTGACAGCGAAACCTTCTAAAGCTTTTGTTGGTTTTGGTGAAATCTCTTTCCTGGGTCATCGTGTTGGTCATGGTCTCTTGAAGACAGAAGACCACAATACTTCCAAAATACTGAACATCTCTGTTCCTAAAACGAAGAAACAAGTTAGGAGTCTCTTAGGTTTAATTCAATTTTATGGGAGATTTATTCCAAATTTATCTTCGATCATGGCACCTCTCTCAACATTGTTGAAGAAAGGTTCGCCTAATCTGGTCCGTTGGTCTGAAGAATGCCAATCTTCACTAGACCAAATCAAGAATATATTTTCTTCTCCTCCCATCTTAAGATTACCTACTCTTGATAGGACTTTTGTTCTTCGGAGTGATGCTTCATCCACTGGGATTGGAGCAGCACTGATGCAAGAATATGCAAATACTCTGCATCCTGTTATGTACATTTCTAGAAAACTAAATGCGGCAGAGAGGAACTACTCGGTTTTAGACCGTGAGTTGTTAGCGATGGTTTGGTCAATTCTAAAGCTACAAAGATTCCTCCTGGGCGCACATTTCATTCTAGAGACTGATCAGAAAGCTCTTACAGCTATTCAGAATAAGAATTTGAAGAGTTCGAGATCCACTCGATATGCTATAGCTCTTCAACCTTTTCACTTCACGGTACGAGCTATCCGTGGTGCGGATAATGTGATGGCTGACATTTTGTCTAGATGCCCACATGACTCCAACTAATACTTCTGTCCTATATTTCCATATATTACAGAGTCATAACACACCTATATTTCTACAATAGATTAGCACATCTGTACTTACTTTATATGTACACACTATCGTGCTTTGTTGTCATCTTCTTCTGTTCGTTTTTTAAGATGATAGAGGAGGACTGAGTAGTTAATATAAGGGCCGTTAGTTTACTAAACAGCCACAATTATTAATAATGTATTGTACCTTATGAAGCATATTAGTTATTAATTAGCATTATATTGCTTGTACTTTCTCAGAATGTCATTGTTGAGCTGAGGACTTACCTTACTAGTATCAAGCATGACGAGTTCTAGATTGTGTACTTACCCTCGGAATACCAGAGCATATGTCCTGGATCGTCATGTAGTTTAACTTTACTATGTACTTATGTCATTACATGTCAAAGAATGTACTATTTAAATTTTCCTATCAGATTTGTACATCCATTTTTAAAGACAATATTAGAGTATGCTGTTTAATGATGATTATGGTAACTTGCATACGTATATTGTGTTTACATGCTAACGTGATGTGTGTTGGTGACACCTCCCCGATGTGAATATTTTTTGAGACATATTTATTTTTCTGTTGAGGTATATCCTCACCAGACACTCTATATTTAGCCTCATGTTAGGCAATTTAATTAATTATCAGCGCATAATTCGTGCGTTTTGAGCCGCTTATCGCATGCTCTTTTGATATTTTAAAAAAAAAAAAATATGTTCCACATTTTTTTTTTATCGGGAGGAGGTGGTGATATGTTGCGTGATAAATTCTCGCAACATCGTTTTATTACAATATCTATTTTATAACGCAAGGGCAACAACTGCTTGAAATTTATAGTCACTTTTCTCGGTAAGCATTTGTCTTCCCGCGTTGGTATTGAATGCAGTTAAGTTTTGAGCTGTGGTCATTTTGCGCTGGACTGCGCATGACTGGTCTTGTTTTTTGGTCGATCGGTTTCCGCCCACCACTAGTGGAGTGAGCGATTTGAATGGCGAAAGAGATGCCTCGTTGAAGAGGGGATCTCCGCTATTTTTTGTTCTGTCAGGGATGTGTAGTCCTGTTAATGGATATTTCGTTTATTCGAGATAATACCTCTAGTGTTTCCCACATGTCGGGAGGCGTGATATTTCTGTGTATTTCCTGAAGGCAAGGTAAATTGACTTTTCATTAACTCTATCGATTTTGGGTCGTGAGCGATTTCGATTCATAGCCTGTCTTCGAAAGTCGTCGTCACGAGATGTTTTCCCAGCTCACATGTCGCTGTATTGTACTGCATCGGTTGATGCATGTCCCAAGGACCATTACTTGCTACTTTGTTAAATGAACTAGGTTTGGAAAACCTTTATTATCTAGAGGATATTTTTGAGGACATTAGTTATACTTCGCCAGACGTGTCTGTCTTGCTGAAGTCAGACTAAGGAGAGTGAACTGATCTCATACATCTGGTTATCTCCTGGCTGTTATAGAAAAGGATGGAGTTTTTCACCTGACTACATTTACAGCACTATGAAATATAACATGCATCTGACTCATCATTGTAATGCTGTCTACCATCTGTTGCTGTATTGAATGTTGCTGTGATAATGACTGTTTGATGTGCCTACATATTCGCGTAACCATTTTGTCACTGTGGCGTCCACAATAAATAATGAAGAAAAACGTCAACGGCTGTTACAAGAATCATTGACTTTATACGTCGTGAGTTTACTGACGTCCTATGTGGATTGCCCTGTTATTTTTGTATGAACATTCTTTGACTGAACACATCTGCACACTACACAAAACCAGACATGCGGATACCATCCATCATCATATGGCATCACGCATCACTAGCCTTACAAACAAGTAGGGATTTGCTCTAGACCCCCCGCCCAAGTCAGGGTCTAGGGACCAACGGTGTACATAAACTCCAGCAAGAGTTAGGCAAGACAGATCAAGTGTTGAGAATAATGAAACATATTACCTATCCTCTTTTAGGGCAGACAACTAATAAATATTTTTCAGAATCTATAGTCTGGGAGGATCTATCTGATGTAAACCCACCATGGTAAATGTGCTGTTTGGTCAGAGAGATCTGACCTGTCTGTATGATGTGGTTGTTGTGTCAATGTTGTGTCCAGACGTGGGTAGAGAATAGATTTTGACACATGGCCCATACTTTGATTGCAGAGCTGTGAGTTTCTGTTGTCAACCAAGCAGTGTCTATTCAGTTGGTGACTTACTCGAGTGTATCTGTGCAGTACTTGTGACAGAGACCACCATTATTGCCCGCCAGCACGGAGAGGTGGGACCACCAGATTTCAGCACCAGAGCTACAACCACAAGATGAGTGAGCCTCTGGTCTGCTGGACATTCACCAACGCTGTGTAGTTACTAATACCCTCATAAAAATTCCCACCATTTTCTGGACACTGTGTAGTCAATATAGACAGGTGTGATGAGACCACCCCAACAGCACAAACATTAACTATCCTCCCAAGTAGATGACTACTAGAACATTTTAATAAAACTAACTAGTATAGTACATATATATGTACACTATTGCATTTATGATATAATATTCCATGCATTTCTTTCATAATCTCTAAATCCTTTTAAGTTCTGGTCAACCTAAAAAATTGATCCAGAACAAAATAAATGTAATATAACACTGACAAACAACATTTTTCTTTCTTATATAAGAATAAGTGTTCTTAGGTCAGTTTCTTGCGCTGATTTCAAATCTGAAATCCGTTTATCTCTATCACGTCGGGTTCTTAAGATATTTGTGAATAAATATATTTTTGGGAAACCGTTATTTGCTCCGTTTCATTTTTACTATATAACTTATTAAAAATTAATAAAAAGCAACATAATTCTACTTTTTATACTGCTAAAAGATGCATGACATATGTTACGCGATTTTTCAAATAGTTACTGTATTTTGAAATAATTCTGAGCAAAATATGGCTTCTAGAAGTTGTAGAAATTCGGCTGATCTGTTCTGTTACGTGTGCGGATATTTTACCGATCGTGTTGACCAGAAAAACTTTACACCATTACTAAAGATAGCATATGAACTTTATTTCGATTCGAAAGTTGATGATGCAAATAAATCTTGGAAGCCAAATGCTTTTTGTTCGATACATTGGCAGGTTGGTTGCGAAAATCGCCGAAGCATAAGTCGATGCCTTTTGGCGTGCCAGTAATATGGCGTGAACATACAAATCACACTACTGATTGTTACTTCTGCTTGACAAATATCCATGGTTTCACTTTTAAAACTAGAAAGTCTGTGGTTTATCCAAATATTGAATCGGTTTCGAAACCAGTGCCTCATGATCCAATCACGTGTCCGATCCAAGTACCACCAGAACAGTATCCGTTGGACGTAAATGAACCATCAGAAAGTGATAGTTTACCTGCTTTAGAAACTAATTCTGACTCAGATTACATACCGGTGAATGATGGTGTTTACTTAATTAACCATTCAGAACTTTCAGATCTAATACGTGATCTCGCTCTTACCAAAGGACAAGCGGAATTACTCGGTTCGCGACTCAAAGAATGGAATCTTTTAGCGCCCAATACTCCGATATCTAAATTTCGTCATAGACACAGAGAACTTGTTCAATACTTTGAGATGGATGATGACATTTGCTATTGCAAAGATGTAAACGGTCATGAGCACATAGTCAACGAATGGCGATTTTTCATCGATTCTTCCAAGATTAGTCTAAAAAACCGTGTTATTGCATAACATAAATTTTTTTTTCAACAATTCCAGTCGCCTACTCTGTTCATATGAAAGAAACTTATGACAATATGGCTATACGTTTGGAAAAAAAATAAAGTACAATGACTACCAATGGCGGATTTGTGGAGACCTAAAGGTCATTGCAATTCTCACGGGCATGCAGACTGGGTATACTAAATTCTGTTGCTTCCGATGTGAATGGGACAGCCGCAACAGACAGGAACATTATGCAAGAAAGGTGTGGCCTATCCGGGATCGTATGCAGCTCGGGCATAAAAATGTAATACGCGAGCCATTAATTAACAAAGACACCTTCATTTTACCACTGTTACATATAAAGTTGGGGCTCATGAAGAATTTTGTAAAAGCGTTAGATAAAACGAGCAAAGCTTTCACTTATCTTCGAGAAAAGTTTCCGCAAGTTAGCGATGCAAAGATAAAGGAAGGTATCTTTGTAGGACCTCATATTAGGAAAGTTATTGCAGACAAACAATTCGAGAACTTGTTACATGGTAGGGAACTTCGCGCATGGATGGCATTCAAATCGATCGTCGATAACTTTCTGGAAAATCACAAATCTGTCAACTATGTTGCATATTGTTAAGCAGTGCATAGATGCATACATAATTATGGGCTGTAACATGTCCCTCAAAATCCATTTGCTCGATTCGCATCTTGACTTTTTCCCTGACAACCTTGGCGAAGTCACCGATGAACATGGAGAATGATTCCATCAAGATATCGCCGTAATGGAGTCACGTTATCAAGGACGGCGGAGTGTGACCATGCTTGCCGATTATTGTTGGATGCTTCATCGCGATGTACCACATGCCATTCACCGACGAAAGTCGACTGCAAAGAAATTCAAGCCTACATAACTGTTATACTTCTTGTACGAATGATGTTGTAATACTGTATGCGTTGTTAAAAAACTTCAATTGCGTATTTCTAGAGATCCCGACCTGATAGAGAAAAACGGTTTGCAGATTTAAAAACAGCGCATTAAAATTGACCAGAAAAACATAGAAATGTTAGAGAAAGAAAAAAAAAGTTTTTTTTTGTTAGTCAGTGTAATTCTATCAAGAAATTTTACACACGTGAGTTAGTTCAGTGTATTTTAACATTTATTAATATTATTAGTCTTGTTAAATATCTGTGGGTATATCTATAACCTATTACACCACACTACATATCATAACCCTAGACACTTTACGTAGCCACATTCATAAAAAAAAAAAATTAAGTGTGAGGTCGTAGTGGTAGCAAGAAAGGCCTTCTGACAAATCACAACTACATTTTATCTCAGGAGCCTTCACAGCTGGCCTCATACAATTACATTTAGTAATATCACCATCATACAATACCATCAACACCACTACAGATGGACAGGGCACAGTCTATAACATGACTAAGGCTGTCAGTGGAGGACGAGGTGCAAACAACATAGCGTTAGTAGGAGGCAAGCGGGGAGGTCTCGTCCCCACGGCACGGGGGCGGGATGGGCGGAGCACTTCAGGGAAACACTGAATAGGGAACCGCCGGGGACTCGGCTGAATGTTCCTGAGGCTGAGGGTGACTTGGATGTAGATACAGACATTCCACGAGGGGAGGAAATCGTCACAGCTGTCAAGGGGCTAGAAAATGGAGGTGCGCCTGGTCAAGACAATCTGGGTGCTGGGCTGTTCGGGGCGGACCCTGGGCTGGCGGCGGAGCTATTTGAACCACTGTTTGCACAAGTCTGGGAAGCTGAGACAACACCAACAGAGTGGAGTGGAGGAATAATTGTCAAATTACCCAAGAGTGGTGACCTTCCGGGCTGCAACGGCTGGAGAGGAATTGCCCTCCTCTCAGTTCCCAGCAAAATACT
>JAMPIV010012665.1:272500-394195 GCA_024509875.1 Oreohelix idahoensis
GGCTACTGCGCATTAACAACGCTTGCCGTAGAAGGCAACTAAGCAGGACTGTGCCTGTTGTGGCGGAGTTTTCTTGCATTTCTCTTCTCCTAGTGCAACCTGGCTATCATTTGCGGCATTTATTTTCATTATCTGTGTCCGTTCTCGGTGGGTTGTCAGACCAGTTGCTGTGACGTCTCATCGAGTATTCCCTTTTTGTCTTCCATCTGACCTCTGTTATGGGATAAAAGGGCAAGGTCATCGGTGAAATCTAAATCGCCTAAGCCAGGGGGTTCTCGATCTGTTTTTTGCTGATAGCCCACTTCTGAGACTTATTTATCTCTGTGACCACCCCCCCCCCCCTTTTTTTTCACTGTTGCTGTTAACTGGAAAAAGGAACGTTACCATCTTACTGTGACCCCCTAGAAATCTGGCCAAATGGCTCACGTTGAAAACCACTGGTCTAGACGTTTCTTGTCCACGATGACAAGAAGCAAGACCTACGTTCCTTTTCGTCTCCCTTCTCTTGTGTTTAATTTTTATTGCCTGTGCTATAATTATTTCTTCATACATTTTCTCCTGGTCGATGATAAATACAGTTAACTCCCGTTCATATTAACAAAGTGAATGACATTCATTAATTTAGTCATTCATTCAATGACATTCAACTCCCCAAGGAGCATAGGCTTTCAACAAAGAAGTGCATAGTCCTCCTGTCAGTGCCGTCAACTCACGATTCTCCCATGTCTTCCTGAGAACTTTGTCGCCAATTCTCTGTCACAGTGTTTGTCGCTCTATCTCTGATTCTCTTACCCAGAGGATTCAAAAACAAGGACTGACTTGTAATGCTATCAACAGGTTACCTTAATGTGTGTTCTATTATCTCCAGCGTCTTCTTCTCATCTCTTGTTTCTTCTGGCACTTATCTGGTTCTTATCATCATTTCCACACTGGTGACCTTTCAATCCTCTAATCTACGCAAGCACTCATTTATGAAGTTAAAGACACATCAATGTTTATGTTACACGAAGGATTTAAAAAAGAGAAGTTAGAAAAGCATTAAAAACAGCAGCAGTCTGAATGATGTGAACAAAGTTACCTTTTTCTAAGGATTTAAGTGCTTCTTCTTGTTGTCTTAACAGCGCCCTCTGCTGGGCTTCTAGCTTAATGTTGGTCTCAGGTAACTCGGGATACATCTTGCGGAAATTTTTCCTAGTTTCCACATCTACAAGGAAAAAATATGATTTAATCAGAGTAATCAATCAATAGCGTTTAGCTCTCCAGGGAGCAAAAGCCTTCAGCAAACATATGCAAGTACACATGCTGCTTGCCATCAACTAGTTCCTTCAATGTCTTTTTTATAATTGTTATTTCTGTCTCCAGTTCTCGTTTCCACGTGTTTTCTGGTCACATTGATTTTGAATTAGAGTAGTGTTCGCTTAATGGTCGTGAATTTTACCTTTTTTCTTTCTTAAAGTAATCTTACCTCGTTTAGGTAAAGGGCGCTACGTTCAGCCCAGACACAAGGTCCGTTCGTTATATTAGGGCGCATGCTCAAGTATAAAAGGACCTTGTGGTCTGGCATTTAACACTGTGAGTTTTACCAATTGTTAAAGCGGTGATGGCGTGTTTTGCAGCTGTGACGGTGAGTTTCAGTGTAACATTGCTTTTAGTTTTAAGGTAGTGGTAATGAGTTTTGCTGAGTTTTTTTTGGTTGGGTGATGAGTTGTGTGGTAATGATAGTGAGTTTTACTGAGGCTTTTTGGCAGTTGTTGTATTTGTTTTATAGTATAGTGACTAGTCGTACGTTATCTATCTATCTATCTATCTATCTATCTATCTATCTATCTATCTATCTATCTATCTATCTATCTATCTATCTATCTATCTATCTATCTATCTATCTATCTATCTATCTATCTATCTATCTATCTATCTATCTATCTATTTATCTATATCCATCTATCTATCTATCTATCTATCTATCTATCTATCTATCTATCTATATCTATCTATCTATCTATCTATCTATCTATCTATCTATATCTATCTATCTATCTATATCTATCTATCTATCTATCTATCTATCTATCTATCTATCTATCTATCTATCTAATCTATCTAATCTATCTATCTATCTATCTAATCTATCTATCTATCTATCTATCTATCTATCTATCTATCTATCTATCTATCTATCTATCTATCTAATCTATCTATCTATCTATCTATCTATCTATCTAATATATCTATCTATCTATCTAATCTATCTATCTATCTATCTATCTATCTATCTAATCTATCTATCTATCTATCTATCTATCTAATCTATCTATCTATCTATCTAATCTATCTATCTATCTAATCTATCTATCTATCTATCTATCTATCTATCTAATCTATCTATCTATCTAATCTATCTATCTATCTATCTATCTATCTATCTAATCTATCTAATCTATCTATCTATCTAATCTATCTATCTAATCTATCTATCTATCTAATCTATCTATCTATCTAATCTATCTATCTATCTAATCTATCTATGTGGCGTAGGATTTTGCACGCCACATGGGAGTAAGAATGATGATAATTGTGGTGCTAACAAGTGCATCACTACTGTATGACCCCTATGCGTAGTTCGCATGTGACGTCGGTTGGTTTGACCGAGTTACTAGAAAATCGCTAATGGATGTCCTAGTTATTTGAGGCTGGTACCTTCAGCGCATAGAATGATGATTTCATGAACCACTACTGCAAGAGCTGGTGACTGCTTTATTGCTAGTTTCTTAAAGAGAACTAAAAGCATAAAGTAGTCCCAGGTTCCATATGGAGCAGGGAGGGAAAGATGAAAGAAGTGATGTACATTCTAATTATAATACTTACAGTTTCAAACCAGTGTAAATGTCGATGTTAACATATGCACTTTAAAATTAATGGAAGTTTCAAACTTTTCAAATCAATGTAAACATAAATGAAAACATGTTCAATTTATATTGTAAACACTTTTCATTCAGTGGAAATGTAAATGTAAACATATTCTATCTGTAAGTTTTATCCCGAGAGATTAAATTTAATTCTCATCGTGGGTAAATTCTGAGGTAAATGGGATAGTAGAATAGAGGAAAAGGGACAAAAAAGTATGTGTCGGGAAACGCAATACTCAGAACAGCGTTTCGTTTCTATTCTTTATCATAGTTATTGGTTGTACCAGCGGAAAGTACTATCTCTGGAACAAGAAGGGAACAGTGGCCTAAGCTTTAAGACGAGGGACCAACTTTGTAGACTCTTCTTTACATTTCTGGGAAACGAGCTACACCCAACAACCTTGACCAGCGACGAGCGTGAGCAGTGTAAAAAGAACCCATCAGCAGGAGCAGAAAGTACTTTTGGCAGCTAAGTGCTAAATATACGCTGCCAAAGTGAATTTTTTTTTTCATCGACTCTACTATCAATCAATGATGAAACTTTTCTTCTAAACTATTCAATTATTTTCAAACTGTAAAAACTTAAGTGATTATTAAATTTTGTTATTTGTAATTTTACAAATTTAACTTCGATTTAATCCATTTAAAAGTACTGTGTGTTTGTCTCAATCAATTTACTACACACACTCTAAACAGAGCTGTACCAGAATAATAAGAATTCCACTGAGTAAATCAGAGGTGGGTGCTTAACGAGCTAAAATTAATCATTGCTTAATTCTTCACAAAAGTGGTCGGCAGATTCTAGAACTAACGTGCTGAGCCAAACCAGCATTGTTTTCGCTTATCTGAATATCTCGTGAAGACTCCCTTTGTGATAGAAGTGTCATTACCCTTCAATCTACATCTCTGCCAAGAGTAATCTTGTGCGAAGGTAGACACCTTTGAAGCCCATATTAGATACTTTTGAGTTTTTGCCACTGTTGGACCTCTACTGCAAAGCAGGGGAGGTAATACCGTCACAAGTAGCGAGCTGTAAATGTATCAGTAATAAATGTCACTGTGTTTGAACAAGGAGTTCAGATCCAAGTTATTGATGTTGGCTCGTTTAAAGCCATTACACAAGTTATTGTTTAACGCCCGTAAATCGGGGAATTACTAGATAACGAACCACCAGAGCTGAGGTGCATATTACAGAAAATGGACCACACCACAGACACTCTATCTATCTATCTATCTATCTATCTATCTATCTATCTATCTATCTATCTATCTATCTATCTATCTATCTATCTATCTATCTATCTATCTATCTATCTATCTATCTATCTATGTGTTTGTCTTCTGTGTATGTCAGTCTGACTTTCTGTATGTTTTTGTCCGTATGTTTCTCTATCTCTCTCTCTCTCTCTCTCTCTCTCTCTCGCATATACAATGATCGGATGTCTGCTACTAAAGAGGAAACTGTCTCAGTTTTAGCGATACCTGGAGCTGGAACTGAAAGATTAATTGATAGAATTAATAGGTTCGACATACATCATAACATTACAAGAACAACAGTACATGTAGGGATCAACGACATAATGAATGGACACAACGTTAGCCCTTCGGCGATTTCCAAACTGACCACTACAATAAAACACAAATTTCCTAACACCTCCATTTTTATGTCATCCATTATTCCACCTTGCTATGGCTTCCAACGTCGCATAGCCGACACCAACAACAAGACACTCCAGAGCTATTGTGAACACAACAACATTGGCTATATCAACAACAATCCTTTCTTCACAAGCAACTCTGGAGCACCAAAGAAACGCCTTTACATAGATCAAATACATACATCAAAACTAGGTCGCAGCATCCTAGCAAAAAACATCAAGTACCCGCAGCGAACGCAACACGACAACCCACCAGACACAAAGAACACAAACCGATCTACCATGAGATCAGCCCTTCATGAAAATGCACAACACACCTTACCCGCCCCTCAAAGAAGTGCTCCCGTAACCAACAAATTACCTAACCACAAACAGAACGCCACCTACAGCCAGGAAGCCGAACGTTACGATGTTATGTTCCTCCACTACCTATAAGACAGCCCCTCACAAACACATTATATGACAGTTCAACAAGCAGTGCCACAATGTCCCAGACCCAAGAATCTCCTACAAGTGTTGGAACCATTACAGACGAAATCTACAGTCGTCATGCTTCCTCCCGTAGCCTTCCTGGTCGTGCTCAGTGGAACCCAGAACTTGGCTACCTGATGCAATTCAGTCCTGCGTCACTCAGCCAAGCACTAATGATGTCTGTGCAACGTGGGCCCTACTATTTACCTGACAGAGACATCCAATATTGATGACGAATCCACTCATTTTTTTATTTTTTTTTTATTTTATTTTATTTTTATTGACTTAATCCCTGCGACCAAAGCCGTATCTCTCTTGAAAAATTAGTTGATTACTGTGACGCATAAAGTAATAAGTACTTTGTTACTTTCTCAAAACACTCTAATTTCATTGGCTACAGGCCTCCGACAGTTTTTTCATAATTTGCAAGATTTTATTTTATTGTATTTTATTTACTTTTTTAATTCGTATTCTCTCAGTGTTGCTTAATTACTGTGTTAGAATTTTAGTGTTGTGGTGTGAAAACGTGCGTGCCTACTGTTGTGTGACTATTTTAATATACTACTGGCAATTTCAGTTAATTGTAATTTTTTAGCAATACTTGTACCAAGTGTTCGTACGTTAAGTACTAACATTTGAATTTTCACTTACGTGGTGACGTTAATTAGTTTAAATTTTCGTGGGTTTCGTATTCAAAATTGCTTTTGTTATTTTCTTTTTTAAACCACTCGCCAAAATAAAATGCATACCTATCAGACACAATGGCTAATTAAGGATGGTCTACGGCTGGGCCACCTGAACATTTACCATTTTTTAGGCAAACTTCCTGAGCTTACACAAATTCTGAATAAAAATTTTCATGTTTTTGGACTTTCCGAAAGTCGTTTAAACGACAAAATATCAGATGATGAAATTGCCCTAAATGGCTTTAAAACAGTTCGGCGAGACTCAAGTAGAAAGCTAGAAACAGGTATAGTAGTATATATTTCCACTTCTATTAGTTATCGCCACAGAAGCGATTTAGAGACAGCAGAGACCGAGTGCATATGGTTAGAAATAAAACTACCGACTCAGGGACAATTTCTAGTCGGGTATCTTTATAGAAATCCCAGTGCAGGAGCCATCTGGTATGAAGATTTCACCACTATGATGGATAAAGTATTTACCACTGCCAAAGAAATTATTCTTCTAGGCGATTTCAACATCGACATGCACAACACAAATCAAACGTGAGAAAACATCATACTATCTTACAACCTAAAACAAATAGTCAACCAGCCTACCAGGGTAACAAATGCATATCCACAACAATTGACCACATCTACGTCACCTGTGCAGAAAACATTATAGAATGCTCTGTTCCAACTGTCGCGATGAGTGACCACTATCCTACATGTTGCACGTGGTCAAAGAATAAATATAAAGCTCCAAGAAATAAACATATCAGTATTAAATTTAGAAGTTTTAAAAATTTCAACCGTTAACTATTTTTACATGATTTGCGAACCGCACCTCTTGCCAGTGTTTACCAGCTTTCTGATCCCGATGACGCCATTGCCCATTGGATACGTATCTTTCTTTGTGTGTTTGATAACCACGCACCAACTAAAGAAGTTCGTGTGAAACGACAGGTCAAATCTCCTTGGATCACACAAGCAGTGCTAGACGCCATGAGGCAGAGAGATCAAGCTCACAAAAACAAGGACTTTAACATAAACAGAGCACAGAGTAACAACGTGCAATATTTAATTCGTAGAGAAAAAAAAATTACTTTAAAAATTTGGTTCAGAACAAAACAAACAGTAAAGATATATGGAAAGCAATCAATACCTTAGCGAACAAGCGAAATCTGTCAGTCTCGTCAACTCCTAATACTTCATTTACTTCCACAGACTTCAGCAATTACCTTCAGGCAGAAATAAACAGTCTTAAATCTACAATACCAAATTCACCTTGTGACTTAGGCAGGCTGTCAGTATTTTGTGAAAACAAATGTACCAACACAATCCCATCCAACATTCCGTTTATGACAGTTAATGAAGTGTATAACTATCTTCTAGGACTTAAAGATAGTAACTCATCAGGACTTGACGGAGTCAGTAATCGAATACTGCGTTATGCGGCTCCAGCTATTAGTGATTCGCTTACATACATATACAATCAATGTATCGCACGGAGTTACTTTCCGTGGCACTTTAAAGTCGCTAAGGTATATCCTCTCTTAAAACCTGGCTCTTCCGACAATAATAACCTTGGTAACTATAGGCCAATCTCCTTAATATCATCGCTATCCAAACCACTAGAAAAACACATACATAAAATAACACTACAACACCTAGTTAACAATGGCTTGCTAATTGATAGTCAGTCAGGGTTTAGACCTAAACATTCATGTCACACAGCTCTAACTAAGATGATTGACAACTGGCACTTAAATATTAATAACGATAACATATGTGGGGCAGTTTTTGTAGACTTTAAAAAAGCATTTGATATGATAGATCACGCTATTTTAATTAGAAAACTAGAAACATCAAAAGTAAACCTTCAACTAGTGACGATAATTAAATCATTCCTGTCAGACAGAAAACATGTAGTTTCTTACAATAACTCTTGCTCAAACCCAACCGTAATAAATACCGGCGTTCCTCAGGGCTCTATTCTTGGGCCTCTACTTTTTGCCATATACATTAATGACCTTCCACTACACGTCAAGCACGCATTCTGTGACCTATTTGCTGATGACTGTACTATCTACACAAGTGATACAAGTTGCAACACACTCGAACTATCGTTACAAAAAGATACAGACAATCTGATTAAGTGGAGCATCGGAAATCGCATGCTAATTAATATAATTAAAACAAAGTGCATGTTAATATCAACTAGACAAAAATTACAAAATTCTGAGAAAACAACACTTCAGATCTATATTGGTACCTCACCAATTGGAAACGTTAATGAACATAAAACTCTAGGAATAGTCGTTGACCAGCATCTAAATTGGAACTCACATGTTCATGCACTGACCAAGCAAACGGCACAGAAAGTTTACCAGTTAGCTAAAATCAAACATTTCCTAGATGAAGATGCACGAAAATTGTTCTATATATCTCACATACAAACAAAAATTAATATGAAACAAATATAAAGGTATGTTATCAGGCACTCGCAGGAAATAAAGAAGTAGAACACCAGACAACAGAAAAACAACAGACATGAGTGGCTTACCCAGGATTTGAACACTGGACCTTCCGTGCGACAACCCCGCCTAGCCATGCAAGCGAATCGCACTATCCGCTCTGCCATCTACGCATCATCTGTTTACAGACCTCGGGTTTCCCTCCCTTATTTGTAATGAATGTACATACAAACAAACCTTGACTATTGCTCCACAATCTGGGATGGTTGTTCTATGTCCAACACAAAAAGACTCCATTCACTACAAAAGCGTGCAGTGCGTCTAGTTTCTGACAACTGCCAAACACAGTGTGTAGATCTATATAAAGATCTCAAAATACTGCCTCTAAGAAAGCGCTTTCTGTTCAACAAAGCTAAATTTGTTCACAAAATCCTGTCACAGAATGCTCCAACATATCTGTGGCCAATGTTCAAATACAATGAAAGACGCAGTCAATGCCTTAACAAAATACAAGTGCCCAAGCCTAGGCTTGACTTATTCAAGAAAAGCTTAGCTTACTCTGCTGCTCATCTTTGGAACTATCTTCCACATTATCTAAAACATAACAACCTCAGTCCCTATTCATACAATCGTAAACTTTTCGAATACTTTATGAGTTCTGATTATCTGCCCCCCTAATGTGATTATTTTTCCGAACAAATGGTATAATATCGAGTGTAGGTTTAATGATGATTTTAGTGCTTTTCAACATATTTTGTTTCATGGTAATACTTAGTTTGTACTTTTCAACATATTCTATTTCATGTTTATAATTAGATACTGTGAATGTGAGTATGCTATTATTTTACCTTTACAACGTTGAATTCCTTGAATTGATGGGTAAAATATATGTGAGAATAAATGAAATCAGTATAAAAGACGAGAGAAAGGAAGGGCAGAATGTCAGACGGGCATGTGAGCCCAATTCTCAACCCTTTGAAAATAAAGTTCGTTCTTTCGTTCTCTCTTAGACGAACCTATGTTCCTATTTCTCAACACTTTGAAAACAAAGTTCGTTCGCTCTCTCGCTGGCTCTCTCTCTCTCTCTCTCTCTCTCTCTCTCTCTCTCTCTCTCTCTCTCTCTCTCTCTCTCTCTCTCTCTCTTTCTCTCTCTCTCTTAGACGGGCCTAAGTTCCCTTCTCTCAACACTTTGAAAATAAAGTTCGTTCGCTCTCTTTCAGTCCCTATTCATACAATCGTAGACTTTTCGAATACTTTATTAGTTTTAATTACATGCCCCCCTAATCAGATTATCTTTTCTTATAATATCAATTGTAGGTTCTAATGACGATGTTTGTACTTTTCTACATATTTTATGTCATGTTTATAAGTAGTTAATGTTAATATGAGTGTGCTATTTTATTTTACTTTGCAACGTTGAATTCCTTGACATTGATATGTAAAATGCATATGGGAATAAATGAATTCAGTATGAAAGGTGAGAGAAAGGAAGGGCAGAATGTCAGACGGGCCTGCGTGCCCAATTCTCAACCCTTTGAAAATAAAGTTCGTTCGTTCGTTCGTTCGTTCTCTCTCTCTCTCTCTCTCTTTCTCTCTCTCTCTCACTCACCTTGTTGTAATGACTAGGAGTTTTGTGGTAACTATTGTGGTAATTTTCTATGAAATGTTAGCATTTTTAATGTCTATAAAATATGTTTGTCACATAATTTTGATCTATTTCAACATTTATTTCTGCTTTAAGGAGCCGCGCTAGCGTAGTGGTTACAACACCGCTCTGGCGAACGGGTGATTCAGGATGAAACCCGGGCGACGGCATTTGAGGATTTTTCGTCGACCGGGAATTGGACTGGATTAACTCGAGACCTGGCGAGGACATTTGAAGGAGTGTCGTCGACCAGGGATTGGTGGCTCCTGAGCCGACCCAGCTCTAATGGGTACCTCCGAAATCGGCGAGTATCTGCCTGAATGGCGAGGGACACCTGTCTCTGTACAAGAAAAGGGATACTCACGTAAAATCAATGTCAGGTTAGACCTGAGATTTCGCCTCGAGTATTAGCGGGCGTACGAGAAAAAAAAAAAAAAAATTTCTGCTTTAAAAATAGTATGCAACTATCACGTAACATATCTTCTTTTACTGACAGCCATTACTGAGACGGAGCATGAACTGGTAGAATGGTTAGAGCTTGTTATTCGAGACAAAGTTACCGGGTACTTGTGACGTTGTGATGACCAACAACTCGACTTTATACTTGTGACGTCGAGATGATCAACGACTCGACTTTATACTTGTGACGTCGAGATGATCAACGACTCGACTTTATACTTGTGACGTCGAGATGATCAAGGACTTGACTTAAATCAAAGAGCCCCAAAACCGTGTACAAGAGCAGAAAAGGAATGTTTCCACCCAGCATGATCGTACAAGTGAACGGTGTAGAACCAGTCGATCTTCATCTACCTGTAGATCCCAATACTTCTTTTGGTAGATCTCTAGATGACGGGAAAAAAGAAGAGAGGGGAAGAATCGCTAAATTTCGGACGAGTACTAATAGCGCGGTGTCCCCAGGTTTAATGGACTTTCACTTCATTTTCAGTGACAAACCCACAATCAAGCTGACTAAAATGAATTTTAGTCGTCTGCTATATAAGATAGAAAGCCATTTTTCGGTAAAATATGTTATTTTTTTTCCCACTGGCTGATGATGGAATTCTAGAAACAGATTGTGCGGCAGTTACAAGTTATATTTATGATTGGTTTGTTCCACTTACTTTGAAATCTGAAAACAGACATAATTTTATCAAGGTAGACTTAAGAGAATAAATAAACAAACAACACACAAAGGTATGTTATCAGGCACTCAGTGAGAAAATAAAGAAGTAGAAGACTAGACAACAGAAAAACAACAGAAGTGATAGGCTTACCGGGAATCGAACTAGGACCTTCCGAACG
Source organism: Oreohelix idahoensis (assembly GCA_024509875.1). NCBI lineage: Eukaryota > Metazoa > Mollusca > Gastropoda > Stylommatophora > Oreohelicidae > Oreohelix > Oreohelix idahoensis. The sequence continues at coordinate 283,628 of JAMPIV010012665.1, forward strand.
ACACCCACCGCCTAGCCACGGGAGCGAATCGCTACTATCCTGTCTTCCAGCTGCGCACTACATAAATAGTGCTTCGCCGACAGAGGTCTAGCACGTAACCCAGAAATGTACCTAAGGATGACTCAGACTAATTATAGACGCAATCACTTCTGCAGTTTTACTATTAGACTTTAGAGAGCTCAGTAGATGCCTACAGCTCCTGGTTGCCTACTCCTGATGCAGAACTTATCTAAGTGTAAGTAGGCAGATAGTGATGATCTTTGTTAACGATGGTGAAAGGGCCACATTTGGTAACGAACGCACACAAACACACACACACATAACTTGGTATGTCCTGATAGTGTTGTCTTACCTATGTGCTTTAAGTAATTGAACTCTTCCAGGATTCTTCGATTAGCAAGATCCGAGTCTGTAGGGGTGGGAGGTCTGGAACAAATAAATATAACATGTATAAACGACGCCATTTGCGCTTCACTTGCACTTGTGATAGACAAGACGTTAATAGATGTGCCAAATAATACTACTAAATATAAATATTTCACTTGAAGACGGACAAAGTTAACATCAAAGTTATTCTTTGCGAAAATGGCAAAGGAGAAAACATGACTATTTAGGTAGAAGCTCTTTCTACAAACAGGGAATTGAAACTTGAGCAGGGGCGGACTGTGTGATCTGGCAACTCGGAAGTGCCCGTGAGCAGGCAGCAGTAAGGGGCCCACTCTGCCCTAGCCTCCCTCTAGCTTAATCAACCGTCAAAATAAACAATCCCTTATTGCCCGGGGGTTCTGATCACTATTTTTACGCCCCTGCTCTTGAGAACGTTAAGTCAGAGAGGTGACAGAAGGGAAGGCTAAAACAAAGGCACGGCGACTTGAAGTAGACACATAAAGACGGAGATCTGCAGAGCAGAAAGAAAATTCGTTCACTGCGCTCCCTGGGGAATATAGGCCTTCAACCAATTCACAACAATTTCTCATGTCCTGTGCCGTCCGCTCAAGATCCTTTCATGACTTCATAATAACTTTCATTTCTGTCTACAGTTCCTCTTCTCCGTGTGTTTTACGGCCTCCATCTACCACTCTTACACTGCGGATTCCAGAAAAATTAGTGCCTTATAATAGTGCTGTCAACAGGTTTTGGCTCAGTGGTTCTATCCATCGCCAACGTCTTCTCACGCCCTGCTCCACTGACAATTGCCATGAGTCTGGTTCTTATCATGATTTTCTTAGAAGAAGAAAATGGTCAGTCAGCAAACCTAGACTCCTTTCGGCTTTCTCTGTTGTGCGTCGTGAGTTACCTTAATAGAGGACCTACGTCTGTCTTGGATGGCTTAGGGATTAAATTATTTGCGTTGACTTGTTCCACCCGTATTCAAGCTTTATTTTAAAAGCTTAAGAGTGTCTACTGACAGGGGCGGCCAGCTCCATGTCCAACCGTCCTTAGACATCTTTTACGACATGCTTGATAGATTACAAAGTTACTATTCTGTGTTATTGTTTCATACCCTTGTAACACACGACTGAGAGGATACGTCAATGAAAATGATACAACAAAACAAGAAAATAAGTATAGACCGGCAACCTTCTAGTAACAATTCACATCTTATATGCCATTCCCAGCTCTTGCCTTCAGCACAAGAGAGAGTTCAGTAGCAAAATGGACGGAAAGTACAAAAGAAATCCCTAAGAAACATGGACTGACATTAAGAACTTCACATTGTCGCAAGAACGAAACATGCATCTTGGAAAGCATATTTTTAATGCATCTCCAAAGCAGAGTAAAAAATAGGACAAGGAAAATGAAACTATGTGATCAACCCGCTACCTGGAACACTTAAATAATTCTACTAACATTAGAGAATCATCAAGAAAACACTCCGATAGCAGAACTTTATGAATCAAGTAGAACATCAATTTACTGGCTATACTTACGGTGGCGGTCGTTTCAATATTTTGACTTCTGTATACTCTGGCTGTTTCTGGAACACAAAACAGATTACAACGTCCGTAATGAAAGACATGTTTTACATTGTATTACTTACTGTAGTATATAACTTAGTATCCACTTTTGAGTGAAGATAGATGATGAGTACAAAATATGATACACTGCGATTATACAAGATATTCAAAGGACATAAGTATGCTAGTAAAAACATAATAAGTTATTGTTTTAAAAAGAAAAATTTTCACCTATAGTTGCCTGAGGTTTCTGAGTAGACACACAAAGAATAGGACTATTGTTTTGTGTCAAAAGAAGCGACTAATAATGATGTTGTAAATGGGGAAGCCGCAGCCTCACCAGGTAACATTAAATGTTTCATAAGCCACTACTGCAAGATAATATGCATGCTTTGGCGCAGGTTTTCTGTAAAAGGCCAACTGCAATGGTCGCATCAAGCTCCACAGGGAACCACAAAGGGAATAGATGATTGTGAAAATCATACATCATAAGTGACGCAGTTACCTCACAGTCATAACTATCGTACATTATGAAAACGTGATAAATTAGGTCACCGCGAATGAATAATAATAGCAACCTCAACACTATTTACAAGGCAAAAAGCCTTTGGGGGATAGAAAATAATAGACTTGTGTGATTATACAGAAAATATAAGCAGTCAAAAAGGCATGCACACCATCATTGCATGCAGACGCTGGAACTGGGTTGGCCAAATCCGCAGAAGGGACCAGGACACTATGGCCAGAACTGCTATGCTATGGGCCACAGAAGGACGGCGAAAGAGAGGCAGACCAAAGACAACCTGGCAGAGAACAGTGAAGGCTGAGATGCAAAGCATGAAACAGAGTTGAGGCAAAGCACGAAGGATGGCCACCGACCGAGCAAAATGGGGACAGATTCTTGCTGCCCTACAAGATGCCACTAGGTGTGATGGCCACTGATGTTTTGTCAGTGAGGGGGTTAAGGATTAAAGAAGAAGATAGAGAATAAGAAATGACAAAGAAATAAGTCACTGACAAATCAATCAATCAATGACAAAGAAATCCATCAATGACAAAGAAATCCATCAATGACAAATAAATCAATCAATGACGAAGAAATCAACCAAAGACAAATAAATTCATCAATGACAAATAAATAAATCAATAACAAAGAAATCAATCAATGACACATAAATCAATCAGTGACAAATAAATCAATCAATGAAAAAGAAATCCATGAATGACAAAGAAAATCATGACAAAGAAAATCAATGACAAATAAATCAATCAATGACAAATAAATCAATCAATGACAAAGAAATCCATCAATGACAAATAAATAAATCAATGACAAAGAAATCAATCAATAACAAAGAAATCAATCAATGACAAAGAAAATGATGACAAAGAAATCAATCAATGACAAGGAAATCAATCAATGACAAAGAAATCAATCAATGACAAGGAAATCAATCAATGACAAAGAAATCAATCAATGACTTCGAAATCAATCAATGACAAAGAAATCAATGTATGACAAAAAAATCAACCAATGACAAAGAAATTCATTAATGGCAGATACATTCTTAATTGAAAAATAAATTTACAAAATAAATTCATTCATAAAAAATAAATTCTTAAATAAAAAACTAAATATATAAATGGAAAATAAATATATAAATGCAATGGAAATTCTTAAATGAAAAAAAAAAATACTGTAAATGACAAAAGAAGTTTGTAAGTGATAAAAGGGAAATTCATAAATGAACAAACCTTCATAAATAAAAAGAAGAAATTCAAACATGAAAGAGAAATTCATACATGAAAAATAAATTCAAACATGAAAGAGAAATTCATGCACGAAACATACATTCATACATGAAAAATAAATTCATACATGAAAAATAAATCCATACATGAAAAAGAAATTAAACGGGGAAAGTGACACCTTACAAATAATGAAATAACGATATATAACAAAGGTACTACCTGTGCTCTGAGAAGTTCTTCAATTTTTTTACGCTCCTCAATGAGTCGTCTCCGTGTCTCATCCATGTCACTTAGAAGAGTTGTGCCTGTGGAAAGTCAGTCAACATTACTTATCCGATAAGGCTGGCATCCTCATCATGTAAAATAAAATGCTACAGAAACCACAGCTGCAGAAGCATGCGATTTGAAGTGGGCCACAAATATATGATGTACTATATGGTAAGGCGAAAGAAGTTAAAACGGTCAGTCTATCTTCCTCTACCTTTCTTACTATTGTGGTTCCAGAGCAATGACTACCTTGTTATTCTATCAGCAGGTTTCTTCCTTGTGTCCTATCAAACTCCAGCGTCTTCTTCTCACCGTTTGTTTCCCTGACACGTGTCTGGATTTTGCCATCAGTTTCAAACATGTGAACTTGGCATACCATACCAATCGGTCTGTTCTATGCAGACACCCATTTATAAAAGTCTGTAACTTATGAGTTATCGTCTTTGTTGTTCTCCATGTTTCAGAGCTATGGAAACACTAAATGCCAAAGTTAACAAATTAACTAAGAGGATGGTTAAGCCATCTCTATATACAATACAGTCAGACCAACTAAGACATTGGGACTTGTAAATAAGGAGTGAGCGACAGACATTAACATGCCTGAGGAAAAATATTTTCCTAATGACATTGCATGTCTTACTGTAATTCCCCTCTCATTCTATATATTTCTTATATTCGTCCTTTTTCTGTTCTCTCTATCTCATTGTTTTATGCTTTCTCTCACTCTCTGCTGTATGCTTTTTATGTTCCTCTCTAACAATCTCTCTCTTTCTCACTAAGTTTCTTTCAGTTTCTCTTAGAGAAATTTAAATATGTCTCTAGACGGCGAAGATGAAAGAAAGACTGTCTGCCCATGGCATAATGCTTACACAATTCCCAACAACGCCATGCAATAGCCATTCATCGCTTAACTATAAAAGTGACAGAGGGGAAAAAAAAATCATAATATTGCATTTAGGCTCATTCGTGTCACTCGCTCTCGTCAACGTTATTAAAACCACCGACAAAGAACCGCAAGAGTAGATCTAGAAAAGTTCAGGAAATTGCTTGTTCCAGTCGAGTGCGAGTGATTGAGTGTTTATCAAAGGATCGATTATTCCGTTATATGAGTACTCACTTGGTGGTCGAATGGTGATTGGGGCCGTTTTGGGCTGAAATTTAAAAAAAAATTATTCGATTAGACGATAATTAAATGAAAATGAAGATTAAACTATTGAGATTTAGAAGACAGTGATGGAGAACGTTGGAGAATATTGCTAGACTGAGAAATGAGGCAAGTAAAATATGAAGGTAAGGACATTAGAAGTATATCATCATCAGCATGACCTTTCAGTAGTTCCCAGAAAGTTCAAAAGGTAAAGTTCATGTCCTATATCACCTGTTCACCTTCTGTCCATGCCTTCTGTATCTCTTCAATGTCCGTCTCTAGTTCCCATAGCAACGTGTTTTTCTATATTTCTCTTTTATCTTAAAGATTTCAGAAAAATGACTACCTTGTAATGCTATCAGTTGGCTGTTCTCAACGTGTGACCCATCTAATCCCAGTTTCTTCTTCTCTTAATGACGAGAACTGCGGCAACTCAAAGAAGGAAGAAGAGTAAAGAGGATACAGTGATAAAAATTGAGAAGCATAAACTAAAGAAGTTGTAGAAAAGAGTTCAGAATAAGAGAAGAAAAGAGATGAGAATGTATGAGAAATAGAGGGAGTGAGAGATCAAAAGAAAATAACTGCCATCAAGGTGGTGAGAAAGAGACATAAAACACAACATGGGGAAGCAACAAATAACGTTAGAGAGAATGAGAAAGCAGCAGAATAAACGAGTGTCAAAGAGATAATGAATTTGAAAGATAACCAGGGAAGGCTCAATTCTAGGCTTAAACCTTAATCCTGGCGCTAACGACACGGGTGACTTATTTGGATGGCATCGAAGAACACATCTTATTGTTCTTAATTTTAGCCCCCCCCCCCCTCCCCCCACTTCCCCGAGTGACATGCGTAAGGCTATTTACTAATCAAACTGGGGTGTCTTCCACGTGAAATCGGACGTGACCTTCCGAACTCCGTACTAAGAATTGTCTCTTCAAAAAACTATCTACAGCATGTTTTAGCCCCAAAATTAATCTAACTGCGAGTAGCTAATATTATCTCAGACCTAAGTGTCTTTGATATTTGGACATGCGCCCTAATATAACCGACTAGGTTGAACGGGACGCGCCTCGTCAAAACGAGGCAAAACTTATTCCTGAATTTTGCGGAACCAGCAGGCGTATATTTTCCTGTTCTGTTTCAGTAGAAACGTAGGAAGTAAAAACGCCAAGACAAAACTGCGGCCTGAGCGAAAGATTTATTTCCAACCACTGAGAAAGCACATGATCTTTGGTTTCCTGAAGTCAGTACTTGACATGACCTGATAGCCAAAATAAAAATATCTCAAGACAGTAAAATTCCGGCTCACCAAACTTTTCTGAGGATACTACTCCTCTGGAAAGTTTTATTTCAGACCAGGTGCGTAGTCAGTAAAAGTTGCCGCTTGTTGGTGTGAAATTTACATCAGACAGCTGAGTGAAAAGGCCCTTGAGTATAAGAGTGAGATCCATCTTTGTTTCATAGATCTGGAAAAGGCGTTTGACAGGGTCCCCTGGAGCAAACTTTGGGACTGTTTGGCAAGGAAGAATATTCCAGCACCTCTGATTCATGCTATACAGAGCTTCTACAAGTCTTGCAGAAATTAAGTGAGGACAGCAAACCATGAGTCAGAAGAGTTCAGGACCACCACTGGTGTAAGACAAGGTGATATCCTATCACCTTACCTCTTCATACTCCTCATGGACGATGTCATCAAGGCATGTAAGGAGAGAACAAGAAAGTATTCAGTGGGGTACTGGAAGATGAGACACGTCTATATTTCGGAGCTGGCATTTGCTGATGATGTTGCCCTGATTGCTAAATCAGAGGCACATCTCCGATCCAACCTGCAAGTCTGGAAGGAAGAGCTGGAGAGCTCTAAAACAAAATCCATGGTGATATCACGAGAAGAAAGAAAACATCAGATTAAGCTGTGAGAACAGGTCCTGGAGCAGGTCGACCACTTTAAATATCTCGGAGCTATCATAGACCGAAAGGGAGGCATCAAAGAAGAGTTGGCCACTCGAAAAGCAGCGGCTGGGAGACTTTTCAGGCCATAAATCGTGGATTCCTCAGCAAGAAAGAGGTTGGTAAGAAAACGAAGATGGCTGTATACCGCTCCACCTATGTCCCAGTCTTGACATATGGATGCGAGTCGTGGGCAATGACTACAACCCACAAAAGCCAGATCCAAACCTCAGAAATGAGATATCTGAGGAAAGTGGTTGAAGTAACAAGAAGAGACATGGTCCGCAACCAGACGATCCGTCAAGGCCTAAAATCCCATCCACTGCAGACCCAAATAGAACAGTCCCAACTAAGATGGTTTGGCCATGTCTGCAGAATGGGAGAAGATCGGCTACAACGACAAGCATGGGAAACAAAGAGCCAGGGATCCAGACCTCCAGGACGACCCAGAGTCCGCTGGGAGGACAACATTAGACAATCTTTGAAGGACCGAGGACTAGAATGGAACCAGGCCAGGAAGAAGACAGCTGATAGAATGGTCTGGCGCTCTCTCTTCCAAACCTCTACACCTCACGGTAGAAGGGGAACGACTAAGTAAGTAAGTAAGTAAGTGCGTAGTCAGTAAAAGTTGCCGCTTGTTGGTGTGAAATTTACATCAGTGCTATAACCTAAAAAAAAAGGGTTCGCACCCAGTCGATCCCGACCTCCTGATAGATCACAAGGATTATTTACTCGATCTCTAGGTGAAGAAAAGGGACAAAAAAAATTTAAAAAAAAAGAAATTTAAAAGAAAGAAATCGTCTAAAGAAGTGTTTATTTCTTGGAAAGATACCTCGATGTTCTATTCCAAGCATCTACGGATCTAGTACGGATCTAGTACGGATCTAGTACGGATCTAGTACGGATCTAGTACGGATCTAGTACGGATCTAGTACGGATCTAGTACGGATCTAGTACGGATCTAGTACGGATCTAGTACGGATCTAGTACGGATCTAGTACGGATCTAGTACGGATCTAGTACGGATCTAGTACGGATCTAGTACGGATCTAGGATAATCACATTGAAATTTGGCACACGCATTAGTCAAGTTTCAGCGAGTAAAAAGCCATTATCTGTTTTCATCGAAAGAAAGTCTGTTAATGTTTTTGTCATGCCTCGACTGTCGTCACAAGAGCGATGGCAAGCTGTTGGTATGCTCAGCAGTGGAATGGCGACCAGAGAAGTTGCCAGACATTTCAATTGTGACCAGTCCACTATAGTGAGGCTGAACCAGCGATTTCGGGCGACAGGTATCACCAACGACCGTCCCAGGCTTGGTCAACCTCGTGTAACAACACTAGCTCAAGATCGGCAAATTCTATTGTTACATCTGCGCAATCGCTTCCAAACAGCAACTCAGACAGCAACTCATACACCTGGCACTCGGAGACTTGTCAGCGCAAACACTGTGCGACGGAGACGCCGATGCCAAGACAGTGAGTACGACTTTTGTTTTTACACCTAGGGTTGACAACTGCTTAGGAGCCGGTTCTGAATTGTCTCATGTTTAATAATACAGCAAATTTGGGTTAGTAAATGGATCAGAAATGTAAAATAAGTGGTTTCATGTATTTTAAATTTAGCACAACGAGTTGCGGTTCATAAACTAATGCGATGCGTTTTTAATGGCGGCTAGTATATATGTAATTCTTGAGGAATAAACACAAACTAATTGTTATTTTTCCTTTGTTTTCACCGTACGGGTGTGAACTGTTAGAGACTTCATTTGACTACGTCCACCTTCGGGTGATGGAGTGACCTGTTCCCTTCCTCTCTGCCTTTGCCTTCCCTAAATCAAGAGCATAGTCGTGTACCAATTTACAGATAGGTAGACTGGAATGTGACGCCATTGTGTTTCGAACCCGATACCTTCGCCGTGAGAGACCAGCGCTCTAACCACTCTGCCAATCGGACGCTCTGCAGGAATGTATACACACACTAAAACTAACACAGACACAAATGTTTACCGGTTCAGCCTCCTTCTTAGCTCGCTGTGCCTCCAGCATCTGTCTCTCCCACTCCCGCCTTTTCTCCTCCAATTCCCTCCTCATCTGTTCCATACGGCGACGTGCCTAGAAGACGAAAAAAGTAGAAGTGGCTCAGTGAAATGACTTTGTTTATCTGATTAAAAACAATTTGATTTACTGCCAAGGAAATAAGTTTTAGGAGCGAATGTTGGAACAATAGTTTTCAAATTTCGTTTCTATCGTTTTTCACAAATAACTCCTCACTGTGTGCTTAAAAAGTGTTTAAACAAATAAGATCGAGACCAATTCTTTAAACAGCTGAATTTTTCGCATGAAACTAGTGCTCAATAAGCACAACTTTAACAAAAGAAACTAACCTAAAATTAACAAGCAATAATTTTAAAACGTTTATTTTCAGGAAGAACAAAGTGGTAGTGTTATTTATTTATTCACGAAACGTTATATTAAATTTTTTTTTAAAGATCCTTTAAAATGTGCTTGAAAAAAATAACAGTTCACTGAACAGCATTGTGACACTTCCGAGAATTGATTTTTCTAACAATACTGAACGCACTGTTATTAGTTCTTTTTTTATCCTTAGCCGCCGACTGTAATAGCAGTCAGTAGCCATCACGCCTGGTGGCGTCTTGAAGGGCAGCAACAAACTGCTTCCACTTTGCTCGGTCGGCAGCCATCCTTCGTACTGTGCCTCATATCGGGTTCACTCTTTGCATTTCGGACTCCACAGTTCTACGCCAAGTTGTTTCCGGTGGGCCTCTCTTCAGCTTTCCTTCAGGGGTCCAAAGCATAGCTGTTCTTATGATGTTATTAGGTACATCATGTTTTAATTAGACAATCTAACTAAATGCTTATTTCTGAGCTTAGAGAAGAATCTTCGAGTGATAACAGCATGGCACTGTCGTGATAGATCTACAGAGCATTAAACATATGATGGACGACATGAAAAGAATCCAGCAACAAATAGAAACAGATGTCAAGAAGCTGACAGAGCTGAAAGAAGAAAACGCAGAAATACTCAAAAGAATAGAAGCAGAAAGAATAGCCATTGAGGAAATTACATCTAACACACGAGAAACTAAAACGAACGACCAATCAGACGAAGAAGTCATCGAGGAAACACTAGAAAAGCTACTCCCATCAATAATAGAAAAAGCGCTATTTCAGATACAGGAGAAAAGGAAGACACAAGAATCAGAAACGAGGGGGGCAAAAACCAACAAAACCACACAAGCCAGATAGTGAGGCAGGAAATGAAAAACACTATGAAACACGCCACGGCACCACGAACAGACAAACAACGAAGAGGAATCCAGACAGACAGCTAGTGGTCCGTTTTAGGACCAGTCCTTTTCAGGACTAACAATCAGCTAGCATCAAAGAAAATAAACGCACAATATACCCCAATTATAACCAATTCTCAGGTTGAACAGGGTATAACAGCAATATAGTCGACAAACAAACGAACGAACGAATTCTGAGGATAATTATGACTAAGATGATAATGAAAGATGATCATATTCAAGTATTGATTTTTGTGAATGAGGAATAACTTACATCGTCTTCCTGATCCATCAACTTCCTTCTCTCATCCTCTAACTCCTTTCGCATTCTCCTCTGATAGTCATCGTTCTCTCTGGTCAGCTGTGCCTTAGTTCTCTCTCTTTCCATCTGTGGACAAAAATCAAGTCAGATTTTTCTTTAACTCTTTGACTCCGCAATTATTTTCCACTCTGTGCCGTAATTTTAATTCGTGATAGACTAAAAACAACGCTCAGAGAGTTGTTTTGGCAAGGGTGTCAAATCTGACCAACGCTCTGAGCGTTGTTCCGGAGTCAAAGTGTTAAATCGTACAACAATTTTTAGGATGATCATCGATGTTTATTACAAGTTGTAAGCTCGACACAGATAATATGTATATTTCTTATATTTATTTTTTAAACCTCGACACAGACAATATGTATAATTCTTATATTTATTTTTTAAACCTCGACAGAGGCAATATGTATATTTCTTATATTTCTTTTTTAAACCTCGCCACAGACAATATGGATATTTCTTATATTTATTTTTTAAACCTCGACAGAGACAATATGTATATTTCTTATATTTATTTTTTAAACCTCGACACAGACAATATGTATATTTCTTATATTTATTTTTTAAAACCTCGACAGAGACAATATGTATATTTCTTATATTTATTTTTTAAACCTCGACAGAGACAATATGTATATTTCTTACATTTATTTTTCTAAACCTTGACAAAGACAATATTTTTATATTTCTTACATTTATTTTATTAAATCTCCTCAGAGACAATATATATAATTATTACATTTATTTTCTAAATCACTGTTGACGTTCTCATGCTTCATTTTTACTTGAAGAGTGTGTAACGGCCGATACATCGGTTGATTAGTTATTGTAACTTGATTATTTAACTAACCGATTGTTTAACTAACCGATGGTTGATTTGTAATATGAGCCTGGCGATTGTTTAACGGAACGACACATCGATTGATTGGTTATTGTAATGTATATCTTTTGTGTTAATTACCTGTGACAGTCCAAGCAGAGCCCTGATATCTCGTTGTAAACTGTCTGAAAGTAGAGATACGATACTAATAGTAATACACAGTGATAATATCAACAACTGTAATACGTAGTATTCGCAGTAGCAACAGTGGCACTAGTAACAGTAATAGTAGCAGAAGCAGAAGTAGTAATAACATCAATAGTATCTAATTAGTATTAATGTCGTCAGTAGGAAAGAAAATGTAATCATAGTAATAATTATGATGAGCAAAATAAGTAAATATGACAAAACTCATACAAACAGTAACTATTAGCAAGAAGGAAAAAAAACAGTTGCAACAATAGCAATATATATATATATATATATATATATATATATATATATATATATATATATATATATATATATATATATATATATATATATGTGGCCGGGCAGGGTAGTGGGGGTTGCTGTTTAACTCGAGAGTATTAGATTTTGATTACTAGCTAGCCTGCTAGAGGTGATGATTTCTCTCTACAGACTTACAGGAATTTACCAGGTTCGGGGACAATCCTCTATGATGTTTTATTTTTAGAGCATATGGTTATTATTTGTGTTGCACCTGCAACGATTAGCTTTGGCATGATCCTTTAATAATTGGTATGATGGCTAACTGCAAACATATGATTCGTCAACAGCATTTGTGTTCAATGAAACAAATGTTTATTCAATTTCCAACAAGAACTGGGTTATGTCAAATGGTAACCACACCAAATTTGCATAATAGCATGTTGACATTTAATAAACAAGCATAAAAAGTCAATGCATTATTTTAATAATGCAATATTCCTTATTGCATCTCGTAATCTTTTCAAGTTGCTAAAACATGGCGTGGCTCCTCTATCCTTCTAGTGTTCCTTCGTTTATTTGTTAATGTGGTCTAGATTTCACGTTTTTCTTATCTCTTCATTTCAATGAAGAGCCAAACTTTCTCTTATTCATTAGTATTCCTTAGTTTGACTTTCTCTCAGCTTAAGGACCTTCATTCTTGGTAAAAGGTTCAGATATATGCCTGGGTTTACAATTCTTTACCCAGTTTTCGAGCGTAGCTCCGTTTCAGTTATGACTGTGGGCTCTAACAGTTATTGCATGCAATTCTTAGCACTACTTACGTTTCTCGTGAATTCACAAATCATCACATTCCACATTTCGAAATTACACAGTTGCATTAATTGTGCGAAGTCAATCTCCTCTATAGAATATCACTGAGCAAAGAGAATTACGTCTTGTCTCCACCGCTCTAAATTCATTACTGACTAAAAAAATGGCTTCGTCTCTTGTTCATTCCGGGGAAAGAAAGACTCAGCCTAACCATTGGTGGAAAATCACGTGACCAATGCTTGGCGTAAGCGAAGCTACCCTAATTAATGCTTGGCGTTACGAAGCGAAGCTTAGCCTAAAATAATGCGTGGCTTTTCGAAGCTAACCTGGTTTAATTAAACATCTGCGCCAAGACTTTTTTTAATCTTCTGTTTCTATAAAAATTTATTTTATATGTTAATATAGCCTGTATCTGAAAACTTACGGTATACGCGGTTACATACAGATCCCGGGGCCCTGCAAATGTATCCCGTAGGGAGACATTTGAGTACTATCAATAACAAAAATCCATCCCCAAAAATTTCTAAGTTCAAAAAAAAATTTTCAGAAAAATTTAAAGTTCAAAAATTTTTCTAAGTCCAAAAATATTTCCAAAAAAATTTAATTTAATTCCTATACTGGGGTCCTATGTCTATATGAGGTCGTCTGCTATGTAAAAAAAAACTAGTAGTGGACATCAACTTCAAAAAGTGTAACTTATTCATCACATCATAATATTTTTCACCAAATTTACAAATTGGCAACACTGCCTAACAAAATCTGCAAAACACTCATAAGGTCATCACTAAAAAAATGTGACGAGTGGCAACACTGGGGAATGAACAATAAACTATCTTATTTGCAGAACTTGGCTGGATTATCATAATCTATTACATTTCATTCAAAAATATAGTTGATTACATTCTCTTGGATGTGGTGGGGGTGTTATCTCTTTTCTGTACTGTTATTTGCTCCATATTAAAAGCCTGCAAGTACTAAAAAAAAATCGCTTTTTTTGTTTTTTTTTTGTGAATGAGCCACTTGCTCATTATTACATGTAGAAAACATCTCTAAACATAATATGCATATTTATCATACGATAATACAACCAGCATCATTTTTATAAGTAATCATTTTTCACAATAAAAGCATTAAAACCTCATGGCTTATCCTTATTTATTTATTTGTATGTTTCCTTGTTATAGACATTTTCCAAATGGTAAGTGTATAAACTCGTTCTAAGTCCGTCACTGTAGAAAATGTTCTATATTACATTTTTTTTTTTTTCTTCAAAATATGTGATGTTTGTCTCTAATATCCGTACGTCTGGTGGTGATCCTGTCCATTAGTCAGTTATTTCTAATCATTCCTTCTTTTCTGTCAATACAGTATTTTTTTTTTTTTTTTTTTTTTGTGAACTCTTCCCTAGAAATATTATTTTATATATATATTTATTCTTCAACGATCTTCTTTGACTTACCATACATCAATTTTCAAACATCAAATTATTCAGCAACCAACAGACGAATGTGTTACTATCATTTTATGAAATATAAGGGAAAAGAAAAATATAGTTTCCAAATCATCATGAATTTTCTACATTGGGTTCCGTATTACTTTATTTTCTCTTTTAAGACAACTGCTTATACTTTTGACAATATGTATCCATGTTGTCACTCTCGAGGCATCCTTGTATACAATTTATATTTGTCTCCTTTTTTTTTTTTTTTTTTTTTTTTTATAACACCAATGTATCATTTATGGTGTACCAATATCATTGTATCTATTCTAGTCCTCCTGTTATCTTGAGAATTCATCCTTAGTAACTCCCTATGTACCTTATCTAGCAATACATTTATGCAAAACACATCAAACAATTATTTATGGAAACATTTAACTGAGATGTAAGAACTTTTGACAATATGAGATGAAAAAAAATTTTGGGGTCATCACTCAAAAAATGTGACATAGAAAGGAAGAAAAAATATTCAATTGATCGTGAGGAATCTACAATATTCTTATAAGACAAAGTTCCTTGCACTCTGACTACTATTTAACCATATTATTTCTGGTTATCCTTGCATACAGTGTACCATTTCCATTTCCTTTATAAGTCCAATTCATCGCTCATGGTGCTCCAATATTTTAAAATGTGGATCCTTCCTATTCCTCTTATTCTGTACTGGAAATATATCCTTATTAATTGTCCATGTACTATATCTGTGACATGTCTGTCCTTGGGATAACGTTATTTTCTTATCCAATATCCTCGGGGTGAGCAAATCTCAGTATGTCCAATTTCATCAACCATTTATTTATTTTCTCTCCTGTAATTCTGGGTATGTTATGAGTATAGTACATTGTCAATTTATTCTAACTATCTTACAACATTCTGTAATTCGTGATAAGGAATAGTCATTTGTTATACAACAATGTTCATATTACAAAGGCAATGAGCAAAAATCAAAAAAAAAAAAGATATCTTCTCCAAAAAATGCGGATGTATCTCTATTTCCTTTACCTCTGGGTGTAGCAATTATTCAGTCATTATTTTTTTTTTCTCCATTATTTAATCTCCATTTTGTGTCCTTAGTACCTGTGGTTCCATGGGATTATCATAATTCATTTATGTCTCTTGTCTACTGATAATCCTTCAATAATGACTTCAAATATGGTCCTCATATGTGCAACAATCATCTGCTCTGATTTGTTCCATGGTATTCATCAAATATTCTATTATATCCTTGTCTTATCTCGTAACCACGAAAGACTAAGATTATTCCTCCTCCAATGTTAATGTGGGGGATTTTGTGCATCAACATTTCAACAAAATCTCAGCTGTGACAACATAAAGTTTCACCTTAATATAAAATGTCATCTTCATCATACATAACCTGTTGCTTCTTCATCTCATGTGTCATTAGTGGTTATCATGCGGTAATGGGGTATTTCATTTGCTAGGTCAGCATGTGCAAATGCTATTTCTTTAACATGGGCAAAGGCATCATCAACAAATAGGTGCAATTTGTTCAATCTGGGGTTAGCATATACTAATGCTCTCAAGGGATTCTTCATTTGCAGAAATTCAGCATGCGCAAATGTCATTGGGGTATTTGTGATAGGCAGTAAAATTTTTGACAGTACTAATATACATCTGGGTCTAAAATAATAATGTACATTTGAAATAATCCTGTGGAGAAAAATAGCATAACCTACAATACTAGTTTTGGGTATGAATTATGTGCTGTTGAGAGATGTCATAGTATGAACAGTATGATTGATCAAGGTGATAGATATAAAGGAGTTTAGCATAATATAGATCAAAGAAATATTAGTATGGGGTAAAAAAAAACAAAACTACTGGTGTACAGTGTCTGCATGAAAATACAGGACTCTGGATCTGCAAGGACAAGAAGTCTGGTGAATGAAACATGGAATATGATTCGTTTCAAAAGTAGAGATCAATGTTACAACAGAATAGTATGACACATGTGTTATAGGTAAAGTTGTGTAACATTCTGAATATCAAAAACTGTCTGACTAATAACGGTGTCTGTAAACAAAGAACATTGTATCATCTGTGTCATCTTTATTTCAATAATCCAAATAAAATGTCTAACTAGAATCCTCCGTGGGCTGGTCTTGATTTCTTTCTGGGCATCATTATTCTAAGGCTGGAAAAAAAATAACTTTCTCAGTGAGGCTTTGACATCTTAGTCTGTAAGCAAGTCATTTGAACTGTCCAAGACTGAAAATAGAGTACATGGGGAGAGTTAGTACATTGTTAAAAATTAAGTGCACATTCGCGGTGACGGTACATGGGATGGCATGTACATTGAAGACTTGAGGGGCGTGTCTCAGCAAAGTTTTAGTAGTTCTTCAGTTTCTCTGCCATCTCTAACCTTGCAATGTCCCGACTGCTTAGGCGAGCATCATACTGAGTAGCAGTGGTGACGGGTGTGATAGGCGACGACACTGCATTTGCTGATTGTTGGGACACTGAGGACATTGACGAATGCGGTGATGGCTTAACATCTTTTGATTGCGGTGATGGTTTCACTGTGGTAGGGGGTTTGTATGGCTGGAACATCTGTTGGTTTTGAGGCAGGTATATGTTTCGCCTTGATTTTTCTTCTGACCTGGTTGTGCTGAACGTTAGCACCGGTTACAATGGGCACAGTAATTTGCACACTGTTGTTTTTGACTAGTTGAGATGAGGCTAACACTTCTCGGCTTGGTTTTGGAACATGATTGCGTTTCTTCAGAATCTTTCGTCTGATATAGTTGTGCTGTATACGCGGAATTTTGTTGCTAGGGATTGAGTCATCAGATTCTGTTTTATAGGCGCGTTTGACGCTGGAGCTGACTGGTACAAATAATGTACTATCCGCATCACTGGTTTCAATGGAACTAGCTGTATCAATGTCTGTTTCTTGTTGGTATAATTCTACCATTTTTCTGTCATTATGTTCGTTGGGGTCTGACAAAGCTGTGCCGGGGTTGACACTGTAATTTCTCATTTCTTGTTGAGTTTCGTCTTCATAAAGATTGCTGGTATATGGTTCAACAATCTGCTTGGGTATAGTTTCTTCAGGATCTGATTGTTTTGAACGAGCAATCTTGTTCTTGTGGTATAGCAGTGTTTGGTTTTCACTAGTGTTAAAACTAGAACTGCCTGAACTGGGGGTGTGATAGGTATCAGCTGACGATTTATCACTGCGGGAGTAAGTTTGAGTGTGGATATAAGGTGCTTGGTTGTTGTCATCGTGTGACGTCTGAGGCATTATTTCTTCATTTCTAATGCGCAGGTCTCTGTCCTGGAGTCGATTACGCAATTCAAGTGGTGGGATATCTTCTTCGCTTTCGGACGAGTCTCGTTGTTGTCTTGCTCGATGTATTTCATCTGTGGGTGGTCTGGGTATGTGGTCGTCTTGGTAAAATTCAGAGTCTGTCGTCTCTGACTCTGATATGTCAGACGGATCTGTGCTGGATGGATTATAATTTAGGGTGGCTTTTCTGACTGGTCTTGTATTTGTCGTCAGAGGCGGAATGGGCCGGTGATTATCAATTTTTATTTGTTTTACGTGAGCTTTTGTTTGGTGTTGTTTCTCTTCATTCCAAATAATGAAGTTTACAGGCGTAGTTTGTTTCATGATTTTGTAGCCATCTAACCATCGGTCATCGAATTTTGAACTGCGTACATGTTTCTTGTAGTATACTCTGTCTCCTATTTTGTATGTTGGTAGCTTGGCTGATTTATCATGTTGTTTCTGTTTCTTGTGAAATGCCTTCTGCGTATTTCGTTGTGCAATCTGGTGAGCTTTATACTTTTCTTGAAGGATTATTTCGATGGGGTCTTCTCCCATGTATTTTCTTTGTGGGCGAAGTAGGTTGTCTAACGGAAAGTTTTGTTCTCTTCCGTATAGCATGAGAAAGGGTGACATTCCTGTGGTATCGTTCACGTTTACTCGGATGGCTTCAAGAGCTTGGTTAATGTATAGGTCCCAGTATTGGTGGTTCCCCTTGATATATTTGCTAATAATATCATGTAGGGTGGCGTGCATGCGTTCATTTCTGCCATTTGCATTTGGGCAATAATAAGTGGTTGTAGTATGCTCAATATTCAGCTGGTGTAAGGTGGCTTTAAATGGGTTACCTATAAACTGTTTACCGTTGTCTGAAATGATTCGTTTTGGACAGCCATGCCTGGGAATGAATTCTTGTAAAAAAATTTGCGTGATGGACTGCGATGTGGCATCACTGAGTGGGTAACTTTCTGGCCAAACAGAGTATTGGTCAACTATGTGCAGGAGGTATTTGTTGCCTGATTGGGTGAGTGGGTAAGGACCTGATAAGTCAATGCTCACTGTTTGCATGGGGTAATGGGAAGGTTGCATTTCTTGAAGGGGAATTAAATGTGGCTTCATGTTTCTCAATTTACATGTTCTACAGGTGGCTACATATTCTGTAATGTCCTTGTAGAAAAGTTTGCCAATAATACCTTTTCTTTATGACATCAATTGTTTTGTCTCTTCCCATGTGCCCGTTGTTATCATGAAACTGTAGCAATACTTCTGGGACTAGATGTGCTGGAATGACTTTTCTTAGTGTCCCTTCTTGTTTCTGATCAATATAGTATAGAATTCCATCCGTTGGGTGTACTGTAAAATCTTTAGTTTTTGTTGGGTTTTCTTTCACGTATGTGAGCAGCTTGACAATTTCTGCATCTTTCGCTTGTTCTACTCTCATGTCAAACATCTCTTGGCTTTCTTCTTCTACTTGAGTGGCGGAATCTGAGGTACTTCTTCGACTTGATGAAGTAATTTCATTAATTTCTTTAGCATTATCGTCAATCTCTGAGGATGTGCCATCATTTTTGACTCTATTTGTTTTCACTTCAGTTTCATCATCATATTTAATCGTGGATAAGAGGTCTGCACAGGTGTTCATTTCGCCTGGGATATGTTCGATAGTGGTGTCGTAGGACTGTAAATTCATTGCCCATGTCTGTAACTTCTTTGGCTGTTCTTGTGTTTTGGTGAGCCAGTTAACCAAAGGTTGATGATCAGTTCTTATAATGAGTTTAGTTCCTCTGACGTAAAATTCAAACTTTTGTACTGCATAGTGAATAGCATATGCTTCTTTCTCAGTGGTGGTCCACCGTTTTTGTGACTTTGACAATGCGTGGGATAGGAATGCAATGGGTTTATCATTTGGAATGTTTGGTAGGATGGGTGTTTCATCTTCTAGTACAGGTTGGACCAAACAAGCACCAATTGCGTTATCTGAGGCATCGGCGTATAGTATCATGGGCTGAGAAATATCTGGATGTCCAAGCAGTGGGATGGTGGTTAGGGCATTTTTTAGATACTCAAAGGATCTCTGGCAGTCTTCTGTCCATTTGAAGCGTGCATACTTGCGGGTAAAAGCTATCAAAGGCTCTGCTGCTCTGGAGAAATTGATGATGTGGCGTCTATAGTACCCTATTGTACCAATAAATGAGCGTGTTTGTCTCACCGTCTTGGGGCTAGGCATTTCTCTTATGGCTTTGACTTTATCTTCATCAGGTCTGACGCCATGTCTATTGATGACAAAGCCTAAATATTTTGTTTCTGTCTTTAGAAACTCACACTTCGACAGTTTTAACTTTATTTGGTGATGCCTGAGTCTATCAAACACTGTTTCAACCTTGCGGAGGTGGTCTTCCATCGTGCCTGCGGTATGTATCAGGATATCGTCTATGTATGCCAGGGCAAATGGATGTAGACCCTTTAACACTTCATCCATGAGTGACATATATGTTGCTGGAGATCCTTTTAGACCAAATGGCATAACATTCCAAAAAAAAACTTCCCATATGTGAACAGAATGTGGATTTCTGTTTTGCCTCAGGTGTCATGGGGATGCACCAAAAGCCTGACCTTGCATCAAGTGTGGTAAAGTATGTAGACTTTCCTAACGTCGCAAGTAGATCGTCTATCCTGGGGAGGGGGTAGGAAATGACTTTTGTGATTTTGTTAAGGGCACGGTAGTCGCAGCAAAAGCGACTGGAGCCGTCTTTCTTTGTTACGATCACTATGGGTGAGGACCATTGGGAACGGGATCTTTCGATGATTCCTGCTGTAGCATTTCATTTATAGACCTTTCCACGAGTTCTCTATTTTTCAAGGGCGTATGATAGGGTTTCATATGTATTGGCTCCTCTGTGGTTGTTTGAATGTCCATTGTGACAGTGTTAGTTCTGCCTAATTCCATGTCATTGAGTGCGAATACATCTTGGTGCTTTTCTACAAACGTTTTCAAACGTTGCTTATTATCTTCTGTGGCATTCAGGGTTGCAAGTAACTGAGCTATTCTCTCTCTGTATTTATGATCTGCTATGATATCTCTGGTCTGTCTTGATGCCTCCGTTTCATTCCCATAATTTTTGGACATTTTTCTTGCATCTTGTGAAAATCTCTGCTCCTGGTATGTGGCTTTCTTTTGCGTAGTTCTTTGCCGTTCATTGGGCTGTGCTTGGTACTGTCTCCTCTGCCATGTACTGTGTGCATTTCCATTTGTCACTGCATTTACTGTATATTCATTTCTTATTATATTTCTGGGGTAGTCGTTGTTGTGCCATTTTTTCTGATTATTTCTGTCGTAACTGCGCTTATCCGCGTACGTTACTGTATTTTTTCTTCAGTTTGTGCTATAGGGCTGTCTTCTTTCCCTGGGCGAAAATTTTTCATTCTTTTTGTTTCCAACTTTGCTGCTATAGTATCCTCCTGTGGTATAGTCATATAAGAATTCTTCCTTTTCTTCGGAAATTTCAATTGGTTTTGGGACTTTATCATATCCACCTGTTTTTGAGTTATATTGATACTCCATGGGGCATGTATCACTGTCTTGTCGCTTTGGATATCCTCCTGGCAAGACAATTTCTGTTTCTCTGTTACTCTGTGATATACAGCACTTCATCTTTTCTCTTGGTGTGCTGGGGCGCAAGAATGAGTAATTATAGTCATTTTTCATACTGTGGCCTTTCTCTTCTTATGTATGGACTGGTTCGTTTCTGCCATCTGGGTAGGGTATGCTGTGGTGTAACATGACTGTGACTGATGTTACTGCCTTTTCTCTAAGCCTTATAAACTGTTTACTTTCCGTGTACTATGGTTATTTGTACTGCGATTTCGTGCATTATGTCCAGTGGGAGTGGTTGAGACAATTTGTGGATGGTCTCTATTGGTTTTGGTTTGTCTTATTGTTGACGTATCCACTTGCGCTACAACTGTGCCTCTTTTTATAGTGGTAGTTTTTCCTGACATATTCAATATCATGATGGGGAAATCTCTGGACTTCGAGACTTCAGCGATTCCCTCTGTAATTTGCAACAATGGGTCATCAATAATGCTTTCTTTGCTAGGGGCTGTACTTGAATTGATTGCCCTGGTGTTATGTACTCAGAATTTTTTACTCTGCGTTTTGCTATGACCAGGGAGTTTGGAGCCACCGTTATGGGAGCTGTAATCCTTACTAAAGACGCTATGTGGATATCGTCCTGGAGATCTATGTACGTATTGTTGACTTTGATTTTTGTGGAGGTCATAGTATATTCGAACTTTGTGTTTGTTAAAAAAATCTCTCCCTAGGATAAGATTTCTAGACATTCCTTTAGTAATGACAAATGGGTGTTCAAAATTTGTTTCGCCTAAGGAAAATTTTAGCCATGCTGTCCCAACTGAATTTAGTCTTTGTCCCGTGACTGAAGCTAGGTGTGTTTTGGACGGTTGAAATCGTACTAAGTGTTGGATCCTCTTGAACAGCTGGAACCTAATAAGGCTGATGGATGCTCCTGTATCTACCAGTGCCCTATATTGTTGGCCCTGTATAGACATGATGCAGGAACTGGGGTCCGGATGTATTTTAGTTCCATCATGCAACATTTCTTCATATTGTATTTTACTGGATGGGCCCACTTGACAATTTCTGTTCTGTGTTGTTTCTTTTGTTTTGGACCAGTTTCTGTGATTGTTGCCCTCACTAACGGTCCTGTTTAGTGAGTGGCGCGGCCGTTTTCCTGACGCATGAGGGGTTGAGGTGCGCCTCTGGTATACTGATTTCTGGTGTAATCACGTGGGGGTGGTGCGGGTTGTTGTGGTTGGTAACCTCCTCTTCTGGGTGGTGCATGATTGTAATTTGCTCTACAGGACTTGTAACCATGTCCGAGCCTACCGCATGTAAAGCATCCGTTTGTATTGACATTATTGACGTCGTTTTGCCTCTGTGTGGGGGGTCTATAATTGCGGGGTCTATCATCACGTATTTCGGGCGAGTCCATTGCCCCCTGGTATGGTCAACTTCCATAGGCTCATGCTCATCAT
This sequence comes from Oreohelix idahoensis, assembly GCA_024509875.1. Classification (NCBI taxonomy): domain Eukaryota; kingdom Metazoa; phylum Mollusca; class Gastropoda; order Stylommatophora; family Oreohelicidae; genus Oreohelix; species Oreohelix idahoensis. The sequence continues at coordinate 306,250 of JAMPIV010012665.1, forward strand.
AGTCCCTATATTCTGGTCGGGGTTCCCTACCTGCTCTTTGTTGGAACCTTCGGTGAAGATTTTTTCTCCTGTTATTGCTGCTTGGATTGTTTCAGCAATAGTCTTGGTGTCTTTTCTAATAAGATGCCTTCTGATATTTTCCGCTCTAAGGCCATCGGCAAATATCCCCACTAACTGTATTTCTACATCAGGTGTGGTAGGGATTTCTCCGCAAAATGCCTCTTCTGCCATATTGAGGAATCGATCTCCAAAAAGTTGTACCGATTCATCTCTTTCCTGTTTCATGCTTCTAAGGACTGACCAAGCATGCATTTTGTCTATGATTTCCCCATATCTCTGGGTGAGCTCTTTTTTTAGGGACTCGTAGGTTTCTGTGGGGTACTGCTGGGACCTCCTTCTTAAAAAATCAGTCACGTACGAATCAGAACCTAACAGAGCGATTTTCTTTTTCTCTTCATCCGTTGTTGCCTCTGCTAGTGCCGCAAATTTATCCATGTCGGACAACCATCTTCTGAAATTTTTTCTGTTTCCATCAAACGGCTGAACAATGGATCTAACCTGTGTGAATTTCGCGTAGTTGTCATTTTTCTGTAGGGTTTCAGTAATTTGCCGTAGCGCTATTATTGTTGGTCCTTCCATATTTTTGTCTGTCCTGGGGCTGCAGTGGTTGTGCTTGAGCGAATCTGTTTTCCTGTTGCTGCTGCTGTTCTACCCCAAGTTGCTGGAAATTTTCCATTAATTGATCCATCTTCGCTTCTGCTCTTTTGTAGAGGACTGGTCACTAGGCAACAAGTTGCAATGTGTTTTCCTGCTCAATACCTTTTTTTTTAATGAGGACTGATCACGGGCACCAAGTTGCAATGTGTGGCCGGGTAGGGTAGTGGGGATTGCTGTTTTGAATCGAGAGTATTGGATTTTGATTACTAGCTAGCCTGCTAGAGGTGATGATTTCTCTCTACAGACTTACAGGAATTTACCAGGTTCGGGGACAATCCTCTATGATGTTTTATTTTTAGAGCATATGGTTATTATTTGTGTTGCGCCTGCAACGATTAGCTTTGGCATGATCCTTTAATAATTGGTATGATGGCTAACTGCAAACATATGATTCGTCAACAACATTTGTGTTCAGTGAAACAAATGTTTTATTCAATTTCCAACAAGAAACTGGGTTAAGTCAAATGGTAACCACACCAAATTTGCATAATAGCATGTTGACATTTAATAAACAAGCATAAAAAGTCAATGCATTATTTTAATGATGCAATATTCCTTATTGCATCTCGTAATCTTTTCAAGTTGCTAAAACATGGCGTGGCTCCTCTATCCTTCTAGTGTTCCTTCGTTTATTTGTTAATGTGGTCTAGATTTCACGTTTTTCTTATCTCTTCATTTCAATGAAGAGCCAAACTTTCTCTTATTCATTAGTATTCCTTAGTTTGACTTTCTCTCAGCTTAAGGACCTTCATTCTTGGTAAAAAGGTTCAGATATATGCCTGGGTTTACAATTCTTTACCCAGTTTTCGAGCGTAGCTCCGTTTCAGTTATGACTGTGGGCTCTAACAGTTATTGCATGCAATTCTTAGCACTACTTACGTTTCTCGTGAATTCACAAATCATCACATTCCACATTTCGAAGTTACACAGTTGCATTAATTGTGCGAAGTCAATCTCCTCTATAGAATATCACTGAGCAAAGAGAATTACGTCTTGTCTCCACCGCTCTAAATTCATTACTGACTAAAAAAAATGGCTTCGTCTCTTGTTCATTCCGGGGAAAAGACTCAGCCTAACCATTGGTGGAAAATCACGTGACCAATGCTTGGCGTAAGCGAAGCTACCCTAATTAATGCTTGGCGTTACGAAGCGAAGCTTAGCCTAAAATAATGCGTGGCTTTTCGAAGCTAACCTGGTTTAATTAAACATCTGCGCCAAGACTTTTTTAATCTTCTGTTTCTATAAAAATTTATTTTATATGTTAATATATCTGAAAACTTACAGTATACGCGGTTACATATATATATATATATATATATATATATATATATATATATATATATATATATATATATATATATATATATATATATATGTGTGTGTGTTATGACTAAAATTCATAACATTTATGTCGATATAATAGGCAGCTCTTCAACCAAGCTGGACTGGTCTGCGTGGGTAGGGATCAGACAAAAGCTGATACCCTGGTCCTCCAGGTTGGGGGTTTTAGCACAGGGCCGACACCCCTGTCTATGTAAAAAAATCGCACATGTTACGGAAATGGCAATAAATGAAAAAACTTTGATGCGGGACGGACATCCGGAGTCTCAGGCTCGTATGACTGACAGTGGTGAAAGCCGAAAGGAAGCCACTGGCATGAAAACGGATGCCCAGACCGCAAAACACGAAACCAGAATTGGTTTTTGGAATGTCAGAACTATGAATGAGGCAGGAAAGCTGAGACAGATCACAGCAGAGATGAGGAATTACAAACTACATATCCTGGGAATAAGCGAGAGCAGATGGACAGGGATGGGGAGAATAAAAACAGCTACAAGGGAAACAGTACTTTATTCTGGTAGAGAGGATGGTCAGCAGAACGAAGGTGTAGCCATTATCCTGAAGAAAGGAATGGAAAGGTCTTTACTGGAATGGAAACCCATTAACAACAGACTAATAAGAGCAAGACTGAGAGGGAGATTCACCAACACCACAATTATACAATGCTATGCACCAACAAACAACAGCGATGATGAGATCAAGGACGAGTTCTATCAACAGGTACAAAAGGAAATGGAAACTGTACCCAGGTACGATCTTATTATAGTAATGGGAGACCTAAATGCGAAAGTTGGAACACACAATAATTATAACGAAAGAGTAATGGGGAAATTCGGCAGTGGAACAGTAAATGAGAATGGGGACAAATTAATAAGCTTCTGCAGTATTAACAACCTGGTCATTGGAGGAACACTTTTTTAACACAAAGAAGTGCACAAGTTAACATGGGAATCACCAAACGGATGAGACAAAAACCAGATAGATCACATAATGATCAATGGCAGATGGAGACATGCACTACAAGACGTGAAAGTAAGAAGAGGCGCAGATGTGGGAAGTGATCATCACCTAGTAGTAGCAAGACTGAAGGTGAAACTCAGAGCTGCTGGACCAGTTGCAGTCAAACAGAAAAGATATAACATCACGAAACTTAAGGACCCCCTCACTATAAAAGCGTTCGTAATCGACGTAAAGAGACGATATCTGATTACCAAAAGCCAGGAAAGAACAGAGACCGACGATGTCGACCAGAAATTCAACACCATCTCAAAAATATACAGCAGCAAGTCATGCTTGGGATTCCAGGAAAGAAAGAGCCAAGACTGGATAGCACCAGAAACGCTAAACACCATAGCGAAGAGAAAGGAAATGAAAAGAAAGAAAACAGAAGCTAAGTCTCCCATGTTAAAGGCAATATATAGTGAACAGTACAGTCAGCTGGACAAGGAAGTAAAACGTCAAACCCGTGCTAACAAAAGGACATTTCTGGATGACCTTGCAAGACAGGCAGAAGAGGCGGCACTGAGAAATGAACAAAGCACAGTTTATAAAATAACTACAGCTATCAGTGGAAAACGAGGTGCAAACAACATAACGTTAGTAAGAGACAAGCAAGGAAATCTCATCACCACAGCACAGGGGCAGGAAACAAGATGGGCAGAGCACTTCAGAGAAACACTGAATAAGGAACCACCAGAGACTCAGCAGAATGTTCCTGAGGCTAAAAGTGACTTGGACGTAAATACAGACATTCCACGAAAAGAAGAGATCATCACAGCTATGAAAGGGCTAAAAAATAGAAAAGCGCCTGGTCACGACAATCTAAATGCTGAGCTATTCAAGACAGACCCTGAACTAGCAGCAGAACTATTGGAACCACTATTTGCACAAGTCTGGGAAACTGAGACAACACCAACAGAGTGGAGTAAAGGAATAATTGTCAAATTGCCCAAGAAGGGCGACCTTGCGGACTGCAACAACTGGAGAGGAATTATCCTCTTCTCAGTTCCCAGCAAAATACTAGGCAGGATTGTGGTGAAGTGGGATGTTATAAATACTTATAGGGAACTTAGTGTACTGACTGAGATCAGCTGTGAAGGTATCTATATCTATTAAGAGTAGTGTATTATAGATAACCTTACTTGCTACCACATATCTATATATCTCAGTCAGAATTATTCTGGAATAGTGTGATGCTACGTTATGTGTCTAGGGTATGTGTATGGTGAAGTGTAAGTCACAACAACAGACAGATAAACAATTTAATTTAATCCACTACTCTTAACAACACTGTGACACTCACATACATATAACACTCTATGAGAATAGCTTAAAGAAGTCACTCGTAACGGTTCAAATAACAATATGTATTCATTACTAGCATGAATGAATATGTGTCCTGATTCAACTACAAGGGAACCAGGAATCACAATCAATTTAATTTACAAGTTATGTACAGAATGTATTTAATATGAATATTGTAGTGACATATATTAGTACAAATGTTCTATGTGTGTCAGTTGTGTAGTAGTAAAATGAGGTACTACTGGTTTTGTTTTGTTCAAGCTCTGTTGGTATTTGTCATCATGACTTCAATAGTTTGTCTTTAGGGACCAGTATTGGAGATGTTCACAGTTCCTGATTTTAAGATAAGTAAATTCCCCTCTGAATAGTATTTTTATAAAGTTATTTCAAGATGAGGGGACATAATGTTGAGCTCAGCTGGCCAACTCTGCTTATCTTGAGTGATGGCGGCAGGAAAGGACTCCTCTGCTCGAATTCTCCTCTGGGCTCAGGAGACACCTCACTGATAGCTAAAAAGACCAAGGAGTATGCTGTCCGACTCTGGATTCAGCAAATCTCTGACCAGATGCTGCTCAGTACCATCAAGACCACTGTCCCTGAAATCAAGAAGGATGTACCTTCTACTTCATAACTAATTTATATTCTCTTTTACACTGATCACAATACAGCACAAACATTGCGTTCAGAGCGTTAGGCCAACAGTCAGCTTCATCTGAAATACTTTATACCAGCATTACCATCCTTAATGGTTACTACGCCTCTGCACTTCCAGCATTATTTATTTCTAGTCAATCATCCAGGTGTCAGTGTACTGTTTGGCCATTCCATGCCGTTTTACTTCTCTCCGACACCCTCTGTTCAGGCTGGAGCATTTTAGGCTTTACCTCACGTTTGCCACTGAACTACACATATATATACAGGCATAAATCAACAATTCACATTCAATTTTCATTAAAAGATATTAAATGGTTCAAGCTTACCACAATTCATACGAATAACACAGATACGTTGATTAGCAATGAATTCTGGCACAAACTGGCACAAATTTCCTTCTGCTTATCTTCCAGGCTTTTATTTAGCCAAATATATGCTGGCTTCAACGCACTGATGCTTTATCAAGCTATTTTAAACAAGTGGTCTCGAACTAACGCTCCCAAGTGTGTATATCAGCGAGACTGGCCAATGAGCCACGTTTCGACAAGTGTTTGAAAAAATGTTATCTTTTCCCGTCTCCCCTAACAACCAAGATAGTATTTATAGCCCGACCAATCGTGGTTAGGCTTTCATTTGTTGCGCTCCAATCAATTTGAAGTTTACATGGTAGGCTATTTCTGTAACGTAAATTTTTTTCAAACACGTTAAAAAAAAATCTTATGAGCAGAAATGATTTTATGCTGTCAGGCACCCCCAATATTTTATTTTTGGGTATAATTTATTAATTCCTGGACTATTTGCGTAACGTTTTACATATTATTTGTCAGCAAGCCCTAAGGAACCCAAAAATACTAATTTAAAGGAGCTACGTGGCTGCGTTCAAAATATGCAATTTCTTCTACCTCCTGTTTGGAAGATGTGCTGTCTGGGTACTGTTATGTGTTCAAACGTAAACCCATCTATTGTTGTCTTTTCTAATAAGAGTTTGTTATGATTTATAAACCTAACTCTGGGAAAGGGTAGTGTATTTTATCACTGTCCGTCTGAAAAAGTTAGTGCTTGTAGACTTACACGCGTGATGCCAGCATTTGTATATCGCGCGTCGCGTGTTGCATGCGTTCCTGATTTTCAGCCCTCCCCTCTCGCTATCCTTTTGTCCATCTGTTCGTTCGTTTTGGTAACGTAATATAATTAATGTTAGGATTAATTTAGGTCATTACCCAGTACGTCTCAATGTTTTTCTTAGAAATGCAGCACACGTTTCATTGAAGAAGGCGGGTAATAATACAGTAAGCTTTTATATCAACGTGAAAGCGTTACAATTTGCAGACGAAGCAGAAAACAAGGGGGATTTCGAGTACATTCCTTGTGACAGCACTGTCATTTTACCATTGCTCTTCTCTTTATTAATTTTATTTGTTAGGCTTCATATTTACCTAATAATTTATATATGTGGATTAGAATATTTCATGACACCTCCCCTCTTAAAACAGACATTATATGTCAGTCCATTATTCTATATACACATAGAGAAATTTATTATTATTTCTGGGGTTTACGGTGATTCTCATCACACGGATGGCGGCTTAAAAAAATCCGCTCCCAGATTGGTTTTTCCAGATATATATTCAATGCTAAAATTATATGGAGCCAGAAGCAAAGACCATCGGAGTAACCTAGAGTTCTCATGCTTAGCCTGTGCTAAAAACGATAAAGGTTTGTGGTCAGTTTGCAACTTAAATGCCTTCCCATATAGATAAATATTGAATTTCTTTATTGCCCATATTACTGCAAGACATTCTTTTTTCGCTAGTTGAGTAGTTGATTTCAGCTTTATTCAACTTTCTGCTAGCATATGCCACTGGGCTTAATTCCCCATCCAATGCATCTGATTTCTGTAGTAGAGTTGCACCTAACCCAATATTACTTGCATCCGTTCTTACAATGAATTCTTGACTTAAGTCAGGTAATTTCAAAATGGGTTTACTTGTGAGCTTTTCCTTCAATTCTTGGTAAGTCATTTCACATTGTGGTGTCCATGTAATGCGATCTGGAAGTCCTTTACGTGTCAATTCAGTTAACGGTGCACATATGGAATTAAAGTTCTTGATATACTTCTGGTAGAAACCACATAATGAGACAAAGGATCTCACGTCCTTCTTGGTTTGTGGTCTCGGGGCTTTCTGTAGTTTCTCTAAATTCTTTGGGTCAGGGGTCATGTTTCCCTGATAAACTGTGTGTCCCAAAAATTCCAATTCTTTACATCCAACGCAACATTTGGTTGGTGGGGCTGTTAAATTTGCCTCCCTAAGTCGATCAAACAGCATGTTCAGAGAGTCAATGTGTTCCTCAAATGTTTCTGTTGCTATAAGGATATCATCCATAAAATTTGTTATACAGGGATTATTCAGAGGATCCAATAATTTTCTCATCATTCTAGAGAAGACACTAGGCGCATTCTTCAATCCAAATGGCAATCTATTAAACTCATAGTGTCCTTCTGAGGTACTAAAAGCTAGGTATGGTCTAACCTCAGGCTTCACTGGAATCTGATAGTATCCTTTACTCAGATCCACTTTTGAGAAATATTTAGCTTTATTTAGTCTGGCAAACAGCTGATTTGTATCCGGCAATGGATCCACCTGTCTTCTGTAATAGCATTCAGTCTCCTGTAATCTATACAGAGTCTATGTTCTCCAGAGGGCTTCCTTAAGAGTACCACACCGGAACTATACGAAGACTCACTGTGCGAAATAATTCCTTCCTTCAATAGATAGTCTATCTCTTCCTTCAAAGCTTTTTCCTTAGCAAACGGAATCGAATATGGTTTCATACAGACAGGTGTGGAGTCTATGAGTTTCATATCATATTCCAATAGGTTTGTATGCCCTGGTCGGTCTGTTAACACCTCTGCATGATTATTTAGAACCTGTTGCACTCTCTCTTTCTGAGTTTTCGTTAAATGTGTACTGATTTTCACCTGTGCTGCTGTCTCACAGGGGTGTAATGGATATTCAAATGATGAAAGTGGTTCCTTTTTCATCTCCATGGCGATGGACAAGGTCAACAAGTGTGTCTCTTCCTGATGTTCTCTTTCCAAATATTTCTTCAGGAGATTCACATGATAGATTTTTTCTTTCCCCTTCTTATCTACCTTATAATTTGTTCTAGACACCTTCTCTAGAACTGTATATGGACCCTGCCATCCAATTTGTAACTTATTCTGACTCCCGGGCAAAAGAAGCAGTACTTTCTCTCCCACAGCCAAATTTCTGTCTTTCGCCTTCCTGTTATAATAGGCAGCATGTTTCTTCCTGGCTTGTTTCAAATTTTCATTGGCAAGTTTCCAGCCAGTTTTTTAACCGAGTGGTCAGCTCATTCACATATTGGTATGAAGATGTAATGTTTTCCTCTGCCTTTTCATCAGTCCACGTTCTTAACAAAGCTACATATGGACCTTTAATTGTGTGGACCTATTGTCCATGCACCGGTATGGTCTCTTCCACTTGAAGCTTTATAGTGATGATTTTTCCTTCCAGAATTATCATTCACAAAACGACCGCTACCAATTCTTTTGGGGCTTTCTCCCCTCTTAAAATTCTTGATGAGAGATTTCCTCTCTACATCCTCTTCCTCCAGTTTGTTTAAGTCCGATGAGGGATTGTCGGCTTATCCTGGGGTAAGACATCTTTTTGCACTCTCCGCATAGTGGCCATTGTAAAACAGTTAAGTGAAGCTTGTCCGTGAAAAGGGGCTTCCCATTCCATTTGGTCCACTTTATCAAATCTATTTTTCTTTTTATTGTCAGGCCTGATTTTGCCCCGTGGCGTGTCCAGGTCCTGATCCATGTTCCCACTTGTGGGTGTTCCCTCATGTGCTATGCTACACCTTTCTACAAAATTCTCAATGTCCCATCTTGCTTTGGGCCAATAAATATTGTGAGCCACCTTTTGAATGATGGTACCTATTTTCTCATGGTCCCCATCTGGTTTCACATGTAGGCTCCTTATTAATTCTGTCCTGTATCTTTTTGGAAGAACCAGCTGTCCGTGACCATGGGATCTAGTTCCAGTCTTCCTATACATCAACTTGTTTTTCATGTAAAAATCTCCCTTGCCTGGAGTTGTATGACAAGTTGACAATTTTCTGAAACAAGGCTTGAGTGTTTTATCCCCAGCCTGTGCCTTCCTCATCTCTTCTGGAGTGGTATCTAACATAATATCCTCCTCCTGTCTTGAGGTCGACCTGACCTGAAGGGTTGCCATATACACAGGTTTCCTTCTGCACCGGTCAGTGTCATGATTGTCCATCTGACAATTCTTACACCACCTTTTTCCTTGGTTGAAAGATTTTCTTTCATTATATTTCCTTTCATCGAATTGTGGGAATTTTTTATTTTTATTGTCATACCGTGGCCTATCAAATTGGTGCTTACCTTTATTTTGATCCTTAGGATCAAATTTATTAAAGTTCTGTGGTGCCCTAAAGTTATCCACCTGTTTCTTTTTATTACCTGTTACCTCTGCTTGAGCTGCTTGATACCTTTCAGCAACATTTAGCAACTCACCCAGCCTCTCTGCACCTTGTTCCATGAGAAACTTTCTCAGGTCTGGAGCCATGGACTCTTTTAGTTGCTCTATAAGGACCATTTCCTTAAGATCTTGGGTTTTCCCCAGAGAAGTCCATTTCTCCAAGTATGTCTCTATGCGTGCAGAGAACTGGTGATAGGTTTCACCTGACAGTAGTTTAGCATTCCTAAATTTTTTCCTGTAAAACTCTGCATTCTTTTCATACCTTAACAAAAGAGCCTGCTTTAGCATGTCATAATTTTCCTGATCACCTCTGCTCATTTTTGCAAAAACTTCATAAGCTGCCCCACGAAGTCCCTGAGATAACTTTAAGCTCCACCTTTCTCTCTCTAACCCATACGTGGTAGCTAATAGTTCGTACCTATTTATATAGCTCTCAATATCATCGTCTTTCTCAACAAAATGATCTAAATGAAAGTTCATAGCTGAGATTGAGGCTCCTTGAGTAACCGTAGCATCAGAGGCAAAGGGACTGGCACCATTTTCAGGAGCATGGCCTTGAAACTCAAACTCCCTTAGTCGTAACTCATGTTCCCTTTGTAATCTTTTATCTTCTGCTTCCCTTTCTGCAGCTAATTTCCTCTCTTCCCTTTCTGCAGCCTGTCTTCTTTCCTCGGCTTCTCTTTCTGCAGCTAATTTCTTCTCTTCTGCTTCCAATTTCTTAGCCTCTTTGTCAGCCTCAATCTGCAACCTCTTAGTCTCAGCCTCAGCTTGCAACCTCTTAGTCTCAGCCTCAGCTTCAAATTGTAACTTCTTAATTTCCCTGTCAGCCTCTAACTTTCTTTCGGCTTCAAACCTTCTTTCTTCACGTTCAATAAATTTGTCACATTCCGTCGTGACATAGGCAACCATAACTTGCCCATCTAATCCTAACTCTTTTGCAGTCTGAACCGCAGCAGATCGAAATTTGGCCAGGTCCGCCATTGTCTATTATGTAAATTTATACAATGTCTAACCAACAATTCAATCTCTAATGGACAACACAGGCACCGTGAGCTCAACCTTATTTAATTCCACCCAAGGATACCTTTTAATTCTTATATTCCCTGAAGTGAATTACCCCCAATATTTTTAATAGTTAAAGATTCAAAATCCCAAGAGCGAGACCCCAATATATGTGGTGAAGTGGGATGTTATAAATACTTATAGGGAACTTAGTGTACTGACTGAGATCAGCTGTGAAGGTATCTATATCTATTAAGAGTAGTGTATTATAGATAACCTTACTTGCTACCACATATCTATATATCTCAGTCAGAATTATTCTGGAATAGTGTGATGCTACGTTATGTGTCTAGGGTATGTGTATGGTGAAGTGTAAGTCACAACAACAGACAGATAAACAATTTAATTTAATCCACTACTCTTAACAACACTGTGACACTCACATACATATAACACTCTATGAGAATAGCTTAAAGAAGTCACTCGTAACGGTTCAAATAACAATATGTATTCATTACTAGCATGAATGAATATGTGTCCTGATTCAACTACAAGGGAACCAGGAATCACAATCAATTTAATTTACAAGTTATGTACAGAATGTATTTAATATGAATATTGTAGTGACATATATTAGTACAAATGTTCTATGTGTGTCAGTTGTGTAGTAGTAAAATGAGGTACTACTGGTTTTGTTTTGTTCAAGCTCTGTTGGTATTTGTCATCATGACTTCAATAGTTTGTCTTTAGGGACCAGTATTGGAGATGTTCACAGTTCCTGATTTTAAGATAAGTAAATTCCCCTCTGAATAGTATTTTTATAAAGTTATTTCAAGATGAGGGGACATAATGTTGAGCTCAGCTGGCCAACTCTGCTTATCTTGAGTGATGGCGGCAGGAAAGGACTCCTCTGCTCGAATTCTCCTCTGGGCTCAGGAGACACCTCACTGATAGCTAAAAAGACCAAGGAGTATGCTGTCCGACTCTGGATTCAGCAAATCTCTGACCAGATGCTGCTCAGTACCATCAAGACCACTGTCCCTGAAATCAAGAAGGATGTACCTTCTACTTCATAACTAATTTATATTCTCTTTTACACTGATCACAATACAGCACAAACATTGCGTTCAGAGCGTTAGGCCAACAGTCAGCTTCATCTGAAATACTTTATACCAGCATTACCATCCTTAATGGTTACTACGCCTCTGCACTTCCAGCATTATTTATTTCTAGTCAATCATCCAGGTGTCAGTGTACTGTTTGGCCATTCCATGCCGTTTTACTTCTCTCCGACACCCTCTGTTCAGGCTGGAGCATTTTAGGCTTTACCTCACGTTTGCCACTGAACTACACATATATATACAGGCATAAATCAACAATTCACATTCAATTTTCATTAAAAGATATTAAATGGTTCAAGCTTACCACAATTCATACGAATAACACAGATACGTTGATTAGCAATGAATTCTGGCACAAACTGGCACAAATTTCCTTCTGCTTATCTTCCAGGCTTTTATTTAGCCAAATATATGCTGGCTTCAACGCACTGATGCTTTATCAAGCTATTTTAAACAAGTGGTCTCGAACTAACGCTCCCAAGTGTGTATATCAGCGAGACTGGCCAATGAGCCACGTTTCGACAAGTGTTTGAAAAAATGTTATCTTTTCCCGTCTCCCCTAACAACCAAGATAGTATTTATAGCCCGACCAATCGTGGTTAGGCTTTCATTTGTTGCGCTCCAATCAATTTGAAGTTTACATGGTAGGCTATTTCTGTAACGTAAATTTTTTTCAAACACGTTAAAAAAAAAATCTTATGAGCAGAAATGATTTTATGCTGTCAGGCACCCCCAATATTTTATTTTGGGTATAATTTATTAATTCCTGGACTATTTGCGTAACGTTTTACATATTATTTGTCGAAAGAACAAGCGGACTTCGGAAGGAACAGAAGATGTGCAGATCATATATTTACCCTCAGGAACATTTTAGAGCAGCGCTCAGAATGGCAGAGACAGCTGTACATTAACTTTGTTGATTTTGAAAAGGCTTTCGACAGCATACACAGGGATAGCCTATGGAAAATTCTGAGGGCTTATGGAATTCCCAGCCGCATTGTTTCCATCATAAAAAAGCCTCTATTCTAACTTTACGTGCAGTGTTGGATCGAGTAATGTAACTTTCGAAGTGAAAACAGGAGTACGACAGGGATGCCCCTTATCAACAACATTATTTTTGACAGTCACAGATTGAGTGATGCGCCAGACAACAGAGGGCAGTCCAAGAGGAATTAGATGGACAACGTTTTCTACACTGGAAGACCTGGAATATGCAGATGACATTGCACTACTCGCGCATTCACATCAACACATTCAAAACAAAACCGATAGACTGAACAAGTATGGCCAGCAGGTTGGCCTGAACATCAACTTGAAGAAGACAGAAGTCATGACACTAAATGTGGGCAATACTGAGCCAATAACAGTAAGGAATCAGAAGTTAGAACAGACAGACACATTTACCTACCTAGGATGCATAGTAACACCTGACGGCGGAACAAGCAAGGACATTAACAACAGAATGAATAAAGCGAGAACAGCCTTTGCTGCTCTCAACAACATTTTGAAGTCTTCCCAGTACAGCACAAACACCAAATTAAGACTGTATGAGAGCTGTGTACTTTCTGTGCTTCTCTATGGTGCGGAATGTTGGCGAGTAACAGAGAAGGAAATGTCGAAACTGTCCTCCTTCCACACAATCTGCCTAAGGAAAATTCTCCGAATCTTTTGGCCAAACACCATCAGCAACCAAGAACTACTTATTCGGAGTAACCAGGAGGACATGCACACCATCATAGCTGGCAGACGCTGGAGTTGGGTTGGCCACGTCCTCAGAAGGGACCCTGATACCATCACAAGAACAGCTATGCTATGGACCCCCGAGGGAAAGCGAAAGAGAGGCCGATCAAAAACAACTTGGCGGAGAACTGTGGAAGCTGAAGAATGAACCACAGTTGGGGCACTATACGAAGGATGGCCGCCGACCGAGCAAAGTGGAATAAATTTGTTGCTACCCTACAAGACGCAACCAGGCGTGATGGCCGCTGACTGCATTGACTGTTGGTGGTTATGAATCGAAGAAGAATAGGCAGCTTAACAGGGCTCATTTTTTGTTTATTTTATACGGAGTCACTTATTAATAAAGGAAGTGACGTCATGCCGATATGGTTTACTGGCAGACGTGAACAAATTTGAAGCAGAAGTGAGGTGATCGTCTGCAAGAGAGATGCGGCTAGTGTTTGGAAGTATGCGGACGTATGTGTTTTGAGCTTCTGCAGTATTCTGTGTTTTTCCTGATTATTCCATCACCAGGACATCAATATACTTGGTTGAGGTGTCCCTGGTTTACTCTAGTTTTTGGACATTTCTGTGTGCACTAGGTTAATTTTTTTTTAAATGTCCAAAAACTGGGTCACTTTAACCAGCACGTGAAAATTGCCATTGTTGCTGCAAAAACTCGCGGTTTTTGGAACACGCCCCACTAGTTCAAAAGGTGAAAAAGTGAATTGAATTTCTTTTTGTTAGTAAGTCACATATTATTAAAAAACACTTGACTGATCTTTTCCACGGATGAATCAACTTTATTTTGTAATAAATTGTTTACACCTGGCTGCATTTAATTGGTCCATAGTGGAGTTTTTCTTGGTGGCCCTTAACTTTTGTCCAGTAGTATATATATACCCCCGAGGGAAAGCGAAAGAGAGGCCGACCAAAAACAACTTGGCGAAGGACTGTGGAAGCTGAGATGCAAAGAATGAACCACAGTTGGGGCACTGTACGAAGGATGGCCGCCGACCGAGCAAAGTGGAATAAATTTGTTGCTGCCCTACAAGACGCCACCAGGCGTGATGGTCGCTGACTGCTTTGACGGTTGGTGGTCATGGATCAAAGAAGAAGAAAGATATATATATATATATATATATATATATATATATATATATATATATATATATATATATATATATATATATATATATATATATATATATACATACATATATATATATATAACAACACGTTTGCTTAACACAGCAGCATATAAACATTACAAATAATAAAGAAATATAACAACAGCCATAATAATAATCATTTGGCAAAAAAGGGATAAAGAAGACAGGGAGAGAATGTGATGGCATTACCTCCTCTGCTACGCAATAGTGGTCCAACAATGGTCAACCTTAGAGTATAATGATATGGGTCTTCAAAGGTATCAACCTTCGCTCAAGATTACTCTTGGCAGAGATATCAATAGAAGAATGAAGTTTCTACTTTACGGAGCCTCACCGGAATTTAAAGAAATACAAGCATCACAACTGAGATCATCTAAGCTGTCATGCACTTTTGTGTTCTGGCGCCCTTTCCGTAAGGTAATATATTTTCGCTCGTATTTCTGAGCCCCCAACTGAAATGATTCCGTAAAATATGACTTACATAGTTCTGTATGGTTATGTTTTTAAAATAACTGAGTCATACGGGTGCAATTCACTCAATAATGACTAAATTAATTATAAATTTATACTTACAGATTACAAATTCAATAATCCATCATAATAATAAAATACCAGCTAATTTTGTCAGAAGCGTTTGTAACGCTCCCTAAAATAGTAACAATCACCAAAGAAAAGTGCGCAAAGGTTGGTGTGCATGCGCCATGTGAACGGCGTGCGTGTTCAGACTTTGTCATCGGATGTAAAACAAATATTTTGATTTTTTAATACTCTCCCGAAAATGGTAGCACTCACCAAAGAGGAGTGCGCGAAGGACGGGGTGCATGCGCTACTAACATCTCTCTGTGAACAGCATGCATGTTCATACTTTAAAATTATTTTAGTGCTATAATTAACAGGAATGCGCGTACGAAGATTTAAGTTTCACGCTTTTGTTTTACTAGTATTTCCCTAACGGGCGAAGATCGGCTACGACGACAAGTATGGGAAATTAAGAGCCCGGGATCCAGTCCTCCAGGACGACCCAGAAGCCGTTGGGAAGACAATATTAGACAATCTCTGAAGGACGAGGACTTGAATGGAACCAGGTCAGGAGGCAGATAGTCGATAGGATAGCACGGTGCTCTCTCTTCATCTCATGATAGAAGAGCAACGACTAAGTAAGTAAATGAGATATTTCCCGCTATACAGAAAGCTGTGACCTTGCTGGGGAGAAATTTAGTCAACTGAACAGGCTCAGAACTAACTTAGCGACTTTTAATATCGGGCAAACAGCCGTGTTTTATATGTTCGGGTTACTTAACACAATATGAGTCATACAGGTGCAGTGTTACTTAACACAGAATGAGTCATATGGGTGCAGACATACAATCCACTCAATATTGATTAATCCAACTATAGCTGTAAAGTTATAGATCAACATATATCTTAGAGTTTAACAATATTTTCTTGATCGAGCCAATTTTCTTTCACGGACAGCTGTACGTCGCATTGTCTCGATCAAGGAATCACAACAACATAAAAGTAGACATTAAAACAGCAGACAATCTACGTACTCTTCTGATGGACAATCGGATATTCACATCTAACATTATTTTTCCACAAGTATTTGAATAAGTAAAATTGCGGTTAAGCATTGGTGCTTTTGAATTTAATTCCCGTCACATGACGGGCGTGTACTCTAGTTTATATATAGTTCTGTCATTCTTTCCGTTCGTAACGCTCCCAGAAATAGTAACACTCGCCAGAGAAAAGTGCGCAAAGGTTGGTGTGCATGCACCATGTCAACGGTGTGCATGTTCAGGCTTTGTTTAATATCGGATGCAAAACAAATATTTTGATTTTTAATATGGGAATTTAAAAAATGGAAAAAAATGTTTGTATCTATTCTCACTGTCAGCACCTAAGTGAATTATATATGATAAAGAGACAACTGCAGCACAATTGTTTGCATATGTATCCTCGTATACAAGTGTTTAGAGATGTATAAATACCCACACGTAATGTCTACGGACGTTTATTTCCGAGTCACCGTGTGCACCAAGAATAAGGAGGTTTTAGATCTGAATAGAGCAATCATAACAAAACTTCCAAGTGAGCAAAAGATCTATTATAGTTCCGATCAAATAGTATCTGAAGATCCCAGTGATGTTATGAACTATCCAGCCGAGTTTCTTCATTTGCAAACTCCATCAGGTATGCCTTCTCATGCATTGCCATTAAAAAAATGGGTCATCGTTATGCTGATCAGCAATTTGAATCCGAACACATTGCGGTGCGCAAAAAGAGGCGCAACAAGGAGGTTGGGGTTTTTTTCTTTTCAGAGATCTGAGGGCAGATCTCGCCCAGTATATCATATACGACAATGATGATGATGATAATGATATCTTTGCAGTAAACAATGGTTTTTCACAGTTTAAACAAAGGGACCAGTGGTCATGTCTGTTTTTCTGATGTAAATGAAACTTGGATACTACACAGCAAGGTAGAACGAACAGCACAGACAATGGAGACAAAATATGTTAGAAAGATCTTTAAAATCTCATGTTTGGGATAGCGTTACAAATGTCAATGTAAAATGCATCAAAATACAGACTGCTTAACCAATCAAAAAGCGGCTTACGATAATGAAACGTATATAAATATTGCAGAATATAATATGACATTATACGGTCATGTATCACAAACAAATATATTTTCTACGATCATCATCCAAGACAGCCCCGTGTATCCTGGGGAGACAAAGATAAAATATGGCCAATGTTGCCAACAGGAGATTAGAGTGGGATTGTTTATGGGACTAGCAATTCTATCAATTATAACAAATTACTATCAAAACTAGCACTGCAAGATGGAATAGGTGGGCCGACACACGCTTCCTGCATGGGCACAATTGTAGGGGAGGCCTCATTCTATATAAGGAATCAATAATAGGGAAGAACGGAAGGAGTATTTCAAAGAACAGTGCCTGGGAGACATGGACGTGAGAAGAAGACAGTATTAAGAAACGAGCAGTGAAGACTTTTGCAGACACACAACTACTGGTATCAGACTGTTAAAAAATTATCGCGAGCTAAATAATTCTCCTGGGAGCCACGCTGGCGATCGGGTGATCCAAGTTCGCGCCCTGGCGTGACATTTGAAGAAGGGTCTTCGACCGGGACTTGGACTGAATTAATTCGAGTCCTGGGGAAGACATTTGAGGAGTGCCTTCGGCCAGGGGACTGGAATAACCCGAGCGGCTCCTGAGCACAAACCCTCTATGGATGGGAAGGAGCGAAGCTACCGGGTTGGAAGGAAAGTTCACAGGCTCCCCAGCCTCACAATGCCATGAAATTTGTTTCAATTCATTGGGCCGAAGATCTGAAGCCCAAGTGCCCCTGGTAAGGAAAAAAAAATAATTCTCTTAGTTTAGTTTCCAAGGGTTCTCTGATGAGACAAAGAAAGAACTTCTGCTCCCTGAGGTATATCAACAGACGTAATTTACGAGTGAAACGAATTGCCACAAAAACCACCACTACAAGGGCACGAGGCTTTGATCAGGATTCCTGAAAGGAGCCACTAGTCTGTGGCTCCACGCTCCGAAATTTGCGAAAACGCAAAAGGATGAATGAAATATCTGTTTGTGCCCCAAACTGCGCCCAAAGATCACAAAGGTTTCAATATTACGAAAAGAAATTAAAGTTGATTCATTTAGGAGGGACACAACAATAATGGCCAAATTGTAGACACCAGATAAAGGTCAGTTTAGATGGCATGACACCAGGAAAATGTTGCAAGAAGAGTCAAGAGACAACACTACAAGTAATGACGCAAACAACAGACAACTTTCACGTGACATGACAGCCTAACAATCACATGATCTGTCAACTCACCATTGTTACTGTTATGCTCGAATGGATTGTATTTTGGGTGGTACTCGCTGTAAACAAAAATTAAAAGTATGATAATTAAAAGGAGAAATCTTAGCGTATAATGTCAGGATAGACAGACAAATACACAGCTCGATTAACACAAGGTCGGACAGAACGGCAGACAGAAACACAGAGCTATGCAAATAAGGCATCAGTCCAGTAGGACTTAATCGCCTCTTCTTGGGACAGAGTGGCTAAGAGGTAAGGCTTCCGCCTCGAATTCAAAAGGTATAGGGTTCGATTTTCGAGAAGAAATATAATTTATGGAAATATTTTTTTTTCAGAACCAGGTGTCCTCATTATGTCATACTCCCCCCTGGCCTCCTGCGTATTGAGATCGGATGCCTAGCCTTCTTGGATAAGGGCGAAAAAATAGGAGGTCCCGTGTGCAAGTTGCGCACGTTCAAAATCCCACAGCAGTTGGAAATCGTTAAGAGTAGGCCATAAGGCCGCTGCCCAGGCAAAATTTAAAAATTAGAAACCTACCCACCACAACAATATTTATAGAATGTGTGACTCCTAAATACATACATTGGGATTCTCGCTGGTACTACACTGTGCTGAGATCCTCCTTGTGTGATCTAAGGGAGAAGATCGGAGCACTGATAGAGTTGTCTGTGTGCAGTGAAGATAGTCCTTAAACCAAACCAAACCTCACACCTTCTTACACTGGTAATTTCTAGTTCTCCCCCACAGTCTCCCATTGGTTATTTGTTATACTATTTCAATCCTTCTAGCCTTTTAACTGACAATGGCGATCTCATATAACCGAAGGAATTCCGCTACGGTTGAAAGCGTCGTGCCTGCCTATGACTTCAAAGTGGCATACACCTCAACGAAAGCACAAAAAGGAGAAACATATGTTTAAGGGACATCAACAAACCCCACCACAACAATATTTATAGAATGTGTGACTCCTAAATACATACATTGGGATTCTCGCTGGTACTACACTGTGCTGAGATCCTCCTTGTGTGATCTAAGGGAGAAGATCGGAGCACTGATGGAGTTGTCCGTGTGCAGTGAAGATAGTCCTTAAACCAAACCAAACCTCACACCTTCTTACACTGGTTTTTTTTTTTTTTTTTTTTTTTTTTTTGCGTTCGCCCGCTAATACTCGAGGCGAAATCTCAGGTTATCATTTATGTCTAACCTGACATTGATTTTACGTGAGTATCCCTTTATTTCTTGTACAGAGACAAATGTCCCTCGCCATTCAGGCAAATACTCGCCGATTTCGGAGGTACCCATTGCAGCTGGGTCGGCTCAGGAGCCGCCAGTCCCTGGTCGACGACACTCCTTCAAATGTCCTCGCCAGGTCTCGAGTTAATCCAGTCCAAATCCCGGTCGACGAAAAATCCTCAAATGCCGTCGCCCGGGTTTGATCCTGTATCACCCGGTCGCCAGAGCGGTGTTGTAACCACTACGCTAGCGCGGCTCCCTCTTACACTGGTAATTTCTAGTTCTCCCCCACAGTCTCCCATTGGTTATTTGTCATACTATTTCAATCCTTCTATCCTTTTAACTGACAATGGCGATCTCATATAACCGAAGGAATTCCGCTACGGTTGAAAGCGTCGTGCCTGCCTATGACTTCAAAGTGGCATACACCTCAACGAAAGCACAAAAAGGAGAAACATATGTTTAAGGGACATCAACAAACTGAACACCACACTGTTATATGTAGGAAAACACTAACACACAAACTCACTTGGTTTCGTATCGTCCGGGCATTATGATTGGTCGGTTATCCACATATGGCACGACAAGGGGCTGGACAAGTGAACCATAGCCAG
Source organism: Oreohelix idahoensis (assembly GCA_024509875.1). NCBI lineage: Eukaryota > Metazoa > Mollusca > Gastropoda > Stylommatophora > Oreohelicidae > Oreohelix > Oreohelix idahoensis. The sequence goes on from JAMPIV010012665.1 coordinate 326,519, forward strand.
CTGGAAATAGATTTAAAAATAACATACAGGTAGTCCCATTACAGAAACTGCCGTATCTGAGTGAAGTGTTAGAGAATTCGCCATACAAAGTCTGTTTTATGAAGTCGGGTGACCAACTTCCTTCCTGGCTGCCTTTGCCTTCCTTAACTTAATAGCATAGTCAGGTCGCTTCTTGCGACATACACGAGACGGCAATACTCCTATGCTGCTATTGTCTCAGAGACTCCATGTGAATACATGGGATTTAGAAACATGGAGAGCAACAAGAACGACAACCAAGAAGTTAGAGACTTTCATAAATTGGTGCTTGCGTAGAACATGGTTCTCCAATTTGGAAATGGACGGGAAAAAAACCTGGAAAATACCAGAGGAACAAGAAGTGAGAAATAGATATGAAACAAACATAAAGGTATGTTTTCAGGCACTCGTAAGAAATAAAGAAGTAGAACACTAGGCAACAGAAAAACAACAGACGTGAGTGGCTTACCCAGGATTTGAACCCTGGACTTTCCGTGCGACAACCCCGCCTAGCTATGCAAGCGAATCACACTATCCTCCCTGCCATCTACGCATCACCAAAAAATGATGCTTCGATGACAGGTCAATAGTGCGAACCGATAGACATAACACCGGAAGTCCACCATGGGCAGTACAGCCTATTAATAACGCAATCACTTCTGTTGTTTCCCTATCAGACAGTATAGACAGGAAGACTTGGCATGTGTTTGTTGAAGGCCTATGCTCCTTGGGGAGCTAAAGGGTATTGATTGATTGATTGATTGATTGATTGATTGATTGATTGATTGATTGATTGATTGATTGATTGATTGATGTGCTCGTCATCAATGGGTTTTTTTAATAAGTGTTTGGAACAGTGGTTCTAAAACATTTTTTCCCACTCCTCGAGACCCATAGAGAATATAATATTTTATTGTTCTCATATTTGTCCGAGGCCACCCCGCAACCCTACTGAAGCACTTCGCTATCCTGGGTTTGGCATCCACTGGTTTAGAATTTACATGGAATTTGATAAAATTATGGAACTTACAACTTTTTTACTACAATAATCAAACACAAATTCAAGGTTAACGTTATCCATCTTTACCTAGTGTGTTTCTTCTCCAACAACCAACCAGTTTCTGATTTGTTGCTGTTGTTGTTTGGTTTACCTGTTTGTCATCAATCATTATCATCATCAACATCATTATTTTCCTGTGTGCTCCTTATGGTGCATGGAGCCACCAATGTAGTGGTCCCCTTCCTGGAAGCCTGCTCCAAACGGTCATATGCTCCTGCAGCGGTAATTTATTTAGCAGGGATATGGTAGGAAGCCAAATGCACAGCCTCATATTACTCGCCTTGTACGACATGCGTCAGAGTGCAATGGTCCTATTATTATCAACAGGAACCATACGGGGTGTGTGTCATAAAAAGATAAATCTTGTGTTTACAGATGCTCAAATACCGAGAGAATAGATAGCACAATGAAGGTGTAGCCATTATTCTACAGAAAGGAATAGAAAGGACATTACTGGAATGGAAACCCATCAACAACAGACTGATACGATTAAGATTGAAAGGTAGATTCACCAATACTACAATAATACAATGCTACGCACCAACGAATGACAGCGATGAAGAGGTCAATGATGAATTCTATCAACAACTGCAGAAAGAAATGGAAGACACACCTAGATATGATCTTATTATAGTAATGGAGACCTCAATGCGAAAGTTGGTACACACAATACATATAATGAAAGAGTAATGGGGAAATGCGGCAGCGGAACAGCGAACGAAAATGGGGATAAATTAATAAGTTTCTGTAGTATTAACAACCTGGTCATTGGAGGAACACTTTTCCCACATAAAGAAATTCACAAATTAACATGGGAATCACCAAATGGTTGGGACAGAAACCAGATAGACCACATCATGATTAACGGTAGATGGAGACATGCATTACAAGATGTGAAGGTAAGAAGAGGTGCAGATGTGGGAAGTGATCACCTTTTAGTAGTAGCAAAACTGAAAGTGAAACTAAGAAGGGCTGGACCAACTGTAACTACACAGAAAAGGTTTGACATCAGCAAATTGAAGGACCCCCTTACCAGAAAAGCTTTTGCGGCTGACATAAAGAAACGATATCAATTTGCCAAAAGTCAGGAACAGACATTGACTGATGATGTGGACCAGAAATTCAACACCGTTTCAACAATGTATAAGGAGGGCGACTAATCGTGATTGGGATTCCGGAAGGGGAGGAGGCAGGACTGGATAACACCGGAAACATTGGGCACCATAGCACTGAGAGGGGAAATGAAGGGAAAGAAAACGGAGGCGAGGTCCCCCGGGTTGGCGCGGCTATATGGCGAACGGTACTGTCAGACGGACAAGGAGGTTTGAACTCCAGGCCCGAGCCAACGGGGGGAATTTCCTGGGCGGTCTTGCGGGACGGGCAGAGGAGGCGGCGCTGAGAGGTGAACAGAGCACTGTATACAAAGTGGCTAAATTCGTCGGCGGAAAACGAGGTGCAGGCAATATTACATTAGTAAGAGATGGGCAGGGAAGTCTCATCACGGCAGCAGAGGGACAGGAAGCGGGATGGGCAGAGCACTTCAGAGAAACTCTGAACAAGGAACCACCAGAGACACAATTGAGTGTTCCTGGGGCTGAAAACGATCTAGATGTAGATACAGACATTCCGCGAAGGGAGAAAATCATCACAGCGGTCAAGGGGTTGGGGAACGGAGGGGCTCCTGGCCGTGGTGACTTGGATGCAGAGCTATTTAAGACAGACCCTGAGCTAGCAGCAGAACTATTAGAACCACTATTTGCACAAGTCTGGAAAACGGGGACGGCACCATCAGAGTGGAACAAAGGAATAATTGTCAAATTGCCCAAGAGGGGAGATCTTGCAGACTGCAATAATTGGAGAGGAATCACTCTTCTCTCAGTTCCCAGCAAAATACTAGGCAGGATAATTATACAGAGAATTTCAAAAGCGGTGGACCGCAGGCTGAGGAAAGAACGGGCAGGATTTGGAAAGAACAGAGGATGTGTAGATCATATATTCACTCTCGGGAACATTATAGAGCAGTGCTCAGAATGGCAAAGACATTAATTTCGTTGATTTTGAAAGGGCTTTTGACGGCATACATGGGGACAGTTTGTGAACAATACTGAGGGCTTGTGGAGTTCCAAGCTGCATGCTGTCAATCATGGAGGGCCTCTGTGCCAACTTTGCATGTGGTGTTGGGCAGAGCAACCTGGCCTTTGGGGTGGGGACAGGGGTGCGACAGGGATGCCCCTTGTCAACCACTCTATTTTTAACGGTCGTGGACTGGGTGGTGCGCCGGGCGACAGAGGGCGGTCCAGGAGGAGTAAGATGGACTGCATTTTCTGCATTGGAGGATCTGGAGTGTGCAGATGACATTGCGCTGCTAGCACATTCACGTCGGCACATCCGGGAAGAGACGGATAGACTTGGTAAGTTTAGCCGGCAGGTGGGCATGGACATCAATTTGGGGAAGTGTGGTGAAAAATTCTAATACCCCTATATAAATTAGAACATAAATGTAAAGCCGAACGAAATAATACGATAGGAAGAAGAATGGAGAAAGACCAGTGCTTTCCCAATATAGATAACGCCTTCGTTGTATAACGCCGTAATGGCTAACACAAGAATCCTACTTGTCCTAATTCGTTCGTTCATAAATAAAATGCTTAGACTAAACGACAAGGCAATAACCGTAATTCTAAAAATAGAATGTGTAGTCAAATTTTCTAGACGACCTTGATTTTAAAAACTAACATTAGTGCAAAATCGCGCACAAGGTTAGCCTTGGAAAGACAAACGGGCTTAGAAGAAGAGAGAGAGAGAGAGAGAGATAGACGGACTGTGGAACACGGTCACACAAGCAGCTCGCCGCGTGTTTAAAAAATAAACCAACTCGCAGTGGGCATGGCCTAATTTTTTCAAATAAACAGTGATGAAAAAAACTAACGATACGATGTTAGGTTTTGAAAACAGGTTTAATTCTTATTAGGAAACCTGATATTTACGTAGGGCTCCTGACTTTATACTGATAGTACAGTCGTAAAGGTTTGAACAGGTGGTAGTTGAAATTAAACACTTAACATCGAAAAAAGATCGTATTCTTAACTACGCCACTTAGCTCCTTGAAAAGCATATATTCGTGTACAGGAAGGCTAGGGGACTAGGAATATGTAATAAATTAACTAAAAAGTCCATTAGATAATTAGATATTGATAATAAAACATATAGAGAACAGAGATACTGCCAGGTTTGGTCATATCTGCTTGGGATGGAATTCCCTGAATTTTGTGAAACATAGTAGAGACAGAAAGTCTAAGATAGTACGAGGGAGGCCATTGGCTGAACCTTGAAGTTAAAAGAAATTTGATTGGGTGACCTATGAATAACAAATAAATGCCTAGAAACGGAGTAAAAGTGAATGAAAATATTTGAATATATTGGATTGCCATATAGTAACATAACACCTATCCTATTGTATGGAAGGGATTACAGCTGGAATTGCAGAGGCGTTGTAACCATTAGGGAGAGGAATACTGGTGTATATTGTCACATGAAAAGCTAGCAGTTGGCCTAAAGCGCTGAACTTTATGTTTGTACTGTCATGTACTTCAGTGTGGAATAATAATTGTATATTAGTTATGAAGAAGGAGGCACAACCTTCTCATTTCAGGGGCCGTGGTATAGATGGTGATATTGCATCGTCCGGTCTGAGTACTGCGTGATCCAGAAAGCTGGCAGCAGACTCCTTGCACAAGATAGCGGCCATTGTCTATCTTACTATCAAACTGAGAAGCAAGCGAGCAGAGGATACTGGTTTCCTGCAACTGCATTATGAGATAAGAGCTTGTCAGCACGAAAAGGATCAACCTTGAATCAAATAACCCTGAACTGAACTCTATTATATAAAAGGGGACAGAAATTTTAAAGAAACAGAATCTGTGAATCCCTGAATAAGATTTCCACCAGTAACAAACACATGAAGTCATGATGACAACCAACAGTCTAGCTATTAATGACAATATTACCTCATAATATTACACAACAACACCACACTCATATTGCTATAACAGTCTATGACTGGATAAATATCCAGTGTATAAATACATGTATATAAATATTGTGATTACATTTTTATTGTGATTCCTGATTCACAAATACAATAGAATCAGGAAAGATATTGAAAGATCATTAATACATTTTAAAAACTTAACCCTCGACTTAATAAGATAGTCTTTTAGAGTGTTATGTGTTTGTGATTGTCAATGTGCTGTAAATTGTGGAAACTATTAAAGCAATTGTGTATATGTCAGTTGGTTGTTATACTTACACTTCATCACTATCATAACCCTAGACACGTAACGAAGCTATTATTCATTACTCAAGAATAAGTCTGATTGAGGTCAAAATGTGGTAGCAAGTAAGGTCTTCTGTATACACACCAAATTTATTATCTTCAGAAACCTTCACAGCTGATCTCATTCAGTACACTAAGTCCCCTATAAATATATTTATTTCCCAACTCACCACAGGAAGTCAGAGGTCATGACGCTCAGTGTGAGCAGCCCTGAGCCCATATCTGTAAGGAATCAGCAACTGGTACAGACAGACACCTTCACATACCTAGGATGCATAGTAACACCAGACGGCGCGGCAGGCAAAGAAATCAACATCGGAATGAATAAGGCAAGAACAGCCTTTTTTAGCTTAAACAACATCTGTAGGTCCTCTCAATACAGCGCAAGCACAAAATTAAGATTGTATCAGAGCTGTGTGCTTTCTGTGCTCCTCTATGGTGCGGAGTGCTGGAGAGTTACAGGGAGGGAGATGTCGAGGTTGTCCTCTTTTCACACAGCATGCCTAAGAAAAATTCACCGAATCTTTTGGCCAAATACCATCACTAACCAAGATCTGCTTACTCGGAGCAAGCAAGAGGACATGCACACCATCATAGCTGGCAGACGCTGGAGCTGGGTTGGCCATGTCCTCAGAAGAGACCCCGATGCCATCACAAGAACAGCTTTGCTTTGGACCCCTGAAGGAAAACGAAAGAGAGGCCGACCAAAAACAACTTGGCGGAGGACTGTGGAGGCTGAGATGCAAAGAATGAACCAGAGTTGGGGCACTGTACGAAGGATGGCCACCGACCGAGCAAAGTGGAATCAATTTGTTGTTGCCCTACAAGACGCCACTAGGCGTGATGGCCACTGACTGCTTATTCGGTCGGCGGATAAGGATCAAAGAAGAAGAAGAAGAAGAAATACTTATTTGCTATCTTGACAGTATGTTTATCATACAATGTCTTAAGTGGACGAAAATAAACAAACTCGTTACCTGGTCTGTCAATATCTCTAGTAGCGTAGAAGTTGTAGGCCTGGTGTATGGAATCGTTGGGCTGGTACCGTCCTGCTGTGGCTTCAGTACTGGTGAAACGGGGAGAAATAGGCATTCATGAAGTGGATCGTTTGAAAATATAAAGAAATGTACATTATTAACTTAAAGTAGCTATAATTAAAATGTGTATCTACATTACGTCATCATAACCTGAGCAAACGATGAACTGGGTAAGATTCTTCATGCTAGAATAGAAGACACATAACTCGAATGAGCCGATTATTAACAAATATGTTAGATACAGAAAGATAGAAAGGAAGAAAGAAAGAAAAAAAGAAAGAAAGAAAGAAACTTTCCTAGCAGCCTAACGGCGTTTCTATTTTAATGGGAACACCTGCTTAATTTTTTTAGACATAAACTCTTTTGTGAAATTTAGAAATGTGGTGAAAGAAATGAAAACTCCTTCGAGAAAATTTCATGCACACACAATGATGTACACGCACTGGTTTCTAATCCCTAATATAACCGATATACCACGTGTCTAGGTTGAACGCCAAAACGAGGCTAAACTCCTTACACATAAACAAGGATCAATTGAGAACTTTGCAGACATAAAATGTTTTAGAAGCACAGCTAAAGAAATCTCTGACCTAGATGTACAAGGTTACCCACGTGTCAGGTGAGATGGCACTCTGAAAGACGATGGTGTTTTGTAATAAATTGAATGAGGTATTTTCGTAACAACTGGTGAAGTATACGCTAACTAGCGAGTGAGAAAAGAAACTAAGATGAAATTTTAGATTAAACAGTTCACGATCAAACAAATTAACTAAAACAGTAAAATATAAGTGAAACTATCACTTCATAACGAAGTGTATATTTGAACCATTCTGCAACATGTGAAAGTTCCTTGAGTTAACTGTTTTTAGAGAATAATGGTGAATCTTAGAGGGAAAGACAACGAAGATGAAATATAGGACGGAACGAAAGAATGAGCTTGTAAGAAAAGAAGAGAAAGACATTGACAGTTCTTGACAAGTGCTTGACTCACAGAGGATCGTGCATGAGTCCAGCTGGTGTGTCTAGGCTGAGACGCCATTGTCGCAACTGAATTGGATTCCCGTCCATGGCATCAGCAGAGCGATTGGCGCCGGAGTCAGGAAATTCACGAGACACCGCCGCATTCTTATCTTGGGGAACCCTGCGCAGATTATACCGTATCAGAAATATGCAATCAAGTTTAAAGCAAATAGTAGAAATGGCTTTCCAGGTACACAATCTTAGACAATGTGTTTGTTTTTGTTTTATTCTTTAAGAGTTTTGTCTCGTTTTGGCCTGGTGCGCTTTATTCAACCTAGACATTTTACGTCATGACTTTGCCATTCCCATGCACAACCTCATTTTAGTTGCCTTTTACGATAGGCCTTAGGGAACAATAGTACTTTTCTTTCTTGCTCTCCTTAGACTCTCGGTAACTACAGGGGATGGGATAAGAATGACCACAGGTAAGTTAAAAATAAGGTGGGTAAGAAAAAAAAAGCTTAAAAGTTATTACGTTATGGTTCTTAAAGTTAACCACTAGGCTTCGAAGTAAGAAACCAAACATTGATAAATTCTTTATGATTAGTTGGTCACCGCGGATGAATATTTGGAATAATTGTAGTTGCACTTTCGCTACAACGTCAAACGTGAATGAACTGGAAGATGCCTCCAGTAAGCCACGTGTTGTGCCCGGGGGCCTCTGATGAGATATAGAAAGAATAGTACTACTGCTCTCTCAGGCATGTCGTAGAAGGCGACTAATATGAGGTTATGCATGGTAGTGACTGATACATCTAAGGTTGCTGATCCACTAGAATGTTAGGCCACCACTGATAATTCTATCTAACTGAAACCAGTGGTAGGTAAGTGATGAAGGCGTAAATGTGTTCTCCTTATATAGGCCACGCCCCCTCAGGGCTATTCGTAAATATGTCCCTACTGCTGTCGCTATGCCTTGAATGCTCAATGTAAGTGTGTACTGGTACATTCATCCATCACAGTGACACACACTGAATTCATGTATCGTTGAACGAATAGTAACGTTTAAATAATGGTTTATTCACGTTACACACAGACGACGACATAGACGAAAAGAAACGGCATAAAGTACATGATATTGAATAAAGGTATTCATGAAGCTCCCACACTCCACAGCGCTTAAGTACAGCGCCTAATGGCGCACACCTCATATAAATGCTCGTACACCACTCCTAAAGAACTGCGCTCACCGCAGTTATAAATATGGCCTCATAACTTATAGCATAATGGTGCACTCCTCATTGAAAGATGACCATCACGATTTTCCTCAAAGGACTACGTCCTCCCCTTCTCCACCAAGGCTGCTCCCCGGCAGTTGAATAATCATCGTCAGCTATATATATATCCAAGGCCTAATCATAAATAGTGGTGCACTTCGTCTAGAACAGCGGTGGCCAAACTACGGCCCGCGGGCCAGATCCGGCCCGCCAACCTGTTTTTGACCGGCCCGCCAACCTGTTTTTGGCCGGACTCTTATTGTTGATTGAAGCCACACTCTTCACAATGAAATAACACACAAATGTATGTTTGAAATAAATAATTACATGTCATATTACAAATTATAAAACAAATTAAAACAACAGATTCATTATATTTTTTTTTACAGTAATTTCAGTTCGAAGACTGGTATACATGTCTTGGCAGATGTGCAGTACAGTAGTTTGCTGTTGCTTTCTGCACATGGTTCATTATATATGTAAAACTAAATATCAGAACGTTATTTTTTAAGGATTTTATAGGTCTGGCCCTCGGGTGTTACCCTTTACCATAATCTGGCCCTCGGCCAACCTTAGCTTGGCCACCACTGCTCTAGAAGATGCACATCACCATATTCCTCAAAGGAAAGACTGCGCACACAGCAGTCTGCAGTAATATAACCTGCATAATATCTATATATGGCCTACAAAGTCATGTCTTCCTCTCAGACTCTATATATGGCCTAATCTCCTTCACAAAAATGTCTATGGCCTACAAAGTAATCTCTCTACCTCTCGGACTCTTTATAGCGCCTAAATAGACTATACATATGGCCTACAAAGTCATGTCTTCCTCTCAGACTCTATATATGGCCTAATCTCCTTCACAAAAATGTCTCATAAGCTGCATCCACTGCAGTCATAAATATTAATACATACCATCCTCCAATAATCTAACACATGGAAGAATACATATGCAGGAAGAATATTCAGCTACAGGCCTGTGCAAAAGTCTCCACCGAGACACACATTGAAAAAACACTATACCATTTTCACCGAACACTGGTCGGGAACACACTTTAAAAAAAACACCAGGGTTGACTTCCTCTGTCAACACCAGAACCCAACTGCTTAGCGGTCACAAAAACTCCCGCCTAAAACAGTCAAGGGACTTCGCAGTTCACCACCGCTCAGTCCCTTCACGGAATACCCGTGAGAACTCTTTACAGTTCTACCATACAGAACAGCGCTCAAGACGTTATCTGACTTCTGACCTCTCTCATATATTTGTTCACCCAATTCACCGTTTATCAAGTCTACAAGTGATGTAACCCTTAATTTACTCTGACCAACCCATATACAAAGTATCACCTCCCTTTTTAACCTTAACAGTGACATCATCATCATGCTACATAAACCACCATTGCAAGAGTATGAGAATACTGGGTAATGAAGGAACTGGTTAATTAATGAACCCTCCAGTAACCACGAGAAACAGCCATTTGTATAGAATCACAGCTTTTAACTTACTTACTAGTTTTTCACATTTCACGGAAATGAGTAATCAGAGAATTAAACAAGAAAAAGAAAAACTAGGAGTCCAAAGAAAGTAAACAATAGTTTATACTATAAATAAAATAAAAAATAAACAAAGGTCAAGGTAACTCCCTAACGGATACTGCGGAAGGGTGGTGAAGTGTCACAATCAAAGCCAGCCTTTCATAGTGGTGCTTGGTCTCGCGACTGCTTTCCCTCCCCTTTATTTTTCAGCGTAGTACAGTGTTGTACTCTAAGGGCACTCAATTTCATGCTATTGACTTGGATTACACTGTAAATGTGTCGTAAATAATGTTTGCTGTAGCATTAAAAAAAAACATATTGCACTAATGTGATTTAAATTCATTTTTTTAAACTTCATCTTGAAGTACAGATGGGCACTCAGTGCGCTGTGTTTTTTAAAGGAATAGTTGACACGTTGAGTAATGAAAAATGCATATTACAGATATTAAATAAAAGTAAACATAAAAATATTTCTAGCTTTAAATTCCGAAACAATACACTTTCAATGATACTTTTATCATTAATTTTTAAATATTTATTATACTACTCGCCACCTTTGTCTTTCCTAACTCAAGAGCAGAGTTAGGTTTCCATTTACAGCTGGGTAAACAGGAGCCTGACGCTACACGGCTTCGAACCCGGTAACTATTCCCCGCAACGCAAGCGCTCTAACTCCTCTACCACTCGATTCTCTTTAAAAAAAAATAACAGGCGTGGAAGGAATGCTGTCAGGGCGGTGCGAATAATACTCTTAGACTTCATGTGAAAATAGACCTTTATTTGATATTTCATAGTGATTTTATTTTTAAATAATGTTTTAATACTGCTATTCGCATTCTCTCTCTTCCCCCCCCCCCCCCTCCCCCCCTCCCCCCAGGAATTAATATTTATTTTTCTATTTTTTTCCTTACTTGCCGTAGAGAAAGAGTGTGTGATAAGGCTTGACCCTGGAGCCTCTCTCACTCCGACTCGTCATGAAACCCTCTCCGCCCAGTGGTTTAAGTCTGTCTGGGTGTTTCTCCGGATCCAGCCAACCTGAAGCGTTGACATTCATTCCCTGGTAGCGCTCCCTGTGTTGAGGAAAAGACAAATATTAATTCAGCTATATTAAGCTAATATACAGCACTCATCATCATAATATTCCATCTCGTTCCCTACGGAGCATGGGGTTCGTATTACTGCTGGTTCCCTTGCACGAAGCCTGTACGTAAGCAGTTATGTGCTCTTATTCAGCAGTGGTTAATGTAGCAATTTTTGTTATGTGCCTCATGCAAAATCTTATATTTGTGGCTTCTTACAAAATGCATGAGTGGGTTGTCGCGAAATTGGTTTCAAGTCATTGCAAACGGGTTCAGTTAGATTTATAAACCCATCAACGATCGATTGACCGCTTTCAAAATGGCGGCGTATCACCGAAATGTGTATCAGACAGGAAATCGCCAAGGATAAATAAAAGCAGAAGGGAATCAGTATGAAAAGGATTTTACATTTCAATACAGGGAAGGATTGTGTATAACTGCATATAAGAAAGAACGGTAGGAAGTTCTCATTTACGGAGATATATGCGTATTTCGGCTGCCCACAGTTACGCTAAAAGCGTGTAACCCACTTCTGTTCTAAATATTAAAATCAATAAATAACAGTTTGGGAATTTACATGGATAGGAAGATAGAGTTTTATCAGCTGTATAAAACAAGATAAGATGGAACAATATGGATATTATATATGCCGAGAATGAGAAAGGCAAAATTTCAGTCGACGCACAGATTGGCTGAAATCGATGTTCGGAAAAGATTTTTTTTTTGCCTAGTTCTAGCTGTGACGTCAGTACCCTCCTATACGTCTGCGCTAAGCGTATATAAACGTATCGGTAAAAACTGGAGAGATACACATCGAAAGAGGTTTGAGACAGACTGGAGGCAGAGTTTCGCCACTACCCATGAATTGTGAGCGGATCGCCAGAAACATTGTTCAGTCCAGTATCTGAAGTCTGAGGGTAAGCGAAATTATGATAACTACCGTGTATAATATTTTTTTTTATATATTTCAGGTTCATATAAACTTCACAAAATATGCCTGTATAATAGTCATTGATATAATGTATTGTATTTTTAATATGATCTAACCATGTGCATTGTGGATGATTGTTGCTTGTACAAAAAGTAATCACAAATAGTTCCACAGCCAGGTTTCAATTCCAAAACTATGTAATTGTACTACCGAAGAAAGAAACGTGATCGCTTGGTCACTCTTTATTTATGTATTAATTTTGTGTAGATGCTAAGAATAGCATCAGTATTTGAATTTGTATTTGATATGATTTGGAAGGATCAAGTTATAGAAAGGGATGTATAGGAGCGGAATAAACCAGATGATGTTTATTACTGATATGTTAATATTAATTCTATATCATTGAATTGATGTTACTTGCTATGACTGTATAACTTTGACACCTGATGACTGACTTGTCTGACTTATGTGCTAGTCAGTTACACTTAATTGAAATGTTAATATTAATGCTATATCACTGAAATGATGTCCTTACTTACTATGATTGTATAACGGTGACATCTGATGACTGACTGGTCTGACATCTGTGCTAGTCAGCTACAAGTCTAGCCAGATACTAGCCAAGGCTGATATGTTGCAGGTTCCATGAAATAACTCAAACCAGACTGTCCAGTATCAGAAGCCTGTGTCGTTCATCAGAGGCAATCCCACAAAAGTGCAGAACCCCAAAGAGTGAACTTCAACTGGTCATTGGCATCCCTACTGTTGGGCCTACCAAGTCTGATATCAGCAAAGGACAGTTCAGTTTCAGCATTGTCAAGTTGAAAGATAAGTGTCCTGTTTGACACTGACCACCTATACATGTGAAACAGCCAATAGTTGAAAATAATAATTAACCATACAGAAACTCAGTCAACTGATGACAGTTATCCTTAAATTCAAAGGACTAATAACAGTGATTTCAGTAACTTTATTATTTAAGATCTTGAAGTCTAAACAGACAATAATAGTAATTGTGTGACTTAATTTTCTATATATTTATATATTTCAATGCTCTGTTCCAACTAGCAGTAATAGAATATTAGTGTAATTATTAAACGGTTTTAACTGTACCTGAGGATTTATTCACTTCTTCCATTTTGTGGGTTCAGTGAATGTACATTTTACTTATCCCCTAGAATATAAGTAATCATAAGATAGTCACAGGGAGGAGACACCTTAAATCCTGGTACTACTTCTTACCAACTGGGCCAGGGTTTTCACAGTCTGACTATTGTTATGATAACAATACACCAGTGCTTATTTCTAAGACTGGGGTATTACTTGTAAGGTCAGAACTCTTTACTGGCATACTCTTACATAATAAATAATTTTAAATAATATCCCGCTACAGTGGGGGCTCGTCTGCGGGATATATCTTTGATATTCCTGAGCAAACTTTCTATTTCTGCTGTGTAGAAAATTTTGTTTTGAAAATTTTTTTGGAAAGAGTAACCTAATAGGAAATAATTATATTTTTAGGAGTACCATTGAGTACAGATAAAGAAAGCTGTTTCATATATGGTGAAGTCAGTTTAATTAACTTTAATTTTAACTAAGTTAATTATATTGTAGTAAATTAGTTTGAGTAAGATCACTTGCCCTACTAGACTACAGATACATCGTGGCTGACTTGGTCAAATTTAGGTCTGCTACACTGCAGGTGGGAAAAGAGCTTGGCATGGATGGTGACGCTCTGATCCGGTATGTCACGACGGAATGTAAAAAGTACACCGAGAGAGAAGCAAAGCAATTAGAAGCAGAGAGAGAAACAAAGAAATTAGAAGCAGAGAGAGAAGCCAAGAAATTAGAAGCAGAGAGAGAAGCCAAGAAATTAGAATTAGAAGCAGAGAGAGAAGCCAAGAAATTAGAAGCAGAGAGAGAAGCCAAGAAATTAGAATTAGAAGCAGAGAGAGAAGCCAAGAAATTAGAAGCGGAGAGAGAAGCCAAGAAATTAGAAGCGGAGAGAGAAGCCAAGAAATTAGAAGCTGAGAGAGAAGAAAGGAGGTTACAAGCAGAGAGAGACCATGAGCTGAAAATGAGACAGCTTGATCTTGAACTTCAGGCTGGGACTATCACCCATGGTAATAGCTCACCTCATTCTGCGAATAGCTCTTTTCAGAACACAGCAAATGGGGCCATGAACTTCCACCTAGATCCATTTGTTGAAAAGGAGGACGCAATTGAGTCGTACCTGGATAGGTATGAAAGGCTAGCCTCTACATATGGACTGGAAAAGGAAAAATGGAGTCTAAAGTTATCTCAGGGATTGAGAGGTATTGCATATGATGTGTTTCTGAAACTCCCCAAAGAAGATCAGGAAAATTATGAACTACTAAAGCAAGCCTTACTGATCCGGTATGAAAAGAACTCAGAGGCATATAGGAAGAAATTTAGAACTTCTAAACCTCTTCCTGGAGAAACATATAACCAGTTCTCAGCTAGGCTAGAAACATATTTGGTGAAATGGAGTAGTTTAGGTAAGTATCAGAAAACCTATGTGGATCTGAAAGAGATGGTTATGTTAGAGCAAGTGAAAGATTCCATGCCTCCAGAAATGAGGAAATTCCTGATGGAACAAGGAGCAGAGAGGCTGGAAGACACTGTGAGATGTGCAGAGAGATACCAAGCAGCTCAAGCTGAATTGGTAGGAACAAAAAGAAAGCAGGTAGAAGGATATACGCCACCACCGCAGAATACCCAGTTTGACCAGATGGATCAACCATACAGAAACAAGCAAAGATTTGATAATAAGGACAAGAACCCTCAGACTCAGGAAAATAAACCCTACAGACAGGGAGATAAGTGGTGCAAATTTTGTAAGATGAGTAACCACAACACTGATGAATGTGGGAGGAAAAAACCCCTTCATCATGCTGCATGTCTACAGGTGAGGGCTTCTGATAGGAAGGAACTGACTGTGAGTCAGAATAGCCTCCATCACCCACCTACACAGGAGATAGTGACTGTGAATGGCAACCAAGTCACAGGAATGTATGACACAGGTTTGTCCTATGACGCAGTCGTGTGTGCATCTCTGGTGAGCCCTGAACAAATCACCACAGAAACAGTAGATATTCAAAGGCCACTAAAAGGAACATCACCCCTTACTTTACCCATAGCAAAGATTCATGTCAGTTGTCGCTATGTGGAAGGGGAGATAAATGCAGCTGTGATAGATGATCCCTTTTACCCCCTAATGTTGGGGCGTAAATATGTTTTCTTGGGAGACCCTGTAAAACATATGGTTATGGCAGGAACCCAGACCAAGTCTGACTCCAGGAACATAGAGAGGGACACCAACTTAAAATTTCATTCGACTGAAATGAAACGGGCTCAAGAAGCAGACAGCACACTGAAGCCTTGTTTTGGCAAATTGTCAAAGACACACAACACACCAAGGAAAGGACACTTGTATAGGGAACATGGACTCTTGTACAGGAAAGCTGGCAGAGGGACGAAAAGTCATGGTCAACTTGTTGTACCATCCACCTATAGGAATAAGGTTATGGGCTGGGGGCACATAATATCTTTGAGTGAACACCTGGGTAATGGTGCCACAAAACAAAGAATAGCCACCCAGTACTACTGGCCGGGCATTACGGACGACATTAATCGGTATGTAAATTCCTGTCCAGAGTGCACCCATGTAGATTTCGATAGTCGACGGAAGAGTCTTCATCAAAAGTCTACAAGAAAACCAGCAATCATGGGTCCTTCCGAGATTTGCACTGGAGGGGAAAGGAAACATCCCACACAGGGTCAATGGCAGTCTGAACCCCATGCGCTGGAAAAAAGGAACAAATCACGCAGCGAAAATCAAACACCTACGGATTTGCGAGGGAAAACCACATCCAACTATCAACGAAAAGAGGGCGGTAAACTTCATGGGAAACCTACCGACCCCGTTTCACCAGTAGTAAGAGCCTGGATGAAAAACCGAACAGGAAGGCGAGAGATAGTAAAGGATGAATATATTCCTGGAAAACAGAAGGGGCGTGCGGATTTTCTCAGTCGCCATCCCACAGAGTTAGAGCAAGATAGAAGGAAGGAAAACTAATCTCGGAATGGCCGATTTGCAATTGTCTTGTACCCAATAGTTAAGCTAGATATAATCCAGCTTAAAATATGGGGGAGCTATGTCGCGAAATTGGTTTCAAGTCATTGCAAACGGGTTCAGTTAGATTTATAAACCCATCAACGATCGATTGACCGCTTTCAAAATGGCGGCGTATCACCGAAATGTGTATCAGACAGGAAATCGCCAAGGATAAATAAAAGCAGAAGGGAATCAGTATGAAAAGGATTTTACATTTCAGTACAGGGAAGGATTGTGTATAACTGCATATAAGAAGGAACGGTAGGAAGTTCTCATTTACGGAGATATATGCGTATTTCGGCTGCCCACAGTTACGCTAAAAGCGTGTAACCCACTTCTGTTCTAAATATTAAAATCAATAAATAACAGTTTGGGAATTTACATGGATAGGAAGATAGAGTTTTATCAGCTGTATAAAACAAGATAAGATGGAACAATATGGATATTATATATGCCGAGAATGAGAAAGGCAAAATTTCAGTCGACGCACAGATTGGCTGAAATCGATGTTCGGAAAAGATTTTTTTTTTTTTGCCTAGTTCTAGCTGTGACGTCAGTACCCTCCTATACGTCTGCGCTAAGCGTATATAAACGTATCGGTAAAAACTGGAGAGATACACATCGAAAGAGGTTTGAGACAGACTGGAGGCAGAGTTTCGCCACTACCCATGAATTGTGAGCGGATCGCCAAAAACATTGTTCAGTCCAGTATCTGAAGTCTGAGGGTAAGCGAAATTATGATAACTACCGTGTATAATATTTTTTTTTATATATTTCAGGTTCATATAAACTTCACAAAATATGCCTGTATAATAGTCATTGATATAATGTATTGTATTTTTAATGTGATCTAACCATGTGCATTGTGGATGATTGTTGCTTGTACAAAAAGTAATCACAAATAGTTCCACAGCCAGGTTTCAATTCCAAAACTATGTAATTGTACTACCGAAGAAAGAAACGTGATCGCTTGGTCACTCTTTATTTATGTATTAATTTTGTGTAGATGCTAAGAATAGCATCAGTATTTGAATTTGTATTTGATATGATTTGGAAGGATCAAGTTATAGAAAGGGATGTATAGGAGCGGAATAAACCAGATGATGTTTATTACTGATATGTTAATATTAATTCTATATCATTGAATTGATGTTACTTGCTATGACTGTATAACTTTGACACCTGATGACTGACTTGTCTGACTTATGTGCTAGTCAGTTACACTTAATTGAAATGTTAATATTAATGCTATATCACTGAAATGATGTCCTTACTTACGATGATTGTATAACGGTGACATCTGATGACTGACTGGTCTGACATCTGTGCTAGTCAGCTACAAGTCTAGCCAGATACTAGCCAAGGCTGATATGTTGCAGGTTCCATGAAATAACTCAAACCAGACTGTCCAGTATCAGAAGCCTGTGTCGTTCATCAGAGGCAATCCCACAAAAGTGCAGGACCCCAAAGAGTGAACTTCAACTGGTCATTGGCATCCCTACTGTTGGGCCTACCAAGTCTGATATCAGCAAAGGACAGTTCATTTTCAGCATTGTCAAGTTGAAAGATAAGTGTCCTGTTTGACACTGACCACCTATACATGTGAAACAGCCAATAGTTGAAAATAATAATTAACCATACAGAAACTCAGTCAACTGATGACAGTTATCCTTAAATTCAAAGGACTAATAACAGTGATTTCAGTAACTTTATTATTTAAGATCTTGAAGTCTAAACAGACAATAATAGTAATTGTGTGACTTAATTTTCTATATATTTATATATTTCAATGCTCTGTTCCAACTAGCAGTAATAGAATATTAGTGTAATTATTAAACGGTTTTAACTGTACCTGAGGATTTATTCACTTCTTCCATTTTGTGGGTTCAGTGAATGTACATTTTACTTATCCCCTAGAATATAAGTAATCATAAGATAGTCACAGGGAGGAGACACCTTAAATTCTGGTACTACTTCTTACCAACTGGGCCAGGGTTTTCACAGTCTGACTATTGTTATGATAACAATACACCAGTGCTTATTTCTAAGACTGGGGTATTACTTGTAAGGTCAGAACTCTTTACTGGCATACTCTTACATAATAAATAATTTTAAATAACCTCCCGCTACATGGGTAAAGGTCCAATTGTGTGTTTTTTTTTTTTTGCTTGTTATATTCTGTCATTTTAATTGGAGGATGTGCCTCAGACACGCCTTGATAATTATCTTCCAAAACAGTTGGGTAATTATATGTTGCCAAGAATAATTAAACATTCAAAGACGCACTGTATAAAAAATATATATATATAAATATATATATATATATAAATATATATATATATAAATATATATATATAATATATATAATATATATATATATATATATATATATATATATATATATATATATATATATATATATATATATATATATATATATATATATATATATATATATATATATATATATATATATTTTATATATATATATATATATATATATATATATATATATATATATATATATATATACAAAACCTGGTACCTGACTTTAGCCGAAGCATTTTGTTCACAAGTCGGCTCCAATACTTTTTGACTGGTGGGGATATCTATAACAAACAATCAATCAATACCCATCAATACCCTTTATCACCCCTAGCAGCTTAGGCCTTCAACAAACACATCCCAAATCCTCATGTCACGTGCCATCAGCTTACGGTCTTTGCATGTGTTCTTCATCTTTTTCGTTTCTATCTCACGTTCTCGTTTCCGTGTGTTCTTTAGTCATCATCTACTATAACGTGCTAGTGAAATAACATATAGTACAACAATGGTTTATAATAGCTATGTAATACAAAGCAAAAAATGTACAGGCTGTTCATCGTCAAGATTACACTAACAAGACATAATATTTAACTGTTATAAGTTGAAAAATTACAATTTTGTAAGAACTTCATAATTACTCGAAACAGCTGACGCTGAAATGCCAACTTGCTTTAGGTTTGTCTACTTTGTGTTTATTTCTGACAAGAACAAAGTCATTAGGCTGATCTGGTTCTAAATGTTATACGTCCAGATTTTGTGTGAAAATCGTGAACGAGTGTTTTAATGAAAATAAATCTACTTCGTTCATTTTAAAAATGAGGATTAAATCTATGATTTTTGTCAACACTAACGAGATTAGAAGACAGCAGCATACTATCAAGAAACACAACTCTGCTTATCTTAGGGAAGGCATCCATTAATCCATTTTAGGTCTTCTACGGATGCGCAGTTAAGCATATTTTTCCAGTATTGTGACGTCAAGATTAGTGAAATTTAAGTTTCGTCAAACGATTCATTGTCATTGTCGCGGATGGCTTATGTTATCTCCCGTGCTCATAAATATTCAAAAAACGAGACTCTTGCATTAAGGAAGAGGTAATGGGACGATTCGGCATCGAGAGGGTTGTGGAAGAGAGAGTTGTTGTTGAATTCACTGTAAAATCAGAACCATTGTAATATATCTACGGAGACATGTTGTATGTTACTATTAAAACGTAAAAATAAAAAGAACGTTTTCTTTTTAAAGTTCAGGTGGATATGAACCCCACAGCTCTTCTAAGAACGAGCCGCCGCTGATTTTGCTTTAACAACTTTAAAAACAACAACAGTCACGGCTGGTGATACTGTAACAACTTTACAAGTTAATACCATTTTACTGTCACTTGTTTGTTTTTAACTTGAACAAAGATTTCATATAATCACTTTCGCAACGGGAGGTCTATTAGTTCTCCAGTCTTTCACGTCTATAAAAATGTATCCTTCAAACCTACGAACACATTCCAGTATTGTCCAGGTAAAACATACCAGGTATGCAGCTCGCGTCCTGTGTTGTTGTATACGTTCTGTATTTAGTGTCAAAGCTGCTATGATGTACACACTGCCAATATCTAGGTCACATGCTTTCAACGTTCACACCTTTGTGTAGTGTTCGAAGCTCGTAAAAGATTTCGAGTTTTCCCTTTGTTGTTTTTATGCGGAGTTTTCTTCGAGTTTTTTATTTTTTTTATTAACAAGTCTCAAGTTGAGTTTCATGTCTCTTAGTACAAGTCTCTAGCTGAGTCTTACGCATCTAACAGTAGCTATCAAGTCGTGGTTCATTTAAAAAATAAAATATTAAACTGTTTATAGTCACAATCGCTTTAACTCAATCACATTAATCGCTAGGGCTAGGATTTTGATGAGGTTTTTTTGTGTTTTTTTTTTTGGGGGGGGGGGGGGGGAATAGAAGCGGGGGGGGGGGGGGGGGAATGGGGACGAAAATCAAAACGTTGCTCAGTTGAAAAAAAACATGTTTCATAAAAAAAATCTAAGCTGATTTAAGAGCATTTGTTAAGGCATTATTTTGCATTTGTTGTCAATTTGGCATGTAAGGGAATTTTTGAGATTTTTCTATCTTTTTAAAGCATTTTTTGCGATCTTTTGTGTGCATATTTTGATATTTTAAATACAAATAAACATTTATTTAGTATTACTAACGAGTTCTTACTATTTTTCCTTTTTTTCGCAAATTTCTGTCCTTCGCTGTTTTTCCCATGCTGTTTAACAATTTTCCCTAAACCCCTGCAAACAAATGTTACTGGCAAATGTTACTGGCAAATGTTACTGGCAAATGTTACCGGTAAATGTTACTGGTAAATGTTACTGGCAAATGTTACTGGTAAATGTTACTGGTAAATGTTACTGGCAAATGTTACTGGTAAATGTTACTGGTAAATGTTACTGGTAAATGTTCCTACATGAAGTCAAATTTTGGATTACTGCCTGGTGCCATTACTTCCTTAGAGAAGTCAGCAGTTCTACTATTAGTGGGTCAGATAGATTAGATGAAGTCAGCAGTTCTACTATTAGTGGGTCAGATAGATTTGATGAAGTCAGCAGTTCTACTATTAGTGAGTCAGATAGATTTGATGAAGTCAGCAGTTCTACTATTAGTGGGTCAGATAGATTTGATGAAGTCAGCAGTTCTACTATTAGTGGGTCAGATAGATTTGATGAAGTCAGCAGTCTACTATTAGTGGGTCAGATAGATTTGATGAAGTCAGCAGTTCTACTATTAGTGGGTCAGATAGATTTGATGAAGTCAGCAGTTCTACTATTAGTGGGTCAGATAGATTTGATAAAGTCAGCAGTTCTACTATTAGTGGGTCAGATAGATTTGATGAAGTCAGCAGTTCTACTATTAGTGGATCAGACAGATTTGATGAAGTCAGCAGTTCTACTATTAGTGGATCAGACAGATTTGATGAAGTCAGCAGTTCTACTATTAGTGGATCAGACAGATTTGATAAAGTCAGCAGTTCTACTATTAGTGGGTCAGATAGATTTGATGAAGAAAATAGTGAATAGAGAGTATGAATGGAGATGTGGGAAACCGCTGTGCAACAGAAAATTTGAGCAAGTTTTGAAACAAAAATGTGGAATATGAAAAGCTGTGCTTAATTTCTGATGTGCTATCTGCGGAAATTTTTTTCCTTTTGGTGAATTTTCAGCTGACAGACGCAGCATTAGACGTAGTTTATTTCAAGTATGCTCCTGTGGTGTCAGTAGTAGTAGAAAGGAGCTATTCAGTGTTTAAAGTTTTGTTGACAGACAATAGAAAATCACTCTCTTTTTATAAAATCTGCACATGGTTTTCATTGGGCATTGTAATTCTCAAATCCTTAAATAGAAACTTTCAGTTTATCACAGAAACAGTAATAACATTGTTGTAATGTTATGATAGGAAACTTTATACAGAGCGATACAACAGGAGGCAATCTGATCATCAGATTCAGTCCTCTCGTCGATCAAGTCTTTGTTCTCCTCTACACTCTAAAAAAAAGGGGGGCGGGGAACCTGGGTCATGACTCCGAAGTGTTTCAGCCTCCTGTTGTTTGTGCAGAAAATGAACCCATTCCACCTTGGTTGCAGCATTAAAATCCACAATTCCGCCAGCCGGAGGCAATTGTGAAAGTAATAAAGTGAAGACAAATTATTGCGGTCAAATTATTGCAGCACACCACTGGCACGCATGCCGACGAAGCGTGAAGCCATTACGAGCTAGCAACTGAGCTGTCGACCTATAGCCACTCCTTCAGCCGCATAGCCAACACGAATAGTATCGGAGAGATGGTACATACCATCGCAATTCCAACTTGAAGGTCAATCCACTTCGTTGTGTACTCTCTGGTTGAAAATCTGACAGAGAACCCTTGTCGTGAAACATTCTAAATCCACATAGCTAAATTAGAAAGTAAATGTAAAGCCTAACGAAGTAATTCAATAAAAGAAAAGAAGAATGGTAAAAGAACAGTGCGGTCACAATAGCGTACGCCTGTGTTATAGAACGTCATACTAGCTAAAAAGAAAACCACTTTTTATGCTCCGTCTGCATAATTGTAACGCTTTCACGTTTGCTAGTAAAGCCTACTGCATAAAATACATGCGTTTCTAAAAATAAAACTGATACTGCATTGCTTATACGACCTTGATAGAGACACTGCATAATGACCTAGATTAAAATTACATTAATGTCATTTTATGCACTACGTAAACGAAAAGACAGACGGGCTTAGAAGAGAGAGAGAGAGAGAGAGAGAGAGAGAGAGAGAGAGAGAGAGAGAGATGTACGGAGGAACGCATGCAATACTACCACGTCGTCTCGCGATATAAAATTAATGCCACCCCACGCGAAAGGCATGCAGGCTTGCTTTTTTTCCAATAAACAGTGACAAAAAACACTACCACTACGAGGTAAGGTTTTAAAAAAACATGTTTAATGCTTATTAGGAAACATGACACAATACTTTTTTACGTCTGAAATCCTGACATTAGCCTGACAGTACAGAAGACACTCCATCGTCTAGAAGTGAACGGGTGGTTGAAGAAAATACATATTTTGAACGCAGCCACTTGGCTCCATTAAACTTATATATGTGGGTGCCTTAGGACTTGCTGACAAAGAATATGTTAGGTGTTATGCAAATAGTCTAGTAATTAACAAATTATAGCCAAAATACTATAGTGGTGTTGTCTGACAACACAGGATCATATTTGCTCATAATGGCGTGTTTGGACCCTGCTTTAGGGGAAATGAGGCCACCACGTTAGATCCGATTTGATTGGCTAGAATAATATGTAAGGCGAAACATGATTAGTCGACTGCAAATACTATTTTTGGTTGTTAATGGAAACGGTAGGAAGGGTACATTTTTTCAAAGGCTTTTGTAAACATGGTCTCATTGGCTAGACCATTTAATATAGTCAATTAGGAGCGTCAGTTCAGTGCCAATTTTTGAAAATAAACTTTGTAGAAGCAAGTGCGTTGAGAACCAGCTCATATTTTTCTAATAAAAGCCTCGGACAGAGGCAGATCGGAATTGTGCCATAACTCATCGCCAGTCAACGTACTTGTTTAATATTTCCTTGAATTTGTGGTAAGCTAGACATATTTGATCTCTTTTAGATGAAAATTGAATGTGAATTGATAATTTATGTCTGTATGTGTGTGGTTCGGTAACAAACATGAGGCAAAGCCTAGATATTGCTCCACCATGAACAAAACTTGTCGGAGAGGAGTATAACTGCATAGGCATATATGGGATTCCCAAATAGTACTATGACACCTATCTTATTGAATAGAAGGAAATAATGCTGGAATTGCAGAGGCGTTGTAACCATTAGGGAGAGGAATACTGGTGTATATTGTTACATGAGAAGCTAGCAGTTGGCCTACATCGCTGAACTCTGTGTTTGTTATGTATTGTGCTTCAGTGTGGAAATAGATTATAAATTAGTTCTGAAGTAGGAGGTACAACCTTCTTATTGCAGGGACCGTGGTACTAAAGTATTAAAGCAGCACCTGGTCTGAGTTTTGCTGAATCCAGAGGCTGGTAGCATACTCCTTGGTCAAGATATCGACCAGTGTTGTTTCTCAAGAAAACGGTGAAGCAGGCGAGCAGAGGAGACAGTTTTCCTGCCGCCCACACAGAAGTTAAGATTTCGTTGGCCAGAGCAGCTCAATCTTGTGTACCCTTCCCCCCCCCCCCCCTCAAAAATTGACTGTACATTAAATCAAGAGGGACAGTTATTTGTTTCAAATAAAAAGAAACTGTGAACCTTTCCAATATTATTTCCACCAGAAACAAACACATGAAGTCATGATGACAAACAACAACCTAGCTTGAAAAGCCAGTATTACCTCATAGTACTACATCACAATTACACACATATTGTAATAATAATATATGTCAGTACAAAGATCCTATCTATAAATTGTGTACATACAACTTGTGATTACATTTGATTGTGATTCCTGGTTCACTTTGTAGTTGAATCAGGATATCTATTATTGAAAGGAATTAATACATATTTTAAAAGTTACCACTTGACTTATTAAGATAGTCTTATAGAATGTTCTATGTATGTGAGTGTCACAGTGTTGTAAAGTATTGTGGATTAAATTAAATTGTTTATCTGTCTGTTGGTTGTTGTGAACATACACTTCATCACTATCATAACCCTAGACATTCAACGTAGTCATCACAATATTCCAGAATAAGTCTGACTGAGGTCTAAATGTGGTAGCAAAGTAAGGTCATCTGTAACACACCACACTTATTAGATACAGATACCTTCACAGCTGATCTCAGTCGGTACACTAAGTCCCCTATAAATATTTATATCATCCCACTTTACCACAACCCTGAGAAATACAGCTTCAGCATTGCTTTAATTTCTTGTGGAACATGATACATTTCTAGGGCCTGCAACAACATCTGGTGGGGAACGGACCCATACGCATTTGCTAGATCCAACCAGATTACATGGAGCATTTCTCTGTCAGCCTTTGCCTTTTGAATTGCTTCCCAGATCATTGTGGCATGCTCTAGACACCTTGATGTACCTGGGATACCTCCTTTCTGGATGGTAGTGTCAATGTACCCATTCTCCAAGAGGTATGTAGTGAGCCTTTTCGCCATCACTGAGAAGAATATCTTCTCTTCCACATTAAGTAGTGAAATTGGTTGAACTGACTGATGTCTGTGGAATTTTGTTCCTTCGGGATGTAGACTCCGTTCGCCATTCTCCATTCCTTGCTTACAAGCTGGGTTTTTCACGCATTCTTCACTAAACGGAGCAGTCGTTTGAGCACCTCAGAGCATCTCTTATACACAACATATGGAACACCATTAGGACCTGGAACTGACTTGCACCGAGCTTTCTGGACAATGCTTTCTACCTCTTGCATCCTTGGGGGCTTGGTGTTAAATTCAGTTCCTGGCTTACTCGGCCATTTAAGGCCTGCCATGCTGCTGATCGGCTTATCTTTGCGACCATCTGAATAGGTCATTTTAAGAAGTTCTTCCAAGTCTTTTTTCTTGATGTTTAGCGTTCCCGGCCGTGGCTGCTCAAACAGTTCTTTGACAAACTTAAATGGCTCCCTGAAGAATCTTTCCCGATCCCTCCGTGTCTTCCTTCTCTTCCTGCACAACCTTTCTGCTCTACAAAGGGCATTATGTTGGCCTTTCAGGTGCTCCCAAACCTGTCGTAACTTCGAGAAGATAGGACTGAGGTAATTATGGTCCCTTTTTTGTAGAGGTGATGATGACAGCTATGTGAAAGGAAGGTGTAAGAAGTAGTTTCTGTTTCACGAGGAGGGTGATAGTGTAGAGAGAAAAGCAGTCTTGGATTGAGTAATTGCTCTAATCCAGCCTATCTTTTACGACCCTATTTAACTTTCAGACACCCTTACTCTCCTTGTACAACGTACAAGTTACACAACACTTAAGTACACAAAATTCTGTGACATATAACACTACGTACCGACGTAAAAACAAACTATGAATAACATATATAAAAAGAACAGGGGTTTGACCAACACTATAGCTTAAGGTTTATTATGTTTATTATTGCTAGAAATATCACAACATCAAGAAAATCATTATCATTACATCCATGAATTATAGTTTACAGACAAGAAATGAAAATATAATCTAATAGGCTTCCCTCTTGTATAGGAAAACTAGGAAAGATCCCAACAGAGTTAATTAACCCAAAGAAAAAGATCAAATTAATTAACAATGGGAGTAGGGAATAGTCAGGACGGGTAAGACTAAGTCCTTAATTTAACCTATCCCGAGAAAAAATTACTCAGATTAGTGAGAGATAAATAAAAGAAGGTTGGTAGGTTAGTAGTAACATAAAATATTAGTATCTTTCTATCCGCTCACTCACACAGACAATACAGTGGCCCACTCTCAGATATGCTTACCAAATGTTGACGCAGCATACATTCCTCGGAATTTAAAACTTACTTACTTACTTAGTCGTTCCCCTTCTACCGTGAGGTGTAGAGGTTTGGAAGAGAGAGCGCCAGACTATCCTATCGGCTGTCTTCCTCCTGGCCTGGTTCCATTCTAGTCCTCGGTCCTTCAAAGATTGTCTAATGTTGTCCTCCCAGCGGACTCTGAGTCGTCCTGGGGGTCTGGATCCTTGGCTCTTTGTTTCCCATGCTTGTCGCAGTATCCGATCTTCTCCCATTCTGCAGATATGGCCAAACCATCTTAATTGGGACTGTTCTACTTGGGTCTGCAGGGGGTAGGATTTAAGGCCTTGACGTATCGTCTGGTTGCGTACCATGTCTCTTCTTGTTACTTCAAACCACCTTCCTCAGATACCTCATTTCTGAGGTTTGGATCTGGCTTTTATGGGTTGTAGTCATTGCCCATGACTCGCATCCATATGTCAAGACTGGGACATAGGTGGAGCGGTATACAGCCATCTTCGTTTTCTTACCAACCTCTCTCTCGCTGAGGAATCCTCGATTTATGGTGGAATTTAAAACACTAGCAGTTATTAGAACTAATCAGTCATATTCAGGGTCAAGTGCAGCCCCAGACTATCCGATGAGCATACTGCTATTTTTCGGGGAGTCGCTGCAATTGATGCGTTAGTATTTGTGCCTGGATATCATTCCTTTTTACTGCAGGTATGTGCTTTGGCTAAGCGTTTCTATTGTGGTGGCACTGTCCTGGGAATTAATATGGTAAAATATTGTTCCAGTGGGGTCTAGACTCAGGTGGCTATAACACTCGGTGACGTGATGGGAAGAAAATGTTAAATGATAATAACACTGGCTAACAAAAAAAAATTTTTTTTTTCTTTCTCTAACATTTCTATGTTTTTCTGGTCAATTTTAATGCGCTGTTTTTAAATCTGCAAACCGTTTTTCTCTATCAGGTCGGGATCTCTAGAAATACGCAATTGAAGTTATTTAACAACGCATACAGTATTACAACATCATTAGTACAAGAAGTATAACAGTTATGTAGGCTTGAATTTCTTTGCAGTCGACTTTCGTCGGTGAATGGCATGTGGTACATCGCGATGAAGCATCCAACAATAATCGGCAAGCATGGTCACACTCCACCGTCCTTGATAACGTGACTCCATTACGGCGATATCTTGATGGAATCGTTCTCCATGTTCATCGCTGACTTCGCCAAGGTTGTCAGGGAAAAAGTCAAGATGCGAATCGAGCAAATGGATTTTGAGGGACATGTTACAGCCCATAATTCTGTATGCATCTATGCACTGCTTAACAATATGCACAAAGTCGACAGATTTGTGATTTCCCAGAAAGTTATCGACGATCGATTTGAATGCCATCCATGCGCGAAGTTCACTACCATGTAACAAGTTCTCGAATTGTTTGTCTGCAATAACTTTCCTAATCTGAGGTCCCACAAAGATACCTTCCTTTATCTTTGCATCGCTAACTTGCGGAAACTTTTCTCGAAGATAAGTGAAAGCTTTGCTCGTTTTATCTAACGCTTTTACGAAATTCTTCATGAGCCCCAACTTTATATGTAACGGTGGTAAAATGATGCTGTCTTGGTTAACTAATGGCTCGTGTATTACATTTTTATGCCCGAGCTGCATACGATCCCTGATAGGCCACACCTTTCTTGCATAATGTTCCTGTCTGTTGCGGCTGTCCCATTCACATAGGAAGCAACAAAATTTAGTATACCCAGTCTGCATGCCCGTGAGAATTGCAATGACTTTTAGGTCTCCACAAATCCGTCATTGGTAGTCATTGTACTTTATTTTTGCCAAAAGTATAGCCATATTGTCATAAGTTTCTTTCATATGAACAGAGTAGGCGACTGGAATTGATGAAAATAAATTTCCATTATGCAATAACACGGCTTTTAGACTAGTCTTGGAAGAGTCGATGAAAAGTCGCCATTCGTTGACTATGTGCTCATGACCGAGGTGCACCATTAGACCTTTTAAATCTTTGCAATAGCAAATGTCATCATCCATCTCAAAGTATTGAACAAGTTCTCTGTGTCTATGACGAAATTTAGATATCGGAGTATTGGGCGCTAAAAGATTCCATTCTTTGAGTCGCGAACCGAGTAATTCCGCTTGTCCTTTGGTGAGAGCGAGATCACGTATTAGATCTGAAAGTTCTGAATGGTTAATTAAGTGAACACCATCATTCACCGGTATATAATCCGAGTCAGAATTAGTTTCTAAAGCAGGTAAACTATCGCTTTCTGATGGTTCATTCACGTCCAACGGATATTGTTCTGGTGGAACTGGGATCGGACACGTGATTGGATCATGAGGCACTGGTTTCGAAACCGATTCAATATTTGGATAAACCACAGACTTTCTAGTTTTAAAAGTGAAACCATAGATATTTGTCAAGCAGAAGTAACAATCAGTAGCGTGATTTGTCGGTTCACGCCATATTACTGGCACTCCAAAAGGCATCGACTTATGCTTCGGCGATTTTCGTAACCAACCTGCCAATGTATTTGCACAAGTCGAACAAACTGCATTTGGCATCCAAGATTTATTTGCATCATCAACTTTCGAATCGAAATAAAGTTCATATGCCTTCTTTAGCAATGTTGTAAAGTTTTTCTGGTGAACACGATCGGTAAAATATCCGCACACGTAACAGAACAGATCAGCCGAATGTCTACAACTTCTAGAAGCCATATTTCACTCAGAATTATTTCAAAATAAAGTAACTATTTGAAATATAACGTAACATATGTCATGCATCTTTTAGCAGTATAAAAAGTAGAATTATTTTGCATTTTATTAATTTTAAAAAAGTTATATAGTAAAAATGAAACGGAGCAAATAACGGTTTCCCAAAAATATATTTATTCACAAATATCTTAAGAACCCGACGTGATAGAGATAAACGGATTTCAAATTTGAAATCAGCGAAAGAAACTGACCTAAGAACACTTATTCTTATATAAGAAAGAAAAATGTTGTTTGTCAGTGTAATCTGCTGTTCGTTGAGGTGGGAGCCGAGTATGAACAGTGAGTTCTCTTGAATAAATCCGATGAAAAAAAACTCCTGTCAAGGGTCAGATAAAAAGTACTGACTTCCTGCTTCAGCAGACTGATAATATATTATGATATGAAAAAAGTTGTATTCTGGGAATGTTTCGTACCAGTTAAAATGTATCTATTATTGTTTGTTTTTCTTGATTTGGCTTCTAGTCATAATTAGAGAAGGTGGGCCGCGCAAGGGTCACAACATGAAGATGGTCATAACAATAATTATGTGGATGCCGATAGGAACATCAGATTAAAAAAAAAAAGCTGGATCGCAAGGTTTGATCAGCCTGGATTATATAGGAAGAAAAATATAAACGCTTTAACAATATTATCAATATCCTAATCTAACACACATTTAGGTATGACTTGTTAAGCACTCCGTTATTAAATTTAATTTAAACTCCACAAATGTCTAGCTAATCTCGTCGCTCCTAACATGAGATATGAACACTAGTCACTTAAAAGTTTACACCAGATAAAAATAGAAATTAAATCGCGTTCTTTAAATTATCCACCGACTAGCGTCTATTAATTAATTTAAAGTATCTCTTACTGAGGAAATAGCGGGTAATTAATTTTACGTTTATAGCTGGTAAACATTGCTATACGTTATTTAATTAACACGGACCAAAAAAACCCAGTGAAATATAATGGAAACACCTTTACAATTAAACCATTAAAACTCTAATATATTATTACCGCAGCACAGAAAAAAGAATTAATCTCCAAGTATATAAGTAAGTCCAAAATGGTAGTATGGCTCTTATATGCGAGCTAGGTACTTTCTTCAAAATCTCTGGCGCAACTGATAACTTAGTTTTAAGAGATTGCTATATATATTAAATGGATAAAAATCGTTAGCTACATGTGAGATTTTTCACCTCTGCCCGTTTCTGGGGGATTTCTGCGGTCGAATAGCGAATGAAGGCTATTTCTCGCGCCTTCGCCAACCACAGATTCCGTTCTCGGACGACCGGCGCCTTTAGATCCCGTCTTCTCGGTGAGCATTTACGTCCCCTGGAACACGAACAAAAGAATAAAGTCGGTAAAATGGTTAACGCCCTTTCTGCATTCTGTGCTTACGACCCGTTCTATCTTAGTGACTACAAACCCCGTTGCCTCGCCCCCCCCCCCCTCCGTTTTCAGGGACAAGTCGCTGATGAAATTATGTACCTGACAGCCACCAAACCCCCTTGCCCTTCCCCCTTTTGACAGGAAGACAGTTAGAGATATGAATAGCTGTATCAATAGCGCTTGAAACAAAGAGAGGTAGGCGTGGCTAAACTAGAAAATAAGACAGATGGCGAAATGCATGGCTGTATGCGCGATAATCCTTGCATGCTAATTAGGAAGTCTGTGAGAGACCACGTTGAGCGGTTATATTGAACAAGAGTGTGGGGTGCCGGTGCGATTAAAGTGGCTCGATCAGGGTTGCTCAATATTTATGTCACAGTAACCCTTCCTTCTCTGTGGGCACTGCGTTCTTGAACAGTTTTCGGGCATGCTTCTTCTGTTTCCTGATTTCATCTATTTTAATTTGTCTTCTACTGTTTGCGGTGGGTTACTTTCCCTTGCCTCCCTGACTCCAAACACTTTGCGACAGTGAAGATATATTATGTCGCCGAAGATTTCCAGCTTCTTCTCCAAAGTTATCTGCTTCAGGTTGTTATCCAACTCTTTTGCCAAGGCTTCGTCCAGCTGTTCCCAAAGCCCTTTTGCACTGGCAGGTGGAAACTTGATTGCATCTCTTTTCCCGTCCAAGAAGTGTGTGAGATCATCATCAGGCAGATCAACTTGAATGTACTCAGCACTGTGGATTGACTCCTGGCTGAGTTCTTCTAACGTCTTATCCGTCGAGACAGAGCGCTGATGATCAACAGAGCGCTGTTGACCTCCCACTGATGAGCCCCCACACCCCTTTTTTGTTCTGTGGATATTCATTCCTCTCTTTTTATGTTTTTTATGTGTGTGTGTTTATTTTAAAATAAGGAATTATTGTGTTAATAAAAATAAAATTTTCAGTTTGGCACAGAAACTGTGAGAATTTAAATTGCCTTTTTAAGGTGTCTTTGTGTGTGTATGTGTATGTGTGTGTGAGTGCAAGAACGCGCGGCGCGTGTGGGTGTCTTAGACTGCAAATTTTTGGTTAATAAAATGGACTTTCAGTTTGGCACAGAAACTGTTTACAAAAATGAAGTTGTGGTTTTTATGTTTTTTCCTTGTTTTGTTTTATTGATCTTTTTTTTTTTGTTGCTTCGTAACATAATTTTAGTTTTGCACAGTTCGAGTAAAACAATACAATTATATTTTTTTAGGTTTCTTTTATTTTGTTTTAAGGCATTCGTTTTTTTTTTCTTTTAATAATACAAAATAATGTTAGTTTAGCTCGGAAACTAAAAAAGAAAATTGTGTATTTAATTCATTTTTTTATTTCTGTAAGCCATTTTTGGGGTCATAAATGCATTTTTATAGCTCATTTTCTAGCAGTTCTTATGTCATTAAAATGCTAGCCCTGTTAATCACTATAAATAATAATGAAAAGTAATAATGTCTATTTTTTTTACAAGGGCACAATGGTATGTCTGATGGTATGAGAGGTTCTCTGCACTGCCTATTGGCATGTTCTTGGCAAATTGAACAGTTTTTACATAGTGTTTCTATGTCCTTGTTTATCTGTGGCCAGTAAACATCTTTCTTTGCTCTCAGTTGTGTCTTCACAATACCAAGGTGACTACTATGGAGCTGTATAAGAATGATATCACGTTGTGTTTCTGGTATAACAATGCGATCTCCTTCAAGGATCAGAACATCTTCGATGCTTAACTCGTCCCTCATAGAGTAGTATGGACGGTTGTGTGTTGGAACTTCCCTGATAGAGCTTGGCCATCCATGGTATATCAGTTCTTAGACAGTTAAGGATAGGATCTCTCACTGTGTCTTCTCTGATGTATTCAAGACGATTATCACTGAACTTGACAAAGTCAATTTTAATGTTTTTAAATTCTATATTTTGCATTTATTAACATGTGAAAATGGCTAGTTGATGTCCGTCATATGAGGCTGGCAACCTCAGCATATAAAAAGGTTTCATGAACCACCACTGCAAGAGCTGGTAAACTCTTTATGCGGGTGTTTCATAGAGAACCAAAAGCAGAGGTAGTCTCAAGATCCATATGGAGCAGGGAGTGGATGATGATAGAACTGATGTACATACTTATTATATTATTCATCTTTTCAACCAGTGCAAATGTAAGTATATTCAATTTAAATGTAATGAATGTTTTCCGCTCACTGGGATTAATATTACTGCTCAGAGAGGGTAAAGTTCTGAGGTAGATGGGATGAAAGGAGGGAACATGATTGTGTGTTAGGAAACACAATACTCAGGAGAGTATTTGTTTCTCTTATTTCATAATACTAGTCAGTGGTATCAGTTAAGGGTGCTATCTCTGGAACAAAGTGTGTGGTACAAGTGGCCTGCTGTCAACTCTAGACACCATCATCAGACGGGTCTTGAAGACGCTGGACCAGCTTCGTGATTACTTCCTGATATTTCTTGGAAGGTGTCACAACCTCCAGACTTGACCAGTGACTAGAGTGAATCAGTCCTTAACCTGCAAATAACCAATCATCGGCTGGAGCAGAAATCAACAAACTTACTGGCAGCTAAGTACAAACTTAAAAGCTGCCAAGTAAACTTTCCGACAATTCCCTCAATATCCATAACATCACCGTGTGAAGATTACCTCTTTTTAAAAAGAATTATTCATTTTACACTGTTAAATATAATGGATTATTTAATTTGTTATTTGTATATATACACATTAGTAGCTCATTTAATGCTTTTGAGTGTACTGCACCCATATGTCTCAGTCACCTTAAATACGCTTAAAATAGAAATACTAAATTAAGATTTCACTGAATTAAATCAGTCGGGGGCTTAAACGAGCTAAATCATACAACACATCTCTTCACAAAAGTTGTCGGGCAGATAATAAGTTAACTTTGCTAAGACACATTTGGCATAATTCTTGATTTCTGAATATCATGTGAATGCTCCCTCACGGTAGAAGCATCATCATCCTTCTATTTGCATCTCTGCCAAGAGTAATCTTCTGCGAATTTAGATACCTTTGAAGACCCACATAAGATACTCTAGGTTTTGGCCATTGTGAACCATCACTGCAGAGCGAAGGGGAGGCAACCCGTGACCCTCAGTTGCCGTAAGTGTACACTTTTTGCTGGTGAATGTTAGTCCATGAGATTGTGCCACATGAATTAAGTTAATCGAGTTACGGTCAAGTTCTTGTTTTTACCTGCCACAGACCACAATGTCATCAGCTATTGCCACTGTGCCAGGACATTGCTCGACGATGTTGTCAATTTTCTGCTAAAAGATGTCTTGAGATACCTGTACATTCAGACCAAATGGGAGTCTTTTGAAACAATATCTGCCTAATGCCGTTTGGAAGCTTGTAAGGAGTTGACTTTCCTATGCTATCTCAACAGTATCAATGTACAGCATTTAATTTAGAGAAGTATACGCCATTGTGAAATTTGTGAAATATCTCTTCCACTGTATGCATCTTGTGTAGACAGCGTTTGAGACTGTTGTTTTAATGTTTTGGGTCAAGGTAAATTCGAAGAGAAACGTTCTGTCAAGAGTTATGACTCCAAAACAGTCTTTGTATGTTCCATTCTAAGCTCTTAGCTTTGTTTTGCCACACTCTTATTGTTTTACATCCCTTGTGGGAAATCCTTGTTCATCCACTTTGTCAGGCATGATCTGCCTGCATAGTTTTAGAGGTAAAGTGTTTCTTTGGGCTCCTGTGTCTTTCTTAAAATGGATATTTGTTTGTTTGTGCATTGTGATTTCTGGTATTCTGAATTGCACCTTGCAGAAAGCATGTGTTCTATCTGGCTCATTACTGAATGTTAGTACCTTCACAATATCGAATGTGAAAAGACCATTTTCTCCAGTGGAGTCACAGTCTTCAGTCATCATAGAATGTATTTGTTTTGAGTACTCTGTGCTGCGAAGTTTTTGTTGAACATTGTCTCGGTTCTTCTTAAAACAAACTTGTATCCAGTGGCTTCTCTTACTTCATTAATGGCATATGAAGTCTTTAGCTGGACAGTGACTATGTTTGTTATTTAGACCGCAACATTTACACACAGTATCTCTGCTTGTATTTTTTCTTGTTGCTTACTTCCAGTTGCTTTGTTATGTTTATGTTTATAGCTTTTTACCTCATCCACCTGGGCTGCTAATGTATTTTGCTGAATTTGTTTAACATTCAGCTTTTGTGCCTCATGCTTCTTGCTTTCATCCAGAACTTGTTGTAAGGTTAGGATATCACTCTGGCTCAGTGGCCATTTCTGAAACTCAGGCATATGTGTGCTAAGCAGAACCGTTCAATAATGCGCTATGTATCTCCTGTTACGTATTTCAGTGTATTATATTACAGACAGGTTGCTTCGCCGAGATTGGCAAGTCCGGTGTCGAGTCGCTAATTAAAACACTCGAGTCTCGAGTCAAACGTTGTCATGATTTCAATCTGATTCGAGTCGATGAACTCCGACTGGAGTCGACGGACTCCAACTCGAGTTGACAACACTTTTTTTTCTGTGACATTTCAACTTATGTAACACGTATTTATCCCGTATGACAACGCTGCTCTCTTCCAGGTTCTGTGTATTTAGTTGTCATGTCATTTCATTTATTCATAGGCGTAACTACAGTGAAAGGGGTTTCGGGCCACAAAGTAAGTGGAGTAAAATGGGCTAAACCACTATAATCAACAAATGTGTATAAATATGTCGCTACTTACTTCATCGTCGTCTTCTTCTTGTGAACCCCAGGGATTCGAACTTTCACTTTTTTACCCTTGCAGAAACTGGGCATGAGATCTACATCATCCTTTAGCTCCCTTAGGAGCAAAGATGTTTCGTAAATTTGTGCCAGGTCTTCGTGCCCCAAGTCATTCGTTTAAGATCTGTCCGTATCTTCTTTAGCACTTCTTTCTGTCTCCCGAATCTGGGACATGCTATGACGTTTAGCACAGGAATAAAGGACATTAAAATGATATATACAGAGGCGAGGGTAGCTTTTGACCATTATTTTCTGGGGCGCACTCGGTGCTGGACCACCCAGGAAGTGGCTTGTCTACTCGGGTGGTAGTTACGCCTCTGTTCATTACCCGTCAGCTCGACGTGGAGTATAGGCTGTCAAGAATTTCACGTCAGGTCTTAATGTCCTGCATTTTCCGTTCAAACACTTTTGATGTCTTCTTTATCCTACAGTATTTTCATCTGCTTTAAATTTCTTCTGCGCTTTTTTTTTTTTGGCTCTCTCTGTTTCTGTTACCTAGGAGATTCAAGAACAGGGACTCCTTGTAATGCTATTAAATAGTTTCTTTTAAATAGGGTGGTTTGGTCACGTCTGCAGAATGGGAGACGATCGACTAACACGACAAATAAAGGACACCAAGAACCAGGGATCCAAAACTACAGGACGACCCAGAGTTTGCTGGGAGGACAACATTAGAGTGCTATGAAGGACCCAAGACTATATTGTAACCAGGCCAGGAGGAAGACAGCCGATATGACAGTATGGCGCTCTCTCTGGCGAACCTCTACACCCCATGGTGGAACAGGAACAACTAAGTATGTAAGTTCTTCAGTGTGTTTTCTATCCAAAGCCAATATTTTATCTCACTTTTTCATCCTCTGGTATTTGTCTGGCATTTTCATGTCTTCCGCATTTTTTAATTCAAATTTAATCCTTATATTCTGCCCATGCACGAGACCTGTAACTTCGTGGTTGTCATTTTGATTGTTCTCCATGTTTCAGGGCAATACAATAGGACGGTCTTGAAGGAGTTAAAATTATTATTTTTGCATTGAACTTGTTTCTTTTATTTCTCATGTATTTCTCAGTGCAATGAAATCTCCCGTTACGTTCTTTTGTTCATACTTTTATTTCCCTGTTCGTTCCTCAAACGCAGGAAACGCGGCCTGTTTACTTCCTTATATATATATATATATATATATATATATATATATATATATATATATATATATATATATATATATATATATATATATATACGTTTCGCCGCCTATATATATATATATATATATATATATATATATATATATATATATATATATATATATATATATATATATATATATTATATATATATATATATATATATTATATATATATATATATATATATATATATATATATATATATATATATATATATATATATATATATATATATATATAAGTATATATATATATACCTGTTATATATGTATATATATATATATATATATATATATATATATATATATATATATATATATATATATATATATATATATATATATATATATATATATATATATATATATATATATATATATATATATATATTATATATATATATATATATATATATATATATATATATAAACACGAATTCGTACTGCCTCTCCATTACCTATGTCTAACCATCATGTCTTACCATCACTTACCTAAGTTTCGCCGCCTCATTTTCCTGCATTTGAAGCTCCAGATCTTTGGCATAAGCATTCTGCCTTCGTCGTTTGGCACTGCTGGTTTCATTGTCTCCTGAAATTACAGAAAGAAAACACAACCTGTTATATATGATCTGCTGTGTTAAGCGGTGGAATTGTGTCCTTCACAAAACAATTGTTTGTTTGTTTGTTTTGTTTTTTTTTGTTTTTTTTTTTGGGGGGGGGGGGGGGGGAGGGAAGGGGAAGGGGGTGTTAGAAGCTGGATCCAATACGTAATTCTTTCTTCTTTCTCGTTCGTCCTGGAAAGGACATTGGTTGCGTTGTGTCGTCGTTTACAACGAAGCTGCAGTATTTGCGTCTTTCGGCTCGACACATCCGACTTCAGCACAGCAATTTTTGGGACCGGGTTTGCCTTCCCTCTGCGATCCCAACTCTCTCGGCCAGACTGCTTCCAGGACCACCACTTGGAGGTGGAGTAAGGTCTTGGTCAGCTCTGGTTCGCTGACCCTGACGCAAGCAGTCAAGCTATGAGTCGCTGACTGCATTCATCTCTTTTGCTGCGTCTATACGTAAGTGAATCTAATGCATTTCCTGTAATAAAAACGTTGAAAATAGGTGCTACACAAATGATTACCACTTCCGTTTTTCACTATTTAGGATCATGTATCCGCCACTGTATGTGGTTCCCCTGCGATACGCCTGGAAAAAAAGTCCTCATGTGATCTTACAACAGTGGTTTCTGTAGTAATTTGTTTGACATGGTGAGGTTGCCTGTTCCATACACAACCTCATGTTAGTCGTCTTTTACGACACACCTGAGTTATCAGTTGTCATATTCATACTTTACTTCCTCAAAGACCCGATGTAAACAACACGGAATTATCATAAATGTATTTTATGTCGGTGTTTCACTACAATTTAATAAGCGCGATCTAAAAGGTCAAAGGTAAAAGTTAATGTTGTCCCATAGCACTAACTGACACAGGGAGCGAAGTGTTAGAGACTTCAGCATTTTCCAGCTTTTTTATGAGGTGGGGTGATCAGCAAATATAGCCAAACCATCGCAGTTGGGACTGTTTCACTTGAGTCTTTCCAGTTAGATCCGACAGTATTTATGCAAATTTTGACACCCCCCCCCCTTTTTTTTTTTTTCACTGCGTGACGTCATATGTGGACGACCCGCAGTGCAAAGCAATATAGACGAATCAAACGTTTTGGAAATGCCGACGAACTGAAGTACGGTACTGCTAAAATTATTTGGATGATTAAACTTAGAAGTCGCGACCCAAGTGGGTCTGGCCCCTAGAGTGTCAAGACGCCAAAGGGCAGAAACACATGCCTGATCGGGGGTAGAGAAGCAGGAACACAATCTGATCACCAGATTACCTCGTGTTGCAGTGCTGTATTTAAAGCTCCATTTCGTTGATAATCTTAACTTATCTGAAAGTTCCACTCTATAGTGTTAGTCTCTGTTTTAATATTATTTGTTTTATTTGCTGACAATGTAGTTATGTTATTTTCATGAGACATTGACATAAAACCCACAGTGACGGGGCACGGCGAGAAGATCAAGCAGCATAATATGGTAGACACTGAATGAACTATAGGGTGGAGGAAACACTTCGAGATGGACGGAGAAAGCATGGTTCCGGATCATTTGTCGGACGCCTAAATAAATATTTTGTAGGGTCATTTCAGTGTTTTCTCTACCTCGCTAGAAGTGGTGGAAAGGTAATTCTAAAGCTGTGACCTGAATACACGTCTCATTGAAGCACACTTTGCTTGTAGAATGTAATCTGTCCAGTCTTCCTTCTTCTTCCTCGTTCGTCCTGAAAAGGACGGTGGTTGCGTTGTGTCTGTTTACGCCTAAGCTGTGATATCTGCACCTTTCGGTCGACACATCCGACTTCTGCACGACATTTTTTAGGACCGGGTTTGCCTTCCCATTTCGATCCACACTCGCTCAGCCAGACTGCACAGCTGCAGACTGTTTCCAGGACCACCACGTGGAGGTGGAGTGTGGTCTTGACCAGCTCTGATTCGCTGGTCCTGACGCAGGCAGTCAAGCTATGAGTCGCTGACTGCGGTCTCTATTGCTGCGTCTTGAGGTCCCATCTGTACTTTCTTGTATATTCTATTCTTGTATTGTGTCGATTATAATGTCGTGTATAGATAGTACTTGAGCTGATGGTATGGGACAGGAAGATTTGGCGTAAGTTTGTTGAAGGTATTTGCTTCTCGGGAATTGAAAGGAGAATAAGAAGAAGAAGAAGAAATACAGAGAGCACATAAATGTCATATTTGATAATAACGATTCTAGATCTTAAATGGTGTACACTATGGCATACATAATTAGGCAGACAAGTAACAGAACTGATAGGTTCAGCGGGGGATCGAATCAGGGACCGTCAGTACGGTGCTATCGCTTCGCTACGAGAGTGAATCATGAAAGGACACATGGCCATTTACATGTAAGTTATCGGATGGCCTTTAGTTCGATTCCTGGTGAACCTATCATTTCTGTTACCTTTGTTTTTTAGTGTACTATTTTTTTCGGTGTTGCGTGTTCCTGCTATTTATCTATTTTCGTTTATTATTTACTAACCACAAGTCTCGGGTTCCCATCTTTATTTATTTCTGTCTTGATAGTATATATAGCGGATTAGGTTGTGTTTTTTATCAGTGTCGTAATGGGCGCATTGGGTGAGGGTTTCCGTGCTGGCAGAATGTATTTCTTCTTTACAGTCCCTTACCTTGATCCATCTTCTTCTAGACTGTCTTCGTTTCTTCATTATTGCTGTTATCCTAATGTTACATGCATATAATGATTATTGTTTAGGCTTTACTGTAGCAATAACAAAGGCCGGTTTAGGGCAGATTTCAACCGTTCGGACCCCGAGCCTAAAACGGCCCCGCGCAGAAATGTGAAACTGTAACAGGAGACAGAACAAGTTTTTGAACTTGAAAAATCAGCTGACATAAATGGCTACATCTCTTGTCAAACACTGGAAGCGTTAAAGCCACTACCTCTGATTGAAGGTTCCTGGAGACAATGCTGCTCCGTAAGGAGCACATGAGTTAATGCAAGCTCTCTAAAAAGAACTACAGTCTGCCTCTCATGCTCCGTTAGGAGCGCCAAGGTGAAAGAAAAAGAAGAAAGTTCATCTTAATCAGCTTGAGGTTGATAATATACGACACAATGTACGTAATACGTTTTCATACTACTCATGGACGATGTCACCACAGCATGTAAGGAGAGGACAAGAAAGTATTCAGTGGGGTACTGGAAGATGAGACTGGTTTGTGTTTCAGAGCTGGCATTTGCCGATGATGTTGCTCTGATTGCTAAACCAGAGGCCCATCTTCAATGCAACCTGCAAGTCTGAAAGGAAGTGCCGGAGAAGAGAGGGATGGTCATCAGCAGCTCCAAAACCAAAACTATGGTGATATCACGAGAGGAACGAAGGCAACATATTAAGCTGGGAGAACAGGTCCTGGAGCAGGTCAACCATTTAAATATCTCGGAGCTGTCATAGACTGGAAGAGAGGTATCAAGAAGAGTTGGCTACCCGAAGAGCAGCAGCTGGAAGACTTTTTCAAGCCATAAATCGAGGATTCCTCACCAAAAAAGGAGTTGGCAAGAAAACGAACATGGCTGTATACCGCTCCACCTATGCCCCAGTCTTGACGCATGGATGTGAGTCATGTTATAGCATTGGCCTCTCTTGGCAATGGTAGCAGGTTCGAAAAACGGTGGCGTCATGATCCAGTCTACGCAGCTGCAAATGGGTACCTGATGTTTGGCTGTGCTTAAGGCATCAGTTAGCTTCAATCCGGCCCTAGCTTCACTATACAGTGAGTGGTACCTATGTAAGCATCAATGTACAGTGTCCGTTACCGTAAGAAGGAATCACTGTACATTGTTCCGTACCGTTAATCCTGTCTTTCCTCTGACACCGACCCAGATAATGATGAATCAAAAGCACAGGCGGCACATAACAGCAGATTTGCTGTTGCCCCGCCTTCAGTGGTGTGTGTTTTTTTTTTTAACGCTTAATTTATTGCTTCCTTAAAGAGTATTACGTTCATCCACTTACACATTATTTATAGCAGTGACGCAATTATTTATATATGAATGACATAGGAGCAATGAAGTAACGGTTTATTTTCCCGTCTTTGAATCAATTTGTTTACAAGAGTCAAATGACGTCAATTATGTATTGACAAAAGAAAACAAGGAGAGGAAAAAAAAAGTATTGGAAGCTATGTAAGTGGTTAAGAGACGAAAGATTGTATTCGCTGTCATTATTCTGACACACAACTTTGTTAATGACGATTACGATCAAGAATGATAGGTAAAGGTAGTATCATAGAAGAAATTGTCGTAGGGGATTCAAGTGTTAGAGAATATTTATATTCACTATACTAATTCCGGTATCGAGAGGTGGGTGACCAGTTCCGTTCCTAGCTGACTTTGCCTTCCCTAACTCACGAACAGATTCAGGTGCCCATTTACAGCTGGGAAGACTAGAGCTGGGTAGACTCAGAAGTGAAGAGCAGAATAGCACAGGCAAAAGCAGCATTCTATAAAATGAAGAGTATTTTATGCAACAATTCTTTGTCATTGGAAGTAAGAAAGAAAGTTCTTCAGTGTTATATAGAACTATTCCTGACATACGGGAGCGAGTCATGGACAATTAGTAAACAAGTAGAGAAAACATTAAAGGCCACAGAGATGTAGTTTTACAGAAGAATGTTAAAAATACCATAGACAGCTAAAAAAAGTTTATGAGGATATCCTGAAAGATTCCAGTACGCAAAGAAAACTTATTTCACAAGTTAGAAAGAAGGAATCCACTTTTTGTAGGGCATGTTATGAGAACAGGAAATCTGGAATATATCGTAACAACAGGTAAGATTGAGGGCAAAAGAGAAAGGGGGAGACAAAGAGAGCAAATACTGGACAATTTGACATAGTGGCACGGAAAGAAGTCAACAGCAGAATTGATCAATTGTAATAGAGACCGGAAGTTGTGGAGAGGCATGATCTCCTACGCCACTAGGCATTGTAGTTGAAGAAGACTAGAGCGTGACCCCACCGTGTTAATAACCAGTTACGGTAAAGAATACATTTGAAAAATGTCAAAAAGGAACATGAAATAAACAGAATAAAGGAACCCAGACAACGACGCCAAAAGCGTTTAAATTTTAACAATACGATGTATTCACGTTAAAGAAATCATCAGTTGATAACCACATTTAATGAATGCGAACTATTAGGTTAGAGTCCGATTGGCAGCGTGGTTAGAACGCTAGCCTCTCCCGAAAAGGTACCCGGGTTCGAAACACGGTGTCGTAACGCTCAAGTTTACCCAGCTGTAAACGGGTACCTGACTCTACCATTGAATTAGGAAGGCAAAGACATTGAGGTCACCCCACCATTCGAAGTTGGATCTAGTATAGATAAGTCTCGAATAATTCACTAACTTACAGCATTATCTGATATGGGACTACCTTTTAAATAAATAATTAGACGAAAAGCGGCATTTATAGATTTCCACACAACGAGATGAAATCACACACTAAAAATATATCACATAACTTGCCTTGAAGAAAGCAGTCAAATAACAGTTACTAAATTACGTCAAATAACGCTGCAAATAGCGTCACGTGATTACGTCAAAAACGCATTTCAAGAACACAACAACCAAGCCACCTGAAGAATGCCAGACCTGTTTACCTGAAGCAAAATAGCCTTTCACGTCTGTCATTGAAACTGTCTGGCACACGTGACAAAAAGATCGCTTTCACAGACTACCTGTAGCTTTTTAAAATAGTGCGTTACTTAATGTAATCCCTTGACTGCCTTAACATTCCGTGCATCTCAGAAACCAGAACTAACATTTGTGACATCCGTAAAATAGAAGCCTTATTAAATACAGAAAACTTACTGTTAAGTTATCAATCATTACTGTTTAAACACTAGATCTACATACATATGTATGATATGACTTCAGTTCCAAGTGTGTCCAAGGCAGTGAATAAACATTTCCTACCCAAAAATCAATACCACTAGAAATAATCTTGAAAGTATTCCTTACAACAAACTCTGTACAATGTTTCTAAATTTCTTAAGACCTAGAGATTTTGAGGCTTGCTCAAACATGTTTAAAGTTAAAGGTAGTCGCGTAGAAGAAACGTCCGTAATGGAGTGAAGTATTAGAGATTTCACAACACTTGTTGTAGCTGTTTGTCT
The DNA here is from genome assembly GCA_024509875.1 of Oreohelix idahoensis. NCBI lineage: Eukaryota > Metazoa > Mollusca > Gastropoda > Stylommatophora > Oreohelicidae > Oreohelix > Oreohelix idahoensis. The sequence goes on from JAMPIV010012665.1 coordinate 370,098, forward strand.
TATCCTTCTTCGTACACTCTCAGATGTTAAATTGAATATTTGTTGCAGACTTTCAGGCTTCAATAATTGAGCTGATATTATGTTTCATTTCATGTATTTTAAATTCATCTGTTCTGCCATCACGGAGTATCTTTCTGCTGCAACTTTGGGTTTCTCTACGTTATTTTTATAATGTTCGTTTCGGTGTTTCTTCATTAAACTTTGTATTTAAGAATGATGGTGTTTATTTTTTGCTATTGTTAGCAGCTTGTATTTGAAGTGTTATCTTCTTGAACCAGCCATGAAGGTTAACGGTCAAAAGTCATGGAACTTAATTGCAACTTGTAGAACACTTCAGGGAACAAGTCTTGTTCAGACGACTAGATATATTTATTAACGTTCATAATTTCATCATGAATACTTAACAAGATATTACACATTAAAGACACTTGTTATCACAGTTCTATAGTTCAATTCTTATCAGACATTGTACGTCTGTTTTGTAACCGTTTTCATAAAGTTTATGTCTTTGACCAAATCTTATTTATTAAGCATTTGGTATAACTATTATATTTCTGATTAATTAATGTCATAAAGGAGTGAATTACATCATCCAACAACTGTGTCTATTATATTAATTCCCTTTTGGCATTTCTTAGCCTGGCTCTATCAGCCTTACATATTCTATCTGCGATCATACTTCATAATTTTCTCGTTAATAATTATTGCGGTTAAAATACCCACTTATGTAACTGGGAACTCAATGGTCCTTACACATTATAACTTTATTGCTTTTCCAGCATTACATTAACGGTTATACACTATCATAAGTTAGTGGCCATGCCACATATTCCGAACATTGCCATAAGGCTCGAAGGCCACACAAAAGACTGTCGTAACCAAGTCTAATGCGTCATGCATCGCCACACGCGAACTATTTCATTCTATACAGTTGGAGTGTTACATGGTGCGATCATCTGAATCGGGGAAGCCGAAAATGCTCGCTGACCATGCAACAATCCTCAACAATATCATCAAAGAAAGCAGTGGTCAGCTTGAGGCTATTATTAGCTGTTTATGAGGTGAGGTAAGCGGTTTCCTTCCTCGTTTCTTTTGCCTTCCCCAACTTACGAGCAGAGGTATGTACCCATTTACAACTGGGTAGACTGGATCGTGATGATACCAGGTTTTGATCTCGGAACCAGATAACTGTGGCACGAGAGGAAATGCTCTAACCGCTTAGCCAATCGGGTGCTACAAGATTGTTTGTTAGAATAACAGTCCCGTGTAGGTCCCGTGTAGGTCCCGTGTAGGTCCCGGGTATCTCTCATGAGGCCAGGAAAGAATAGGACTGCTGTACCCTCAGACCAAAGGACTAGCATGAGACTGTTCATGAGGATGGCAATCTCATCATGTAAGACAAATAGCCACAGAAACCACTGCTTCAAGAACATGTGAACTACGTCAGGTGTCATGCCAGGGGACCAGCTGTAACGGTGATTTTACGCTCCGGAAAATTATGATGATAATAACGATTATGTTGATGATGATGATGACGATGATGATGATGATGATGGTGATGATGACAATGATAATGATAATGATGGTGATAATGATGATGGTGATGATGAGAATGATGATGATCATGTTGATTGGAATGACAATTAAAATTAGCGTGGCAAACAGTAAAATGAACACATTAAAGTACATTAGAGAACAAAGGTATGGACTAAGTTATGTTAAGCTTAGATTGTATCTACACGACGGACATGTGGAATTAAGACAAGAAGAGAGAAAGAATAGCTATTAAGCATTAAACAGAAGAAACAGAAAGTTAGACGGCTAATTTTGCTCACCGTAAAGGGAAAAACCAATTGTCAAAACGGCATCTAAATAGATTCATTTGTAATGGGGTGGGAGTGGCTCACAGATATGACGTTCGCTTCTAATTCTAAACGTACCGGTTTCGCTCCCAGCACAGGGAATATAAATTATGGAAATTTTTTTTACAACCAATTGTTCATAATGATGTCATACTCTCCCCCTTGATATCCTGGGTAGTGAGAACAATTACCTAGCCTTTTCGGATCAGGGCGAAAAAAAGGAGATCCCGTGTGCAAGTTGCGCACGTTAAAAATCCCTCGGCAGTTGGAAATTGTAAAGAGTAGGCCATATGGCCGCTGCCCAGGCAAAATGTAAAAATTAGGAAACCTACCCACCACATAAATATTTACAGCATGTGTCATTTCTCTATACACACACTGAGATCCTCCTTGTTTGATCTGAGGGAGTAGATCGGAGCCCTGATGGAGTTGTCCGTGTACAGTGAAGATAGTCCTTAATACCAAACCAAACCAAACCAACCCAATTCATTTTTAATTAGACGACAGTTCGTTCCAACGTAGGGCTCAAGACAGTGGCGAAAGAGCGATAACCCAGAAAATAAATTTGACAAAAATCTCTATTTTAATCACTAATAGTTGTAATGCTAAATGTCTGGTGGAAACAACGACAGAATTACAGAAACTGTAACATTAACATGCAACTTCAAGCATGTCGTAAAAGGCTTTTATTTCAAGTTTGTACATGGGATTGGCAAACTCGTTACTTAAAACAGTGTTACACATACCACCTCTGGAAGAACACATGAATGCTTACATGCTGGCTTCATACGGGTGGGGGCAGTTACATTGGTGGCTACGTGTTTAATATAGAGCGAAAAATTAGATTATGATTAGAAATTATGATGATGATGATGGCGATGATGATATGATGATGATGATGGCGATGATGATATGATGATGATGATGAATCATAAGGATGATGATGATGATGACAACATACATTTAATAGTTTCAGTAATGAGATATCATTTTAAAAATTTAAAAAAAAAAAAATTTCCGCACTCGCTGACTCCACTCTGACAATTTTACCTGTAACACTTTCAGGTGTAATTCTATCTTATACTTAACAAAGTTGGTGGGCCACGACAACAGGATATCAAAAATGGGACGTATCATTTCTTAAAACGTTTCCACAGCCGGTTATAGGTTACGGTTTTCTATACTAGGCTATGAATCGTGATTGATTCCCTTGATCGATTAAGCTAGGTTCTCAATAACATGATATTAATGGCTGTGTCAATAGTGGAATAGTAAACTGATTCTCTTCCGTCAGAGTGCATAAATGGTGGGACGACCTTTTTAACGTCTGGTGACATCTCCAACGTTTACTTTCAGATAACAGAGTAGAAGGCAACGTACACAAGAAACAACGTATAGACTTATGTAGTTAGCCTTCTGACATTTGTAGAAGTGATATAAATTATTGTTGTTAAATATATAAGGTTGGGTCCATTGTAGTTTCGTGGGTCTCTGAAGAGGTGAAGAAATAATATGACGACTCTACCATTAGTCGTGTTGTACAAGGCGACTAGAAAGAGGTTGTGAATGAGGCTGGCAACCTCAACATGTAAAACAAATTGCCAAAAACATCACTGCTGCAAGAGCATGTGTCTGCTAGGTGCGGGTTTCCTGTAAGTGGTCCAGCTGCAGTCGTGGCTCCATGGCCCATAATGAGCGCAACGGAAAATGAGGATGATAATGAAGATGATATAGTGGAATTTTTTTTTGAAGAAAATGGAGGATTCTAAGAAAACCTAGGCATTTACTTAAGCGCACGTATGCACAGAAAGTCGGTTAGCATTTTTGTAAATAGAAAATAGATGTTAATTATTGTTGAGCAATTCCTTCCAATACAATAAATCAATATTCAGAATAAAAAATCCTCGAAGATTCCGTTCCCAATTTATTGAGAGCAGTTGTGAAGCGGGAAGTGTCTTCAAATGAAACAGGGCCCGTGACATCGACACGGCAATAAAACGACCAGTTAAATTTAGTTGCTTATCCTTTACAGGACGTGGCAATCAACACCAGCTTTTATTGGCTGTTTTTGATTTTTCTGGGCAATTTTTTCATTCAGTAGTTTGCCATTGCTTTCTGAACGGTACGGCGCTTATACCATTGTTAAAAATCCACACAAAGCGATCTGCTACCAAACTGCCTGCAGCAGGTTACGAACCTGGTATATCTGGATTATGAAACTGCGTTCATAACGACCAGAGTAGGTAGCATTTCCTAATTCGGACGTACTTTGTATAATAACTAGGTTTTTTTTTACTCGGCCTCGTTTGGGTGTGAAAAAAAGGAGTGAAAAAAATATCAAATACTGCCACTTGAGACATATAACAGTTAGATGTTTGTTCACAATTAATAGAGATTGCTTTAGAGGATATCTTTGAAGAAAACATGAAATAAACGGGAAAAGAACATACAAGTTGATATTATGCTGCAACTGGATAACATATAGTAACGTCGAGAAAAAAAAATAATTTTAAAACATTATATTCTAATAATTCAAATTACAAAAAAAAAAAAAACATCCTAACCAGCAAACCGTGGCGTACGAGTCTGTGCACTACTTTATCGGTTCCGCCAGAAGATTCGATGTCTCTTTTTTTTTACACATAGTAAAATACTAGTATTTATATTCTGGAAGCTACTTAATATTTCAATAATTAAATACAATAGTTTGTGATCGAAATGTGGTTAATAGGTTAAATATAATATATTTATAGGACCCCGTCAAATCTGGTAGACATTGACAATAGGGTGTGGGAAAATCGGACATTTATACATGGTCTTCGGACAGTTTCAATTTATCAAACTTTTTGTTTACAAAATACAGTATTAATAGCGTAATGATGAATACTGTGTCACTGAACCAGACACATACCAGTGATGAAAAACAATAAAGAAAATGCACTGACGCATACTTGTCAAACAGAGTGAACCAGCTATAAGTAAGAGAATATCTAGTGTAACGGAAATAAAGGGGGACCCCCACCCCCGATCCCCACACACACGAAGCACACACGTACAGAGAAGAGTGCTGGAGACAAACATAAGAAGGTTCAAGGAAATATTGAACAAAACATGAAATGATGGCACCAGCAGTGGCGGCTTTCTTTAATGAGCTGTTGAGCTGCAGCACCCCCTGTAAAATAAAGGACTGCATACTGTCTCTACTACATTATAATACATAATCCGGACAGACCGAAAAACTGAGGTTACACCGGAAGGGTTAAATACAAAAAAAAAAAAAAAATTATCCAACACCGTATTGGGGAAAGCGCTGCAAAAGATTACACCTCAAGTGACCTTGACCTCTTATAAGCGAATGCTTGTCAAACACACAGCTAGAGGCGAACTACGATTGGTTTGAATTCTTTATCTGGAGCTGCAGCCGAACACTGCTCAAGTGCAATGAGCAAATTAAACGGAAGTTACAATGAAAATTTTAAACACGAGAAATAGCAGCATACATGTCTGTGTAACCTTTTTGAGACTCGGGAAGCTGCTACGACTGACAATAATTACTCCTAGTTGCAGCAAACGTTTAAAATAACTTTTCAGAACTTCTTGACAGATTTTAGATGAGATAAGACACTAATCATTTGTGTCTGGGTTGATATTTCACGTGGTGGTCACAATTTGTGAGTGTTATGTATAGTATTTTAAATGAATGAACAGTGCAGCACCTCCAATGACAACCCCCTGGAACCGCAACTGGGCACCAGTGACAGTTTTAAGTATAGGTAACCTAGGCGTTTGCCTAGGGCCTCGCTTACAAATATATACTTGTCGACATAATCCGAATTTATTTAAAAGGGGCCTCTCGTTCACACTTGCTATGGCCTCGCACAACCTAAAACCACCAGTGGATAGAGTCAGACAGTCAGGAATGGCATTAACTAATTGTATGCTCATGGTTCAAGGGGAGCTAATGAGTAAAATCAAAACGGCAACACGTGACTTTATTTAGGTAATGTTTTGTGGAATGTCGCATGAAGATACGGAATGAGAAAGGAGATATTACAAAGCAGGCGCCAACACCGACATACACTAGCTACACAGAGGAAAAGAATATAAAATGGTTTGGCCATCTCTTAAGAATTGTAGCAAGTGTAATTTGCTGGAGAGATTATGATGTTATAAGACAGAAAGATTGCTGTGTATGTGTCAACCGTATGAGGTCAAGCTATGTAAGACCCTGATTCTAATAGTTGATGAAAATGATGATGAGTGTCAGGGTACCTAACTCTACCTCTCTAGATCTCACACGGTGCTGTATTTTATTTCTAGTGTGTGGTGTTTGATGTGGCTAGTGTATAGGGAATGCAATGAAATGATGATACATCAAAACAAGATACTACAACACACTAATAGTAAAGGAATAAGTCTGTGGTTTAAGTTTTTCTTTGAATATGAATTCTTTTTTTGTACAATTTTAATCTGCCTGTCCTGCCATCTCTTTTGGACAGGTCTTTGAAAATGAGGAAAGTATATTTTACACCAAATGATTAACTAAAATGGGACTCTTTGTCCAATAAGAATAATAATAATAGATTGTTCCTGTAGGTGTATTCACAGACTGTTAGTTAGTACCTAATATTGAAAGTCATTATAGGAGGAGCTGTTGTTATTATCATGCCCCCTGTCTGTAAAGTTAATTTTTGGGGAAAACACTTTATTCAGATGAACTGTCAGATGTCCCAGCTAATGGCACATCACCTTTTTCTTGTAATGTAGATGAAAATGTCCAACACCGCTCTGCAGGGAATATGTCAACACCCAGAAACTCCTTCTGGTTACTTGACGACAATATAAGCTTTCACTGGAGACTGTTGGTTTTCACAAATTTTCATCAGGTTTCCTGTCACCGGTTGGTAACAGGAAATAAAACCCACAAATTCAATGAAATATAACACAAGTGACGATGACTGGCGAATCTGGCCTCAGTTTCTCTGCCGTTGTTCAGACTGTTAATTTTATTTATTTATTTTACAATTAACACTTCTGTTCTCATCGTACTTGGATACAGAAAATTTTCTATACAAATGGTAACGAGCCTTCCAAGTTTTTGCTAATATCTATTTGGCTGGCCAATGAAATCAGGCGACTACCAAATTTTGAATTTTATTTTTGAAAAGCAAAAACAAAACCCCAAACATACTATGAGTCTCGTAGTCCATTGGTCAGTCTGCCTTAGTTATGCCAATGCAAAAAGATGTTTAGTTTTTGGCTAACATTTTCCTGCCTCCCCCTTTACTCCTAACGTCAACCAATCAGATTGAAACACTCCTATGCCTCTTTTTTCAAATTTGCGTCCCCAATGTTACCGATAAAATAAGTAAGAACGATAGTCTGTTCGTCACACTGTCCAAGAATATATAGTATTTCTACAATATTTTAGGTATTACTGGAGCGATCTTTGATATTGAAACATATTATTGGTCAGAAGACTATAACCTTTCAGCTGATATAAGTTTTATGACAGTCTTTAGTGTCGTTAACAATTTCGTCTTTTTCCTTGCATTTTGGGTTTTCTTATATTTTATCACAATATTAATAAAATCTATCTTCTAATATATTATAAGGACTATGGAGGATTTTTATAGGAAATAATATTAATTCTATCCTTCCAAGCTATTCTTTTAGTTTATAAAGAAAGTCAGTTTCACTTTTGGTATCGTTTTCCTTAACTCCCCCCCCCCCTTTTCTCTCAATACTAATTTGAATCGTCGCTAACTGCATGTCTAGGATAGGCTTTCATTTCCTCTAGCGAAAACACTTTTTAACATACGGTTCGCCTCGAGGCATCGGTGATGATGTCGGGCAATAAACAAGGGCTTTATTTAGTTTTTTTTCTACTTTTTAACTCTTTATTTAAATATTAATGGAATTTTGATCTATTTGTATCACCGATCTCACCACACATCCCCCTGTTAAGAACATGCACCCACGTGCTAGTTTAAAATCGGTGATACACATTAGATCAACTAACTCAACTACTCTATATGATTATTCTGGGTTTCTTCTGGAGGGTGTCTACTTAAAAAGTCTGCCCCAACATTTTGCGAACCCGGAATATATTCAATGGTGAACGAATATGGTTGAATGAGTAAAGACCACCTTAGCAAACGGGTATTCCCATGTTTTGCCTGTGCCAAGAATACTAACGGCTGATGATCAGATTGGACCACAAAAGTTCTACCATATAAATAAATCTGGAACTTCTTAATCGCCCAGACTAATGCAAGACATTATTTTTCAAGTGTAGAGTAGTTTTGTTCAGCTCTGTTTAACTTGCGACTGGCATAAGCGACTGGGTTTAATTCCCCATTTGATGAAGAGGACCTCTATAACAAAGTGGCCCCCAAGCCCACATTACTAGCGTCCGTTCTTACCACGAATTCCTGAGTCAAATCAGGTAATTTCAAAATAGGCCTGCTAGTGAATTTTTCTTTTAACTCATTATAAGCCAATTCGCACTGTGCCGACCATTCAATCTTATCAGGTTTTCCTTTACGAGTCAAATCTGTTAGAGGCGCACACACAGAATTAAAGTTTTTAATATATTTTTGATAAAAGCCACAAAGTGACACAAAAGATCGCACATCTTTCTTGGTCTGTGGTCTGGGTGCTCTCTGCAATTTTTCTAGATTCTTGGGATCAGCGGTCATGCTACCCTGATGTACAGTATGTCCCAAGAATTCTAGTTCCTTACATCCTATACAACATTTCGTTGGTCTAGCAGTCAAGTTTGCCTCTCTGAGTCTCTCAAACAGCATGTTCAAAGAGTTAATATGGTCCTCAAATGTTTCCGTCGCGATAATAATGTCATCCATGAAATTAGAGATGCATGGATTTTTTAGCTGTTCCAACAGTTTTCGCATCATTCTGGAAAACACACTCGGCGCATTTTTCAACGCAAACGGTAACATGTTGAATTCATAATGCCCTTCCGATGTGCTGAACGCCAGATAAGGTCGAATCTCAGGCTTCACTGGGATCTGGTAATACCCTCTACTGAGATCTACCTTGGAAAAATATTTTGCCTCATTCAGTCTGGCAAACAGTTGGTTAGTATCAGGTAATGGATCCACCTGACTTTCTGTGACAGCATTCTGTTTCCTGTAATCTATGCACAGTCTATGTCCCCTAGATGTTTTTCTCAACACAACCACACTAGAGCTATAAGGAGATTCACTGTGAGAAATAATCCCTTCTTGTAACAAATAATCCATCTCCTCTTTCAAAGCTTTTTCCTTTGCGAATGGGATAGAATAGGCCCTCATACAGATGGGTGTTGGGTCTAGTAGTTTCATATCATATTCCAACAAATTTGTGTGCCCCGGCTTATCCGTTAACACGTCTGTATGTTTCTCCAGAACCTTTTGAATCTTCTCCCTCTGTCCTTTTGTCAGGTGATTACTGATTTTCACCTGTGCAAACGTTTCACTGGGTTTCAGTGGATATTCAAAAGAGGTGAGAGGATCATTCTTCATTTCGGTTGTTATGGCCAAGGTCATTAAGTGTGTTCCTTCCAAATTACTTCTTTCTTGGTATTTCTTTAGGAGGTTCACGTGATAGACTTTTTCCTTTACCTTCTTGTCTATCTTGTAGTTTGTTCTGGATACCTTTTCCAAAACTGTATATGGACCTTGCCATCCGATTTGAAGTTTATTGCTGCTACCGGGTAGTAGAAGAAGCACCTTCTCCCCTACAGCAAGCTCCCTATCCTTCGCTTTCTTATTGTAATATGCAGCATGTTTCTTCCTGGCTTGTCTTAAGCATGGAATAATTTACAATTTTCCAGCCAGTTTTAAGACGAGCGGTTAGCTCGTTCACATATTGATATGATGAGGTAACAGTCTCTTCTGCCTTCTCATCGGTCCACGGCCTCAATAAGGCTTCCAATGGACCTTTTATTGGCCTCCCAAATAATAGGGTTGCGAGTGCCATCGCGGTCGAATTATGTGGAACTTCCCGGTACGCAAACAACGCAGCGGGCAAATATTTGTCCCACGTATCCGGTTTTTCATGTGCCAACTTCCTCAGGATAGAAATGTGAGTTCCATTGAACCTCTCTACCTGGCCGTTCCCTTGGGGGTGGTACGGACTACAATGGAAGTGCTTGGCTTGGAAGATCCTGAAAACTTCCTCAGTTAGTCCCCCCTTGAACTGTGATCCATTGTCAGTCAAGATTTGGTGAGGGAAACCTAACCTAGTGAATATGGTGAGTAATGCCTCTGCCACATGTTTCGAGTCGATCGATGACAGGGCTACCGCCTCTCCCCACATAGAGCAAGTGTCCACCAGAGTAAGGATATAACTGTTCCTCCTCTTGGTACGTGTGAGAGGTCCCACAATATCCACTGCAACTCTTTCAAAAGGGGTTCCCACTATTGGCATCTCCCCTAGAGTTGCAGGTGCAGTCCAATGCTTTGGAGCTACCCTTTGACATTCTGGGCAGGATTTTACATATCTCTTTATATTTTCCGTTATTCTTGGCCAAAAATAATGACAAGCTATACGCTTACCTGTTATGCTAATCCCCATGTGACCACTAAAAGGGATAGCCTGTCCTAACTCCATTACCTTTTCCCTATGTGAAGTGGGAAGGACCAGTTGTCCGTGACCATTTGTACCAGTTCCGGCCTTCCTATATATGAGTTTATTCTTCATATAAAACTCTCCTTTATTAGGTGGGGTATGGCATTTTGGGAGTTTCTTAAAACACGGCTTCAGTGACCTATCCTCAGCCTGTGCCTTCCTCAACTCCTTTGGATGAGTATTTATAGGTTCATCTTCTTCCTTCTTCGACTGTGACCTTTTCTGCACTGTGGCCATAAACACAGGTCTCTTGGGATTCCCCAAGAAGACATAACGACACCCCAATATCAGAGGGTAGACGGGTTCGTTTATCACTGCTACTTTGATTACTCCTTCCACTTAGCGAGTTTTCACAATTATCCTTGCGATGGGAAGTGTCATGGTTGCTACGTCCTTGGTTGCAGCTTGGATCTCCACTGTTTCTGTGGTGTATTGATCTGCGTGCACCAGGTGAGAACTCACAACAGAATCAAAATCTAAACCAGTATCATATAGCCATCTTATGGCGACACCATTACATACAACATCCTCACACACTGGGGGGTGGTAAGGTTCCTGCTGTTCCGTAGGTTTTGCCTTTAATCCCTTGTTCCCCGTTTTCATTGCAGCGAAGGAAGGATGTTTCCTGTTACAAACTTTGGTGTCATGATTGTCCCTCTTACACCATTTACACCATTGTTTTCCTTGGTTGAAAGGTTTTCTTTCATTGAATTTCCGGTCATTGAACTGTGGGTTTCTATCTCTATGGTCATATCGTTGCCTATCAAAGTTGGGCTTACCTCGGTTACCCTGATCTCTACTGTCAAATTTATTTGAGTTTTGTGGGGTCTTATTGTTATCTATATGTTTCTTTCTTGCGCCAGCTACTTCTGCCTGGGCCGCCTGATACCTCTCAGCGACATTAAGTACCTCGCCTAAACTCTCTGCACTTTGTTCCATGAGAAACTTTCTCAGGTCTGGAGCCATGGACTCTCTTAATTGCTCTATCATGATCATCTCTTTAAGATCTTGGGTTTTCCCCAGAGCAGTCCATTTCTCCAAATAGGTTTCCAATCTGGCAGAGAATTGGTGGTACGTCTCCCCAGACAAAAGTTTGGCATTTCTAAACGTCTTTCTACAAAACTCACCATTTTTCTCGTATCTAATCAACAGAGCCTGCTTTAACAAGTCATAATTGTCTTGATCGTCCCTGTTCATTTTTGCAAAGACTTCATAAGCTGTTCCCCTAAGACCCTGTGATACCTTCAAACTCTATCTTTCTTTTTCCATCCCTTAAGTTGTAGATAGTACCTCGAATCTATTTAAAAATGATTCTATGTCATCATCCCTTTCAACAAAATGATCTAAATGGAACCCCATAGCTGAGTTAGAGGCCCCCTGACTGGCAGTAGCATCAGAGGTAGAGGGGCTGTGACCATTTTCAGGAGCATGGCCTTGCAACTCTAACTCCCTTAGTCGCAACTCGTGCTCCCACTGTAATCTCTTCTCCTCCTTTTCTGCTTCCCTTTCAGCAGCCAGTCTTCTTTCTTCTGCTTCTATCTTCTTTTCTTCAACTTGGAGCCGTTTAATCTCAGTCTCCCTATCAGCCTCTAATGCCTTTGCCTCTTTGTCAGCCTCAATTTGTAACCGTTTAATTTCTTTATCTGCTTCAATTTGTAATCTCTTTTCTTCAGCTAATCTATCTAACTCTAATTTCCTTTCGGCGGCTAACTTCCTATCTTCTCTATCAATATATTTGTCACACTCTGAGGTTACATACTGGACCAGCTCTGGCCCATCCATGCCCATCTCTCTGGCAGTCTGCACAGCAGCAGATCGAAACTTTGCCAAGTCCGCCATCTAATCAATTCTAAAATGGTCTAACTCAATTTCTAAAATAAATACAACTCTAATTAAATTATTCCATGCTCTGACAATTCATCAATGTCCAAAATCTTGGGCAATATTTATAATGGGGATTCCCTGGGTAAATTAGAAATGATGTTAATGCTAAATCCCAGAATAGGACCCCAATTTATGTAGTAATATTATAAGAATTAAAAAATATCCCCGGGCGAGAAACCCAATATATGTAGCAAGTGTAATTTGCTGGAGAGGTTATGATGTTATAAGACAGAAAGATTGCTGTGTAATGTGTCAACCGAGTGAGGTCAAGCTATGTAAGACCCTGATTCTAATAGTTGATGAAAATGATGATGAGTGTCAATGTACCTAACGCTACCTCTCTAGATCTCACACGGTGCTGTATTTTATTTCTAGTGTGTGGTGTTTGATGTGGCTAGTGTCTAGGGAATGCAATGAAATGATGATACATCAAAACAAGATACTACAACACACTAATAGTAAAGGAATAAGTCTGTGGTTTAAGTTTTTCTTTGAATATGAATTTTTTTTTTGTACAATTTTAATCTGCCTGTCCTGCCATCTCTTTTGGACAGGTCTTTGAAAATGAGGAAAATATATTTTACACCAAATGATTAACTAAAATGGGACTCATTGTCCAATAAGAATAATAATAATAGATTGTTCCTGTAGGTGTATTCACTGACTGTTTGTTAGTACCTAATAATGAAAGTCATTAAAGGAGGAGCTGTTGTTATCATCATGCCCCCTATCTGTAAAGTTAATTTTTGGGGAAAACACTTTATTCAGATGAACTGTCAGATGTCCCAGCTAAAGGCACATCACCTTTTTCTTGTAATGTAGATGAAAATGTCCAACACTGCTCTGCAGAGAATATGTCAACACCCAGAAGCTCCTTCTGGTTACTTGACGACAATATAAACTTTCACTGGAGACTGTTGGTCTTCACAAATTTTCATCAGGTTTCCTGTCACCGGTTGGTAACAGGAAATAAAACCCACAAATTCAATGAAATATAACACAAGTGACGATGACGGGCGAATCTGGCCTCAGTTTCTCTGCCGTTGTTCAGACTGTTAATTTTATTTATTTATTTTACAATTAACACTTCTGTTCTCATTGTACTTGGATACAGAAAATTTTCTAAACAAACGGCCACGAGCCTTCCAAGTTTTTGCTAATATCTATTTGGCTGGCCAATGAAATCAGGCGACTACCAAATTTTGAATTTATTTTTGAAAAGCAAAAACAAAACCCCAAACATACTATGAGTCTCATAGTCCATTGGTCAGTCTGCCTTAGTTATGCCAATGCAAAAAGATGTTTAGTTTTTGGCTAACATTTTCCTGCCTCCCCCTTTACTCCTAACGTCAACCAATCAGATTGAAACACTCCTATGCCTCTTTTTTCAAATTTGCGTCCCCAATGTTACCGATAAAATAAGTAAGAACGATAGTCTGTTCGTCACACTGTCCAAGAATATATAGTATTTCTACAATATTTTAGGTATTACTATAGCGATTTTTGATATTGAAACATATTATTGGTCAGAAGACTATAACCTTTAAGCAGATATATGTTTTATGACAGTCTTTAGTGTTGTTAACAATTTCGTCTTTTTCCTTGCATTTTGGGTTTTCTTATATTTTATCACAATATTAATAAAATCTATCTTCTAATATATTATAAGGACTATGGAGGATTTTTATAGGAAATAATATTAATTCTATCCTTCCAAACTATCCTTTTAGTTTATAAAGAAAGTTAGTTTCACTTTTGGTATCGTTTTCCTTCCCCCCCCCCCCCCCCTTTCTCTCAATACTAATTTGAATCGTCGCTAACTGCATGTCTAGCCTAGCGAAGTGGCGAGGTAACACGGAGTGACTTTTCTCACGCCACAGTGCAAATTTTCAAACTCAAGGTTATTATGCGTCTAGATACAATACCAACATCATAGATATCATTGAAGCACTATACAAGGACGCAAGCAGTGCTGTTTTTGCAAGCAACGACATTGGAGAATTTTTCAAAACAACTGTAGGAGTTCGGCAGGGATGTATCCTGTCCCCAGTGCTCTTTAATATTTATCTAGAACATATTATGCAGGAGGCTCTCTACGATTATAAATCAACCATATCGATTGGAGACCGACCTCTGTGCAACCTACGTTTTGCTGATGATATTGATCTGATAGCTGGATCAGAATCAGAACTTCAAGACCTTACCTCTAGACTGGAGAAAGTAACAAGAACGTATGGGATGGAAATTAATATAGAAAAAAGCAAGATATTGGTGAATAGCCATAAGAAACATGTTCCGACCAACATTACGTTAAATGGGCAAACGTTAGAAGAAGTTAACACCTTTAAATATCTCGGGTCCACTATATGCAGTGATGGAAGATCAATTAAAGAAATCAAGACAAGACTTGAGATGGCCTCAGCTGCCATGACAAGGTTGAATGTGATCTGGAAAAGTAACATCAGTTTTCCTGTGAAGATCAAATTATACAAATCACTTGTATTATCTATTCTCTTGTATGTGTGTGAGAGCTGGACACTCACTGCAGATACGGAGCGAAGGATTCAGGCTTTCGAGCATAAATGTTATAGAAGAATTTTGCGCATTTGCTATAAAGAGCACAAAACAAATGTCTATGTTAGAGAGAAGATAAACACCTATGCAGGCCACCAAGAACCACTTTTGTCAACAGTGAAACGTCGAAAGCTTGCCTGGTTTGGGCATGTAACTCGTCATGACTCCCTTTCGAAAACGATCCTTCAGGGAACAGTCGAAGGTAAACGGAGAAGAGGAAGGCAGAGAAAATCCTGGGCTGATAACATCAAAGAATGGGCAGGACACGGTTTTTCCACACTTGTACGCATTGCTGAGGATAGAGAGCAGTGGAGGACCCTGTCTGCTGATGCTTCCAACATGGCACCCCTACGACCCATGACCGGTTACGGGATGAGATGAGATGATGAGATACAATACACTACCGTAATTAATTTTTCTCTCACTCGATTACCCTCCCCCTTTGTCTATTTCGTCTGTTGCTCCACTGAATGAAGGAAGTATTTGCATCGCGCAAACTGTTTCATGTTAATTTATTCTTCCCAAGACGGAGTGACGAAAACGCGGGCGGGTGTGGGATAGGCTTTCATTTCCTCTAGCGCAAACACTTTTTAACATACGGTTCGCCTCGAGGCATCGGTGATGATGTCGGGCAATAAACACGGGCTTTATTTAGTTTTTCTTCTACTTTTTAACTCTTTATTTAAATATTAATGGAATTTTTATCTATTTGTATCACCGATCTCACCACAAGAATGTAGCCACATCAGTTACCACCCCACAGCACTAACAGAAGATTTAGCTACACGACAAGGGGGCGCCTGAGAGGCAGATGTTGCTGTTGTCCCGATCCCCAGAGTTTGGAGTTATTAACTCTTTTACCCTGTGGCAATTTGGGAGTGTCTATTTTGGGGGGTTTTCTTGCAACCCTAGAGAATTTCCCCAACTCAGCGGGCACAGCTGGCGTAGGTCACACCAGACCCACTAACTGGCGTTAGTGCAATGTGACGAGAAGGATAGTCCTCTACCCTGCAAGGAGGTCATGAGAGGCAGATAGATAAACAGTGTTAAACAGTCCTAAAGAAAGTGGCCAACAGTACTTTGCTCACACCAGAATGAAACTGTATCCTGCCATCACCTGACGCACAAATGGGTGGTAAACCAACTATTAAATCAAATATACAATATTGGGAAAAATGTACATCAAAAGGAGACACGTGATTGGCTGTAACTAATTCAACTTTGTTCATTCATTCATCACCCTCCAGCTCCCCCAGGAGCATAGGTTGTCAACAAATTAACGCCGAGTCTCCCTGTATAATGTTGTCCACTCATGTTCCTTCCATATCTTCCTGGACCTTTTCATTTATGTCTCGAGTTCTCTTCTCCCTGTTTTTTTTTTCAGTCCTCCTCTATGTATCGTACCGTGGGGATCTGTGCATGAACCATATCTGGAATCATCCTTATATGACCACCAGCTAAGCTCAATGTTATAATATACAGATGAAGAAGTGAATCTCTGTCTGTGAGGCTAATTACACACTCATTGACTCTTGAAATAATCTACACATTTCAAGGGATTCTCCCGGTAGTGAAACGTGTTGAAAACCCAGCATTATTCGCTAAGCTTGCAGGGGTCACTTGAGCCCCAGACGTAACTCTGGCTTTTACCTGGTAGGCTGTATGCAGGAGAATCTCTCTATGGACCCCATGATAGGCAGGGAGAGCTAAGAAATGGTTCTGTGTAGGACGTGACACTTTCTTTGAAGAGCCTTGAACCAGAGTACGGTATTTTAGCTATACATATTTGGATAGGCCCCTTGGATGACTAGATACCCTGATGGTATAACAAGAACAGCTATGCTATGGACCCCTGAAGGAAAGCGAAAGAGATACCAACCAAAAACAACTTGGCTGAGAACTGTGGAGGCCGAGATGCAAACAGTGAACCAGAGCTGTGGCACTGAACGAAGGATGGCCGCCGATCGAACAAAGTGGAAGCAGTTTGTTGCTGCCCTACAAGACGCCACCAGGCGTGATGGCCACTGGCTACTTTGACAGCCGGTGGCTAAAGATCAAAGAAGAAGAAGATATTTGGAGAGCTCCATTGGATGTCTGAGAATGCACAATAGAAAGATTCAGATGGCCAAAAAATAAAAAATAAAATAGTAGTAATGGTTAAAAAATAATAAAATAGAATGTGCAGAAACATTCATACAGATCACATATACAAGAGCCTCAGAATATAAATACACGAGAAGTTTAACAGATTTGGCGAATAAGAACTCATGGTTACCTTTCAGTGAGCCCGCGTAAGTTTTCTTGGCCGAATAACCGACCGATCAATGATATTTTTTTCACACATTTGCATGTAAGAGATATCCTGAAAAGTATTTTAGTTACACATTCAATGTGCCCGTTTTCAAGGTACACAGGTTCTTTAGATCCTCCTTCGGCTTCCAAATACGAGTCTCAATAGGAATACAAAGAAGGAAATGGTACGCATTGAAATGTATGGGAAACCGAAGAGCCCATATCAGATACTATCTTACACCAGGGTTTCTCAACTGGGGTTCCACAGAACTCCAGGGTTCCACGGAACCCTAGGATTCTGCGAAAGGTCGCTAGGGGTTCCGCGAAAGACCATGACTGAAAAAAAATCAAGTCTTTTTTTTAAACTTTACAGGCCGGGCGATGTTAGTGCTCGCAGTAACCCAACAGCCCCGTGTTACAGTGTGCAATAGGACCGTGTTCACTCTTGCCTGTACCATATTTCATTAGCATCTTGTAGAGTAGAAATTTGAGATAAGACTTTTAAGCCTACTTGGAAAAGGTTTTAAAACAATGACGTTTCTTCTAACTACAAGGGGATTGACATAAGTCTTGGGCCTGACCATGAAGGACATGTCACAGAGAGCTGAAATTTTGTATAGTGTTTATTCCTTTTCAATATAGCCACCGTCTGAATTGACACACTTCTGCCATCTCTGCTTGACCTTGAAAAGACCTTGGGGGTAGAACACCCTATTTTTCAAACTAAACCAGTCATCACATGCCAGTATAACCTCTTCATCGCTGTCAAAATGATTTCCTTTTAGCTGTTTTTTAAGATTTGGGAATAGAAAAAAGTCTGATGGAACCAAATCTGGAGAATATGGTGGGTGTGGAAGAATTTCAATATTCAAATTGTTGGCTGCTAGCTGCACAAGCCGTGCTTTGTGAGAGGGCGCGTTGTCTTGAAGCAAAGGAAGATTTTGAGTGCGCGTTATCCCTCATTTCCTGGTCACAACCTTTCTTAGTTTTGTGAGAAGATCTGCATAGTACTGTCCATTAACTGTGTTGCCACGAAGCAGATAATCTTTCAAAAGGACACCTTTGCCGTCCCAAAAAACAGTCAGCATCACTTTACCTGCAGATTTCTGCGCCCTCGGCTTGACAGGTGTTGGGGAGCCCGGGGTTTTCCATTGCATGCTGGTAATTTTGGATTCGGGGTCATAATGGTGTACCCAAGTCTCATCTACTGTCACCATGGTCTCCAAAAAATGTAGGTGTTTTTCCCTGAAACATCAGAAGTTTTATCACAGCTCTGGCCTCCTTCTTTTCCATTGTTTTGTCAAATCTTTGGAGCAGCAGATCTGGTCAATAGGGTACATTGCGCCGTGCACCGTAGCGGAAAAACCCATTGAAGAAACAAACGCGTACTTTACACATTCAGTGCAAATATGATGAACTTTAAATGTGCCAAGTTTCATCTTCCTCCTGTGACTCCTTCATGGTCAGGCCCAAGACTTATGTCAATCCCCTTGTACACTACTGACTTGCATTAGAATTGATATCCTTTGTATGGAAGGAGAATCACACAAAAAGAGTAGAAAATAAGTTGGAAAAAATAAACAGATCCACGAAATAACATCATTTTCTAATCAAAAGAGCATAGGCATTTTTATTGGATTATTTTGTATATAAAACTCATTATCACCTAATAGTACCATGAGTTCCAGGGTAAAAGAGAAACGGTGGCTGTCGCAATTGACCTAGAGGATGCTTATAACAGTGTGGACTTGGCAACTATTATAGACTGTATAATGGCATGTAGTGTAAACCCTTGGATAACAAGGTGGATAGTAGCTGCCTTAAGATCAGTTGCATTTCGCTTGGGAACATGGACATCGGAACCAATGCGCATGTGCCCGTGACTACCCCAGGGTTTTCCACTATCACCAGTGCTGTTTAGCATCTACGCAGCAAAAGTAGCAACCTTTCAACCAACAGGACTGGGACGAACATTAACTTTCGCAGATGACACACTCATGTACAGAACTACTCGTAGCTCAGACAGACAGGAAATGGTCCAAGGCATACAAGAGACACTACATGCGGTTTCTAAATGGTGTGAGGAAAGCGCATCAAAGGTCAATCCCAACAAGGCCTGTTTGATGTGGTGCTCTTTGAACAACCCAATAGTGAAAGCAGAAATTCCAGACATCATTTTCAGTGAGCAGAACATTGAAAGGCAAGACAAGCTGAAGTATCTTGGAGTAACGTTTGATCGTGGGCTATCGTTCAAATATCATGTCGAGCTGATCATACAGAAGTGCAAGCGAGGACTGGCAGCCTTAAAAACAATGGCTTCTGCGCGTTGGAACAGAGACTACTGTTTCTCCTGTATCATCAGCTTGTGATTTCAGTAATCGAGTATGGGCTAGGAATACTCACGCTGTCATTGTCACAATGTGAACAACTGGAACGCATTCAAAATGAAGGGATGCGACTAGTTTTGGGTTGGACGCGTGATACCCCCATTGTGACAATAAGATACATGCTCGGATTCCTGTCGATTAGATCCAGATATGCGATGGCCCAGGCAAAAGCCTATATGCGGGTAACCACCGACAAAAAACACCCCTACATGAGAACGTAGCTGACATCAAAGGAAGGAGCAAGAATAAAGAGGGGGATGTCATATATGTCACAGGCAGAGGCTACGATTGGTCAGATGACCAGGGTTGAAAATATATCCAAAGGCGAAGAGTGGAGTAAGTCAGGGGAGAACTGGATAAACTATCAGCAGGTCATCATTAGCCTTCGCAGCGCAGATCTTAGGGAAGTGGAAAAGCAGAGCTGGAGATTAATCAGCTGATAAGTGATCATGCCGAGGATGATGATCCCATTGTGTATACTGATGGGTCTGTAGTGCGTGGTGAGAATTCAGGATGGGGCTTCTCTGTGAGAATAAAGGGCACGGACGTTACTGAACAAAGTGAAGCCTACATGACAACAACCTCCAGCATGAGAATGGAGGTAGAGGCAGTTACTGCAGCATTGAGGTGGCTGTCTGAAACTCCATCAACCAGGGCAGTTATATTGTCAGATTCTCAGTCCATGCTTCGGAAAGTTAAGAACGAATGGCTGCGGCAGGAATTGAAAACATCAATAGAATCCTCACGTCTTCAAGAACTAGTGTAGATATACTGTCCTGGTCATTATATGGTTCTTATAATCACATCTATGTCTCTCATTCAGCCGGCAGTCTATCGCAGGCTTTTTTCATTGCCTAACAGATTCTTTCTTGAAAACATGTTCAACATTTTGCGTGTCTTCCCCACAAGGACACTATGTCTGTCTATTTAGTATTTAACTTCATGAATACATATGTACTTGAGCTTACAATAACCGGGTTGACAAACTGAAAATAATCCTTTTTTAATTTCCTTGGCAGGAAGTAGAATGCTTCTGCCTATGAAATTCCGGGTGTTCTCTAGTCATAACTGACTTTGGGAATGCGCCCTTGATGTGACAGCCCTCAGATTATTATTATTATTATTTGCTTTGTGTTCCTTTTAACGTGGTTTTTTTTTCTCTTCTGCTTGTTGTGAGAGCTTCTTTTCTCTTCTGCTTGTTGTGAGAGCTTCTTTTATCTTCTGCTTGTTGTGAGAGCTTCTTTTATCTTCTGCTTGTTGTGAGAGCTTCTTTTCGCCCAGTCTTAAGTGGTGCCGTAGGATGTATCACTACTTGGTGCGATCGATACCTTCATCCTCCCAGGTTGCTGGATTTATTTCCAGTGTACTCATGTCTCTCTCGTACACATTTCTGAGCCTCCGCTGCCGTCACATAAGTTTGTTGACGGCCTATGAATCCTGGAGAGTTGACAGGTCCTGATAGTCATGAAAAACAGTTAGACTGAGAGTGTAGTTACCAACGTTTGTTAAACAGTAAAATTGAGCAAATGTGTGAGTGTGTGATTACGTCAATAATTGGTTATTACTCAGATGAATGACTGTGTACGTGACAAGTGTGGTGTGAATTGATTACTTGCTGAAGCGAGTGCATAACAGTGCGCACACAAAAGGTAAGTTAATTCATAACTAAAAGAAGAACAATTTAAAAACAATAAGCATAACAACATAGCACTTACCAATAAGTAGAGTCCCCATTGACAGCTGTCAAATCCCACTTGCTTGTTCAATGTTTTGAGTCAAGGTGTCACTGGTTTTGATACTACATAAATAGAAAGAAATTTCTAAAAAGTATATGAAACTGGTCTATATATTTAAGTAATTATGTAAACTGGTCTTTATATTTAAGTAATTATGTAAACTGGTCTATATATTTCAGTAATTATGTAAACTGGTCTATATATTTCAGTTATTATGTAAACTGGTCTATATATTTAAGTAATGTAAACTGGTCTATATATTTAAGTAATTATGTAAACTGGTCTATATATTTCAGTAATTATGTAAACTGGTCTGTATATTTCAGTAATTATGTAAACTGGTCTATATATTTCAGTAATTATGTAAACTGGTCTATATATTTAAGGTATTATGTAAACTGGTCTATATATTTAAGTAATTATGTAAACTGGTCTCTATATTTAAATAATTATGTAAACTGGTCTATATTTAAGTGATTATGTAAACTGGTCTAAATATTTAAGTGATTATGTAAACTGATCTATATATTTAGGTTATTATGAAAACTGGTGTACATAGTTATGTAAACTGGTCTATATAGTTAAGTAATTGTGTAAATTAGTCTATTTCAACATATTGCGAATTGTCTTAAAGAACCGTTTGTAACCAATAATACAACAAACCTACCACCTATTCGGGATAATTCGGAAACGGTGCGCAGTGCATCGCAAAACTACATTAAACACATTTAAAAAATACGCATGCTTGCACTATTTTCATTGCGTATTTTCGGTGCCCAGTGCAAAGTGAAATCTAATTTGAACACCTATTACGAGATCACGCCTGTCAATATTTTTTTTCATTGAGGATTAACCATTGACCACAAGTCATGATATATATGATTACAAAGATCAAATAAAGTTGATATGGAAAGGAAAGCAATGCAATGACCATAGGAGAAATAATACCGTCATCAGGACACGCTGTAGAAAAAGCCACGCCATAATCAATCTCTCCTTTTATGGCGGGTTTCTTGTTCCTATTTATATAATAATATAAAGCTGGTCTGAATATTCATGTAATAGTATAAACCACATTTGTATTTGGCCTATATATATATATATACAAGGGGATTGACATAAGTCTTGGGCCTGACCATGAAGGACATGTCACAGAGAGCTGAAATTTTGTATAGTGTTTATTCCTTTTCAATATAGCCACCGTCTGAATTGACACACTTCTGCCATCTCTGCTTGACCTTGAAAAGACCTTGGGAGTAGAACACCCTATTTTTCAAACGAAACCAGTCATCACATGCCAGTATAACCTTTTCATCGCTGATTTACCCTCGTTTTGCTCTCTGGTCGACAGTTCAATCATACGCGGAACCCAGCGTTTCTATGCACAACACTTTTCTACATTGTTCAGATCCTGTAGTGTGCCTAATTTCTATAAACTGTTCTAACAATTAGATAATACTCTACTAGGCATATCTCTCCACACAACTTGTCATTTTTTTTCGATTCTGTGTCAATTTACATATTTGTTCACTGGTACGACGACCAAGTAGGGCAATACAGAGAGACTAGGCCAGCACACCCTCAAACAAATCAATACCCTAATACACATACCTTCTAGGCACCAACTCCCACCAAACACTGATCGAAGTACACGCATCCCCATGCGGCATTAGATATCTAAATAATCGACACACGCTACTGTCCCAACCTCGTTTCTCCCTAAACTCGGTAATAACGGTCGATCAAGATGCGTGCACAGACAAACTAGGACTTTACACGGGCAAATGGGAGGCGCTAACCATACAGCCGCTAAACACCAAGCAACGTCTAACATCGTACAAATCCACCGATCCCAATACCATACAGTAGGAAATTTCAATTGTCACACGTCTGAAAACCACTACCCCAAGTTGCTAAAGAAAGAGTGTGATCGAAGCGACTCAATCAACACCACACAAACAAAAAAAGAAATAGAACCAAAATAGTACAAAATATCACAGACTAATATGATTGCTACACCCACAAACACAACTCAACAACGCCGTATGGCGAGTCACCGCACTATCTAAGTGTTCACCCCACCCACCAACTACCGTGCCAGACTAAAGCCTCCCAAAAGGCACCGAAACACAACACACCAATGCCCAACCCAGAATCCACACCTACAAACAATGCACCCTTTCCTGATCATGGAGAACACAGGAGCACATACGTTTCGTAGAACGTACCCTAGGATCTCTCGCCCGCGATGGATGAGTGGATATAAAATTAAAAATAAATTATAATAGGAGAAGGGGGGGGGGGGGTCCAATTTCACCATGGATAAAAATATCTACACGTAATGGATGGGCGGTTAACAACCCCGAGGTGTTGTTACTATCCACACGTCTACCCCCAGTTGCTTAACCCCCACCCTACTGGCTCCACGTCTGGGTTACGCCCGCTCATTGCTCATATCTGTACCCCTTACCGCCCCGCTGACCATTGTCAGGATTCGTCTTTTAATTAACGCCGGTTGGTTGAGTTGTCATTTTTAGTAGACGGGCTCTCTCTTATTTATCCCTTCCCTACATTGGATGGGTTTTCTATGTTCTCCACTGTCGCTCAGTGTGTCCCCAGGTCCCCACTGTTCTGCTGTGCGGCTTCTCGTACCTCCCACCCGTTCTTGCCGGACCTCGACCTCCTTAAACGTCGGTCCCCGCATCTCACTCCTTCCATCGCTGCTTGGT